>UESW01004221.1:0-435747 GCA_900491605.1 Calamus simplicifolius | reverse complement strand
ACTAGCCGGTCTGTGGCTAGCCACCCTCTACCTCCGGTTAATGGATTCCACTTGCGTGGTATCCGATTACCACTGCAGATAGATTGCTATTCATAACTCATACCAACATGGTAATCTGGTGGGGCCCTTTTAAATTACCGGTAATCTGGATAGATTACCTCCTACCAAATGCCTCCTAAGATTGTTGTTTGGCTTTCTTGTGCCGTTAAACAAGAGGACTAGCCAGGAAGGCTAGGGGTTTGGTTGCCTTGTGTCGTTAAACAAGAGGACTAGCCGGAAAGGCTAGGGGTTTAGCTGCCTTGTGCCGTGAAACAAGAGGACTAGCCGGGAAGGCTAGGGGTTTGGCTGTCTTGTGCCGTAAAACAAGAGGACTAGCCGGGAAGGCTAGGGGTTTGGCTGCCTTATGCCGTAAAACAAGAGGACTAGTTGGAAAGGCTAGGGGTTGTAATCGTTGTGATACGATTAGTCAAATTCCCAAAGGGTTTTTTGGGGAGTGGATGTAGGAGCCGAGTTTGGCATCGAACCACTATAAATCCTCTTGTGTTTGTGATTGCTTATTCTGTGTGATTTTGTTTCGTGCACTCCACTACACCACTACAAACTAATTTTTTAACTAGTGATTAAGCACATATCTGCGCTAGTAATTAATTTTAAGAAACCCAATTCACCCCCCTCTTGGGTTGCTACATCTGGGCAACAAGTGGTATCAAAGCTGCGTGCTCTTAATTTCTGTAGCTTTGAAAAGCTTGGAGCTAAAGATCAGTAGTAATCCAAATGGGATCTATATTGACTGAAGGACAATCAACTAATAGACCACCTTTGTTTAATGAAACAAATTACGCTTATTGGAAAGCACGAATGAAAATCTTCATTCAAGCACTTGATTATGATTTATGGGGAATCATAATTAATGGACCACACACACCCACTGTTAAGATCTGATAATATTGATATTGCAAAGCCTGAATCAGAATGGGATGAGCAAGATAAGAAATTAGCTCAATTAAATGCAAAAGCTATGAATGTACTATATTGTTCTTTAGATGCCAATGAATTTAATCGTATTTCTACATTCATATCTGCTAAGAAAATTTGGAATAGACTTGAAGTTACCCATGAGGGTACCAATCAAGTTAAAGAATCTAGAATAAATATGCTTGTACATGAATATGAATTGTTTAAAATGGAATCATATGAAAGCATTGATGATATGTTTGCAAGATTCACTAACATTATTAATGGGCTGAAAAGCCTTAAAAATCTTATACTAATGGTAATCTTGTTAGAAAAGTTTTGAAATCCTTGCCTAGGTCTTGGAAGGCCAAAGTTACTGCAATTCAAGAAGCCAAGGACCTCAACACACTATCTCTTGAAGAATTAGTTGGTTCATTGATGACTCATGAGCTTCAGTAGCAACAACATTTTGATGAAGAATAATCCAAAAACAAGAGAATATTGGGACTAAAGAGTGTAGCCCTAAATGATGAAAATGAGAGCACCTCAAGTGAAAGTGATGAGGAAAATGATCTAGCTCTCATTACAAGGAAATTTGAGAAATTCATGAGAAAGAAATTTAAAGGAAGAAAGAGAGCATTAATGAAAGGAGAGCCAAGCAACGAAAAAGAATATGAAGTAATTTGTTATGAATGCAACAAACCGAGACACTACAAGCAAGATTGTCCATATCTAAAGAAAGGTCTCAAGAAATTTAAAAAGAAGGCTATGATAGCTACATGGAGCGATAGTGATGCATCAAGCTCTGAAAAGAAGAGAAGAATGAAGAAGAAAATGTCTTATGGTGAACAATGAAGAGGTAACCCCAACTTATTAGATGATTTTACATATGATGAATTGTATGGTGCATTTTATGAATTAATTTATGATTTCGCAAATCTCAGTTCAAAAAATAAAGATTTAAAAAATCAAGTTCAAAATCTTACTTTAGAAAAGGATAAACTATTAGAAGAAAATGAAGTTTTATTACAAGAAAAATGAATTTGAAAAATGAAGTAGATAGATTGAAACCTATTGTAGATAAGTTTACTTTGAGCTCTACTAAACTTAACATGATTCTTGAAAATCAAAGAGCTATTTTTAACAAAGCTGGCCTAGGATACAATCCTTTAAAAAGATAAAAGTTTTTAAAAATATTTATGTGCATGCTAATAATTCTACTGAAGTTACATGTTTCAAGTGTGGTAAACCTGGACACAAAGCATATATATGTCACACACACAATGTTAGAAGGATATGCGTTCCAAAAGGAACCATTTAGCTAACCCTAAAGGACCCAAGAAAGCTTGGGTATCTAAAAGCAAAACTTGATATTATGGATGCAGGTGTGTCTTGCAACCCATGGAGCAAAAAGAAAATGATACTTGGATAGCGAGTGCTTAAGACACTTGATGGATGATGAATCTCAATTCATCACTTTGAATGCAATTGATGGAGGAGTGGTTACCTTTGAAAGTAATGACCAAGGTAACATTATTGGCATTGATAAAATTGATATCACTCCCTCTACTTATGTTAATAATATCTTGCTTTTAAATGGATTGAATCATAACTTGTCTAGCATTAATCAATTTTATGAAAAAGGTTTTAAAATTATTTGTTGAATCATCTCTTTGCATAATTACAAATCATGTTGATGACTGCATGAAAGCCATTGGTCATAGGCACAGTAATGTTTATATTATTAATGATCAGATTATTGAATGTCTAGTTGTCATGAATGCTAAAATTGATAAATCTAGTTATGGCATCATAGACTTGCTTATGTCAGCATGGATTTGCTTTCTAAATTATTCAAAAATGATTTGGTTAAAGGTTTGCCAAAATTAAATTTCAAAAAAGATAAGATTTGTGATACATGCAAATTTTTAAAAAATTAACTAGAATTTTTTTAAGTCTAAAAATATGATTTTGACTTCAATCTTTTAGAACTTTTGCATATGGATTCATGATTATTGATGATTTTCTTGATTTACATAAGTTTTATTCTTAGTTAGCAAAAATGAACCATCTTCGGTTTTTCTAAAACTCCTTAGAAAAATTTCAAATGAAAAAGGTTTTCCTATTTTATCTATTAGAAGTGATCATAGAAAGGAATTTGAAAATCAGCACTTTGAAAAATCTTGTAATGAACATAGGACCTTATGTTCATATTATGTTTGATGAATCTAATGATCTTCCATTAAGGAAGAGAAAGGTTTTGAATGACACAGATGAAATTGAAAGTCAAGTCAAGAAGCTCACCTTGGATTCAAGGATACAAGCGATACATGAAGAAGAAATTCAACATGATGACCCCAAGGTAATGCTGATGGAGGTATGTCCATAATCATTCTTAAAGAGCTAATATTAAGTGATCCATCTCATGATATTAGGATTAGATCATCATTTAGAAATACATGTATTAATTTTGTATTTGTTTTTCATATAGAGCCTAAATGACATGCATGATAAATTAAATGAGAATTTAGAAACAAATTGGATGAGCATAATAATTTCATTATAAATAAAGCAAGATTGTTAACTATAGAATATAATCAAGAGGAAGATATTGATTTTGATGAAACATATGTTCCTATTGCTAATTAAAGATTATTAGATTACTTATTGCATTTGCTTGCTTTATGAATGTTAAATTATATTGAATGGATGTTAAGAGCACTTTCCTTAATGAATATATTGCTGAAAAAGTATTTGTTGATCAACCACCCGATTTCAAAAATCTTGTGTCTCCAAACCATGTATTCAATTGAACAAAGCTTTATATGGATTGAGACAAGTACCCCGGGCATGGTTTGATAGGCTTATTAAGTTCCTGATTAGCAATAAATTTATTAATGAAAATGTTGTTGCAACATTATGAATTAAATGATAGAATGATAATATATTGATAGTACAAATTTATGAAGATGACATTATATTCGGTGCTACTAATAATTTCTTGTTCCAAGATTTTGCTAAGTTCATGCAGGGGGGGTTCGAGATGAGCATAATGGGTAAAATCAATTATCAAACTTCCAATCAAGCAATCAAAGAAGAGGATCTTCATAAGCCAATCCTTGTACATCAAGAAAATTTTGAAGAAGTTTGGCGTGAAGAAATCTAAAGTATCGGTACATTTGTCGAGTGATATGGGTTGCAGGCCCATGATCGGTAACTAGTAGTATCAGCTTGATCTATTTACTCCTTGCTTGATATGATTTTATTGTAAGACTTGAACTATTAAATGCCTACTTTATTAGTGGTATCATTTCTTGACCATATCTTATAATAAATTGCCTATGCATGAAATGAAAAGGATTTGATAAAGGTGATGCATATTTTTGTTGTAATATCTTGTTTGCATATCACCTATGTAAGAAATCTTATTTTATCATATGCAATGTGAAATTGAAATGTGGTGATTGTTATAGAATGCCTATGTATTTTTCATATATACATTGAGATTATCACGATACATTTATAAAATATTTTGATTATAAGACATTGGTATCATTTCTTGCATAAAACTTTTATTACATATAGACCAAATTTGAAATATTAAGGGGGAGAAGAATGTAAGCATATTTGAACTCAAATATTTGATGTGGTATCTGTTAATATTGTATGTCAACACATTTTTAAATTAGGAAGGGAAGAAGAAACTTACTTGAATCTTTTGATACTTTGATGCATTAAGCACTATGATGTATTAAATATCAAATATCTTACTGTTATAAGTGCTTTGATGTATGAATGTCGTATCAACTCTTATATGTGGCAATGATTTGAATGCATATCAAACTATGAAACTGCCACCTTGCTCCAATATATATATATATAAGGTGATATTTTGATCCTACATTCAAAGTTTTTTTAAAAATTGGTATCAATTGAGTTATGAAAAATAATTATTATTAAATGATTAATATTTTTGTATCTTATTGTTACTATTGAAGATTAGAATTTTTCTTTATAATATAAAATTTGTTGTGAACTTTAATATATTTGGACCTTGACGTATTTTGAACCTTGATATATGTTATTTTTATGATTTGAGATTATGAACCTTGATGAACTTTGATGTATCTTTGGTGTATGGTTGAAATTATATCTTGTATGATCAAGCCATAAACTTAATAGTTTGTATTATGTACTTATGCTTTTTAATGCATTATGAATGCTTAATGTCTTTTCCTTGATGAATGCTTAATTGTGCACATTCTTTCATCTCTTTTTGATTAATGACAAAAAGGGGGAGAGAATAGCATACACTTCATTTGCATTTATGGGAGAGATTAGCATACATCATATTCATGGAACATTCATGGAAGAGAATAGCATGTAAAGAGAAAAGTATATACATTAAAAGATAGAATTTTATATATTTTCTTTTGTATGCTTAATGGTTTTTGTCATCATAAAAAAGGGGAAGATTGTTGGCCCCTACATTGATTTTGATGATTACAAAACAATTAAGACTATGTTTATTAGGAAAATTAAGATTAATGCAGGGATGTACAAGTGACTTACAGGTGAGCCTTATCAAGTAAAATTTTATTTGTCACATAGAAGCTTATTTTCCCTTACCTTGAATATAGCTAATTGATTCTTTATTCCTTGGATTTTTGCATGACTATGTAAGCTAGCTTATTTCCCTCCTTAGCTAGCTTCCTCCTCTTGCTAGCTAACCATTTCTCCTCTCACAAATAAGCCTAGCTGAACCATGAACATTTTGAGTTGGCTTGTAAGCTAGCTATTCTTCCATGTAACAAGCTGGCCGAATGGTTTCAATATTAAGTTAGTTTGTGAGCTAACTTCTCCCCTCTCCTTAGCTAACTTGTTAACCTTTGTGAGCTAACTTTTTTCGTTGCAAAATTTTGCTGGCCGAATGGAGCTTGGGAAGAGCTAGCTAGAGAGCTAGCTTCCCCTTGGACGGCACCATGAACTTTTTTCATAGAGTTAGCTAACAAGCTAACTATCTTTTCTCTCTGTTATTCATGGCCAAATGAATTGTGAAAGCAGTTGGCTTAACAGCTAGCTACTTTTTCTTTTCTCCCTCCACGTTGCTTGAAAATTTTGAATAGAGTTAGCTAACAAGTTAACTATCTTTGTCATGAATGGGTTTACTTTTTATCTAGTTAGCTAACAAGCTAACTACTTTATCATTTTAAGCTTTCTCCCAGGCGCATGATTTTGAATTGAGTTAGCTAGCAAGCTAACTACTTTTTTGCATGGTAGAGTTAACCTTTTATCTAGCTAACTAGGAAGTTAACCACTTTATTCATTCCCTCTTCGGCCACATGAAAGTTTTTGAATTGAGTTAGCTCTAGAGGTAACTACTTTTAACCTGGCCTCATACACTTTTAAGATAGCTAACTAAAGAGCTAGCTGTTTTTCAATGCTCTCTGTTCATGAAAACGTTGGATGCTTGTTACTGTGGCTAGTTAGCTAAAAAGCTAACTAGTTTGAGCCTTATCCACCTAAAGAGCTAACTACTTTATTTATATGGTAGATTTTTTCAGCTCCAAGCCGTGCACTCATTCAAGAAAGCTAACTGTGGAGTTAACTATTTTTCTTGGATTCCTTTTTCAGCCGTATGGAATTTAAATTAAGCTAGCTCACTAGCTAGCTACTTTATTTTGAATTGAGGCTGATTTCTTGCCGTGGAGCCTTGCTAGCTAGCTAGCTTGGGAAGTTTAGTTAGCTAGATGGACTTTTGGAGTTTGCATACTTTTGATACATCTGCAGATATGAATCCTTCAAGTTGTATCATATACACCTCCTCTTCCAGCTCTCCATTCAGAAAAGTTGTTCGAACATTCATTTGCCAGATTTTATAGTCAAAATATGCAACCAGAGCAAGCATGATCTGAATGAACTTGAGCATTGCTACAGGAGAAAAAGTCTCATCATAGTCTATACCATGATGTTGACGATACCCCTTAGCAACCAGACAAGCTTTATAGGTCTCTACCTTTCCATCTGCACCACGTTTCTTTTTAAAAATCTATTTGCACCATTGGGTTTTATCCCTTCAGGTGGATCCACAAGTGTCTATACACTGTTGATCTCCATGGATTCCATTTCGGATTTCATGGCCTCAAGCCATTTCTCAGAATCAGACCTCTGCATTGCGTCCATATAGGTGATGGGATCCTCGTTGTTCTCATCGAGCTCAACAAGATCGCCATCATGGACCAAGTAACTGGAGTATCTATTCGGTTGATGTGGTACTCTATCAGATCTCCTCAATGTTTTCTCAATGGGCTATGGGTTTGATTTAATCAAAGCCAGTTCTCTAGAGGCTTTAGAGCATATAGGTACTTCTACCTATCGAACTTCATCAAGTTCAGCATTAGCGGCCTTAGTTCTTTTAGCAAGGAACTCCTTTTCCAAAAAGGTAGCTCTAAGACTGACGAATAATTTTCGTTCTTCAGTATGGTAGAAATAATATCCTTTAGTCTCTTTGGGATACCAAATAAAAAAATATTTGTCAGACCTAGGTCCTAGTTTATCTGTCTGCAATCATTTGACATAAGCTGGACACCCCCATACTCTAAGGTGTGAAAGCATCGGCTTACGTTCAGTCCATATCTCATATGGAGTCTTAGTAACAGACTTGCTTGGAACTCTATTAAGAATATAGCATGCTGTCTCAAAGGCATATCCCCAAAAGGAGAGAGACATATTGGCAAAGCTCATCATAGATGAACCATGTCCAACAGGGTTCGATTCCTCCTTTCAGACACACCATTTAACTAGGGTGTCCCTGGAGGAGTCCATTGAGAGAGAATCCCATTCTCCTCAAGATATGTCAGGAACTCACTTGAAAGATATTCACCTTCTCGATCTGATCGAATGATTTTAATGTTCTTTCCAGTTTGTTTCTCTACTTTATTACGATATCGTTTGAACATTTCAAATGACTCAGATTTATGTTTCATCAAGAAAACATAACCAAACCTAGAGTGGTCATCTGTAAATATAATGAAATAGCTAAACCCACTCATAGCAGTGGTATTCATGGGTCCACATACATCCGTATGTATGAGACTTAGAATATCTCTAGCTCTTTCACCTTTTCCAGTAAAGGGTGATTTGGTCATTTTACCAAGAAGACAAGATTCACATATTGGAATTGATTCACAATCAATGTCATTTAGGATACCCTCTCTGACTAATCTATTAATCCTGTTCTTATTATTGTGACCTAGCCTACAGTGCTACATGTATGAATTACTAACATTATCTATCCTAGGTCGTTTGCTTGGAGTACACATCACATTTATAGGTCGTGATAACATAAAAATGCCATTGCACAATTGTCCACACATTACAGAAGTATCATTCACAATGATGTTCATAACATCATTCTTTATTAAAAAATTAAATCCTTCAATGGCCAATTGGCCTACAGAAATAACATTTAATAAGAAATTAGGACAATAGTGACATTCACTTAGCATGACATTACATGATTCAAAAAATAGCTCTACTACTCCTAACGCTAGGACTGGAACTCGACTTTCATCACCCACATTTATGAATCTTTTGTCATCCTTGAATCTCCTACTAATTCGAAGTCCCTGCAAAGAATTGCAAATATGAATTGAACTGCCGATATCTAATACCCAATTAGTAGTATTACAAATAGAGAAACTACAAGGCGTTATCACATAAGTACCTTGTCCAGCAACTACTTGCTGCTTTTTCTTTCTTGGTCTGTTAGGATCCAGGGTTGCAATATATTGAGGGTAGTTCCTCTTCCAATGACCCAGCTTTTTGCAGAAGAAGCATTCCGCTTGGTTCTTGTCAGCCTTAGCTTTCTTCTTAGCCTGCCCATCATTTTGCACTTTTTTATTCTTATTCCTTTTCTTCATCCCTTTCTTAAAGGAACGACGACCTGCTCTAGAAACTCCCACTAAATTTACTGAGCCCTTTTGGAGCCGGTGATCCTTCTCATAAGTCTGCAGTAAACTCAGTAAACCATGATAGTTTACTACAGGTTTTGTCATTCTAAAATGACTGAGAAAATCCAAGTAGGAACTAGGCAGGGAGTTCAATATAGCATCCTTCCCAAGCTACTCATGCAAGGAAAAGCCAAGCTTACCCAAGCACTCGATCATCTCAATCATGTACAATACATTATTAGTAACCGATGCCCCTTCACACATTCGAGCATTGAAAATTAGACTAGACATTCTATACCTTTCAATGTCGTCTGGTGTGCCAAAGGACTCCTTCAACTTTTGAAGGATCTCTTTAGGTTGGGGGCTTCCTCAAACTTCCTATTGAACTCATCATTCATAGAGGCCAGCATAATGCACCGTACTGTTGTGCGATCATTGACCCACTTCTGATAAGTGTCTCTGACCACAGTGCGAGCATTCAAAGCTGGCTCCTCAGGTTCAGGATCCATTATCACATAAAGAATCCTCTCATATTCAAAGACTATCCTGAGTCTTCGATACCAGCTATCGAAGTTGGAACCCGTTAGTTTGTCATTGTCAACAATGAACGGAGCGACAAATTAGTTGACATGATCTGAAAGGATAACCAAAACCTATTAGCTTACATGATTTATTAATCCTAAAGACATGGACTTTAGTCTAAAGGACTTGACACTATATTATTCAGATTGATAGTCTTTACTTCCAATCCAAGAAATTATCCCTAATTCCTTAGTGGGTACTAGAATCTAATAGACAACACATGAGCCCGACTTTGGCCGGCCCACCCATATGCATCTAAAGGTAGGTTCTTTAACCAATTGCTTCTCCAAGCAATTTCTAGTAATCTATTTTTCCCTAGGGTGTACTTTAATCGGCCTTTGGGCCTCCTATTGAAGGTCCTAGTTAGGTCCAACCATTAACATGACAAAATTTAATGTTTCTAACCAACGAATAGTCAAGCCTGACTTTGGTCGGCTCACCTGACTACCGTTAAGAGAGTTGCACTAAGTCATCATATTATGAATGGAAATTCCAATAGCCTGATGATCATCCGACCTTTGGGTCTACCAATGATCACCCAACTATTGGACCCATTACCATCCACTTAATGGGAGGCTAAGACTTAGTTATCTCCATAACTTCATCTTTTTAAGAACCTAATAATTTTTAGGGTTTGATCAAATTGTGACAAATGAGGAAAGACATGAACCTTAATCAAGAATCCTCCCACTAACTATTAGAGGGGTTTATGAACAATCGGTCCATGGTCTCCTAAAATCAGTCAGGACTGATAAGCCTTAATTGACATGGGCTAACTCGAATCAATAAGTTATCCAATGGATTCTGATTGACCACTTTGGCCAGGTAAGTGGGATCAAGAGATGGGTTGTGCCATTAACTATCTTGCCTTAGACATCATCTGGTTTATCAGACTCAATTAGACTAGCCTAGAGACTCGGGCTCATCGCTAAGACAAAAATCAAGTCCATTTAGATTGTATGGACTGATCAATCTAACTAATTAGAGATATGTATAGAGAAGAAAACCTAATTCAACATTTGATTAAACTTAATTCTCTACTTGGTCCATTCATTCTAAACTTAGGTCTAACCCAATTACTGAACCTGACCTTAGCTAACCCATTTACCCAAATTTATGGATTTATGATTTAAAATCTTTTAATCATCAACTTAATTCTTAATTAAGTTAATCCAATTTTCTAATTTGAAATAATTTCAAGATTTATCTTGTAAAACAATTTTACAATATTTTATTTATGATCCAAAATTTTAATGTTAATTTAATTAACATTTATGTCATAATTTAATATTAGATCTAATCTAAAATATCATGACATTCAGATCAAAAATGTAAAATAATTTTAACTTTTTTTATTATTTTATTTTAGATCTGTTTCATAGATCATAACATAATTAGCATCCCGTGGTGAGGGTAACAGAGGTTGTGAAATCTCAACAGACTGGACGGCCAGATGAATCCACCCAATCCAGAAATATAGCAAAGCATACAGTTCTAGATATACATTAGTCCTACTAATAAAAATGCTTTTATCAATAATAAACATGCTTTAATCATGCTTTATATTTAGATCTACATTAGATCTACTTTAGAACATGCTTTGATCAATAATAAACATGCTATAATCATGTATCATATTTAGATTTACACTAGATCTACTTTAAAACATGCTTTGATCGTTACAGATTTACTATGCATTCCTAAACCTGGGAGGCTCTGATACCATTTATAGAAAAAATTTTGATTTTACGATGCCCCAGGATCTCAGGTTTATTTGTATGCATATATTTTATTTAAATTTAATCTAATTAAATTTATAAAATACATCATGTATATCTGTAATTGAAAGCATGCAAAATTTAAAATTAAATTTTATACTTGTCGATTTACGTACATGATGCAGAAACTGAATGTAGATCTAATCTCCTGTGAATAGTTTCCTCTTGATGTCTTGCGAGAGTCGCACGTGCCACTCCTCTATTTCATACGCACATCAGAAAACCTTAAGACAGGAGATATGGAATTAGAAGGGATGGAGAACTCTTCTCCAAGAGAGGAGACCCTCTCTTATTGGACTTCTCTGATTTTTGGACTCTTCTTTCTCTTCTTTCTATGCTACTCTCATCCTCAAAGTTGAGAAAAGTTTCTTAAATAAACTCATCATAAAACAATCCAAAATAACTTTTTTAATTTGTTTTACGATACGATAATATCCAATCTTTGAAAGTGGATGGGTTACAGGCGTTTACGCATTGTCAATGCGTAAAGAAATTATGGATTCATATCATCTCAATGGCAAGATCGTAATTTAAATAAAATTTTAAATTCACGTTATCGGAATGGCAAAATTATAATTTACATGAAGTTTCAAATTCATGCCATCTCAATGGCAGAACCGTAATTTAAATAAAATGACAGAATCATAATTTACATAAAATAACAGAATCATAAATTTTCTAAAGTTTTAAAGTCTGTTGGCTGCCCGCAATGATAATATAAAAATATTTATAATATTTATAAATATGAAAATAATCAGATTAAATCTGTTTGAAGTCCAAATTGAAATCCGGAAGAACCCATGCGAAGATCTCGAACCATACTTCGCATTAGACTTATTTAATTTCTAATTTAAAGTAATTTATGATTTTAAAATTTATAAATAAATAATCAGAGGCTATATTGGATATCCGATTCAAACCACTTTTAAACTAGATCTAAACCACTCTATCGTCAAACCAACCATTGGTCTATGGTTCAAGTCCTATCCCATAATGGGTCTGAATAAATTCTAAAAATTCACTTGAGTTACAAACTAACTCAAGTTCATCCCCAGAATAAGTACTACTACTAATGCCTAGTGCTAGCTAGGCATTGCTAGTACAAACTTGGTATTACCCATATGACCAAGTCCCACTTAGATCATTGGTTAAGTCTGTCTCCAGGTCACCTGACTATGTGCATGACTCCATAGGTTCGAATCTAAGTCGGTAGCATAGGAACACTTCCTATACTAATCGATGTGACCATCTAGCAATGGTATCTAATGTCCGAATAGACCGAATATATGCAAAGCAATATTCAGGAACCTAGGTTATGGTTACCGTATAATTCATCCCCTTATCCAAATACTCAAGATGAATTTAGATTTCACTAAAAATATCTAAGTGTGTTTCAACATGTACAATCCTGTGACTCCTCACATGGATTATCCTGGCCAAGGGTTTGCAAAATTAAAACACAAACCGAGTATTAACTCTAATACTTAGAGTGGACAATTTCATCTTGACTCATCACTGATTTAATAAGTACTTGACTGTACCCAGCATCCTTCCATCACTGGATTAAAAATCTAGGTAGTCCAGTGCCTAAGTACAGTAAGTTGCTTACTAAGTCACCATGATAGTCTCAGGTCAAAGGGACACTTATACCGATTGCCCTTCTATGAGATACCCTTGACAATAGAGTACTCAATAGAGGTGAGCCACTATTTAGTGAATGTACTCCTACACTCACCTGCATGCCATACTAATGTCATACACTCCTTAGTTTAAGAGGATAAACCAACATATATGGCACACAACGACCTATACTTGACTACGTTATTGTTATAGGTAATAACGTATCATTTGGTTGTGAACCCATTTAAGAATTACTCGATAATTCCTTCTTTCTTGAATAAATGTAATTCTAAGGACTACAACATATAAGAGTTCTATTGAAAGATGAAAAATATGTTGTACTATCAAAATAACTTTTATTAATCAAATAAATCATGTATAATGAATCACACTCGTTTATAAGCTAGACGATTGGCTGTAGGACATATTTTCTAACATTTATAACAAGAAAATTTGGGATAGACCTAAGGTTACTTATGAGGGTACAAATCAAGTTAAAGAATCAAAAATTAATATGCTTGTACATAAATATAAGTTGTTCAAAATGGAATCAAATAAATTTATTTCTATCATGTTTACTAGATTTACTGATATTATTAATGGGCTTAATAGCCTTGGTAAATCTTACTCTAATGCTGCTCTTGTGAGGAAGGTTCTTAGATCTTTGCTCAGGTCTTGGATGATCAAAGTCACTACTATTCAAGAGGCGAAAGATCTGAATACCCTTCCATTGGAAGAACTTTGAGATCCCTTATGACACATGAGCTTCAAGTCAAACACATGTTGATGAGGAGGAATCAAAGAGAAGGAGAACTATGGCCCTCAAAAGTTTTGATCAAAAGGAGGAATATGATGAATCCTTGGATGAAAGTGATAAGGAAAATGATATGGCCCTCATTACAAGAAAGTTTAAGATATTTTTGAAAAAAAAAAAGATTTGAAGGAAGAAAGAGGTCATTTGTGAAAGAAGAGCCAAGCAAAGAAAAAGAAAAAGAAATCATTTGTTATGACTGTAAAAGCCTGAATATTTCAAATCCAACTATCCTCAATTGAAGAAAGGTCCCAAAAATTTATAAGAAAGCAATAATTGCCACTTAGAGCAACAGTGATGAAAGAAGCTCCGAAGAGGATGAAAAGAATGAGGAAGTCAATCTATGCTTCATGGTGGATAATGAAGAGGTAAGCCCTAGCTTCTTAGATGATTTCACTTTTGAAGAATTGTATGGTGCATTTTATTAATTAATTAATAATTTTATAAAACTTAGTTCTAAGAATAAAGATTTGAAAAATCAGGTTCAAGATCTTACTTTAGAAAATGGCAAATTATTAGAAGAAAATGAAGTTTTGAAACAAGAAAACAAGGATTTGAAAACTGAAGATGAAAAGTTGAAACCTATTATAGATAAATTTACTTTGAGCTCTACCAAACTTAATATGATTCTTCATAACTAAAGAATTGTTTTTAACAAAGTCGGTCTTGGATATGATCCTTTAAAAAATAATTTTTTTAGAAAAATGCTTTTATGCATGCTAGTGATTTTTTAAATATTACATGTTTTAAATGTGGTTTGAAAGGTCATAAGTCATATTATGTAATAGTATAAAAAAGATATGGGTTTCAAAAGGAAGCATTTTGACTAGCCCCAAAGGACCCAAGAAAGCTTGGGTACCTAAAGTGAAAAATTGACATTGTGTATGTAGGTGTGTCTTACAACCCATGAAACAAAAAGAAAATGGTACTTAAATAGCAGATGTTCATGATCCATGACAGACAATGAATCTCAATTCATCACTTTAGATGCAAAGATGGAGGAGTGATTACCCTTGGTGATAATGGCCAAGGTAAAATTATTGACATTGATAGAATTGATATCACTCCCTCTACTTTCATTGATAATGTCTTACTTGTTAATGGATTGAAACATAATTTACTAAGAATTAGCCAACTTTGTGATAAAGATTTTAAAGTCAATTTTGAATCATCTGTTTGTATTGTTTCGAATTCTATTGAAAACTGCATAAAATTTATTAGTCATAGGCATGGTAATGTTTACATTGTTGACTTAAATGATCAAAATTTAGATTGTCTAGTTGCCATGAATAATAAAATTGATGAATCTAGTTGGTTGTGGCATTGTAGGCTTGCTCATATCAGTATGAATTTACTTTCAAAATTGCTCAAAAAAAATTTAGTCAAAGGTTTACCAAAATTAAATTTTAAAAAAATAGAATTTGTAATACATGTCAATTTAAAAACAAACTCGAGTATCTTTTAAATCTAAAAACTTGATTTCTACGACTAAACTTTTGGAGCTCTTATATATAGACTTGTTTGGTCCAATAAGAACCACTAGTATAGGTGTAAAAAGATATGGTTTTATTGTGATTGATGATTTTTTGCGATTTACTTGGGTTTTATTTTCAGCTAGCAAAGATGAAGCTTTTTCTGCATTTCAAAAACTATTTAGAAAAATTATAAATAAAAAAGGCTTTGTTGTTTTATCCATTAGAAGTGATTATGGAAAATAATTTAAAATTCATGTCTTTGTAAGTTTTTGTAATGAGTATGGTATTAATCATAATTTTTTTGCACCTAGGATGCCTCAGCAAAATGGGATAGTCGAAAGAAAGAATAGAACCTTATAAGAAATGGCCCATACCATATTGTGTGAAAGCAACCTTTCAAAGTATTTTTGGGCTAAGAAAATTAACACGGTATGTTACATTTTAAATAAAGCATTAATTAGGCCTATTTTGAAAAGGATCCCATATGAATTGTGAAAATATAAGAAACCTAATATTGCTTATTTTCATATTTTTGGTTGCTGATGTTTTGTTTTGAATAGTGAAAAATCTAATCTTGATAAGTTTGATGCTAAATCTAATGAAGAGAGTTTCTTTGAAAATTCATCTTCTAGTAGAACCTATAGAGTTTTTAATAAGAAAACCTTAGTGGTAGAAGAGTCTATTCATATTGCTTTTGATGAAGTTAATGATCTTTCATCAAGGAAGAGAAAGGTTTTGGATGATGCAGGTAAAATTGAAGTTTAAATTAAGGAGCTCACCTTGCAAGAGAAAGAAGATTCAACAACACAAGTTGAACATAAAGAGGTGAATGACTCAATCCAACTCAAAGAACCTCAAGGTAATGCTTAATTGGAAAGAGAATAAAGGTGCACTCATAATCATCCCAAAGAATTTATTCTTGATGATCCATCTCATGGTGTTAGAACTAGGTCATAATTTAGAGATGCATGCAATAATTTAGCATTTGTTTCACATATAGAGCCTAAATGTTATGATGATGCTAAGGATGATGTAGACTGGATAATGCTATGCATGATGAATTGAATCAGTTTGAAAGAAATAATGTTTGGACATTAGCTGATAGACCTCATGATCATCCAATTATTAAAACTAAATGAATATTTAGAAATAAATTGAATGAGCAAGGTAACATCATTAGAAATAAAGCAATATTAGAAGCTAAAAGATATAATCAGGAGAAAGATATTGATTTTAATGAAACTTATGCTCCTGTAGCTAGATTAGAGGCTATCAGATTACTTATTGCATTTGCTTGCTTTATAAATTTTAAATTACATCAAATTGATGTTAAAAGTATATTTCTTAATGGCTATATTGTTGAACAAGTATTTGTTGAACAATCACCCAAATTTAAAAATCATTTATTTTCAAACCATGTATTAAATTAAATAAGACTTTATATGGTTTGAAATAAGCATCCTGGGCTTGATATGATAGATTGAGTAAATTCTTGATCAGCAATAAATTCATTAGAGAAAATATGGATACAACATTATTTATTAAAAGAGAAGATGTTGATATGTTGATTATGCAAATTTATGTTGATGATATCATATTCGGCGCTACTAATGATTCCTTGTGCCAAGATTTTGCTAAGCTATGTAGAAGGAGTTCGAGAGAAGCATGATGGGCAAACTAAATTATTTTCTCGAACTTCAAATCAAGCAAAGTAAGACGGGGGTCTTCATTAGCCAAAGAAAATACATCAAAGAAATTCTGAAGAAGTTTGGCATGAAAAACTCCAAAAGTATCAGTATCCCTATGAGCTCTTCTTGTAAATTAGATTCTAGTTGTACTAATAAATGTGTTGATATAAAACTTTATAGAGGCATGATAGGATCATTATTGTACCTAACTACTAGTAGGCCTGATATCCTGTTTAGTGTTTGTATGTGTGCTAGGTTTCAAGTAAATCTTAAGAAGTCTCATTTGATTGCTATTAAAAGAATTTTTAAATATTTAAATGAAACTAGAAATTTAGGACTATGGTATGACAAGTAATCTAGTATTGACTTAATAGGATACACAGATTCAGATTTTGCTTGATGTAAATTAGATAAAAAATCAACTAGTGAAACTTGCCAGTTTCTAGGAGTTAACTTAATCTTTTGGCTTAGCAAGAAACAAACTTCAGTGGCACTGTCCACAGCTGAGGCTGAGTACATTTCAGCTAGAAGTTTATTGTGCTCAAATGTTGTGGATTAAGCAACAACTAAAAGACTATGGTATCAAACTTAAAGGCATTCCCATAAAATATGATAACACTAGTGCAATCAATTTTACTAAGAATCACATCTAGCATTCTAGGACTAAGCACATAGAGATTAAGCATCACTTCATTAGAGATCATATAAAAAATGGTGATATATTGCTTGAATTTGTTTGTATTGACAAGCAACTCGCAGATATTTTCATAAAACCACTTGATGAATCTAAGTTTTGTGAGATTAGAAAGGAGCTTGGTATGCTTGACCCTTCAATCTAGTAAGTTGGCATGATTGTTTAATTTTCCTACTCTCTGTCTGTTATGATTTTGATATGAAATTTGATCCATGTGAAGCCTTGTTGATCCATCTTTATGATCATTGATTTTGAGAATTTTTTCTATATCCTTTCTACATTGAATTCCACTAATCATTGAGTACCCTGAACCATCATTGCACTTGACCCTTGAAATATTGGGAACTGAAGTGGAAATCCTTCCTTGGGTGGCCATATAGCCGACCAAGATGGAAACTAGGCGCCTATTTTTTGCCATAGGTGACTAGTTTGGAAAGTCATCGCCTATATGGGTACCTACTTTTATGATGGCTTCGGCCTCAAGGATTTTGCTCATGAATCTCTTCATTCCTTCCCATTTCCATCTCTTCCAAAGCTTCCAAGCTCTCTCCAAAGCCCAAAAACTTCCTTCCCAACTCTCATTTTCCTAAATCTTCTAGATCTAAGCCTTGGATCATGGCACCCAATATGAGGTTACCTCGTGGTGCTTCCACTTCTTCTTCCCATGGTCATGGAGAAGGATCCTCCTCCCAAACATCTAGTTTCTCCACCACGGCAAGTAAATCTATCTTTTGGAAGGTTAGTTGATTTTAAGTTTTTGGATAGTAAAAACTTTCATATTGGTAGATTATTAGAAAACCAAGGTTGGGATTTATGCTTAGAACAGAAGTACTAATTTATCCCAATCTAGTTAGAGAGTTTTACCATAACATCTGTTTTGGAGAAGGTTGTCTTTCAACCAGTGTGAAAGGAGTTAAAATTGATCTTAACTTGCCATCTGAGATCTATATTGAATGTTCCTATTGAAGGTATTTTTTAGGACTCTATTTAAGCAAGGAGTATAGGATAGAAATCATTTTTGGTATTGGGGATGCTACCAATATTGATAGGATTATGGCTAAAGATCTAAATGCTGAAATGCAACTGCTAGACCACATTTCATTTAGGATTTTAGCACCTAGAAGAAGAAGTTGTGACTATGTCACTGATAGGGATCTTAGTATTACGTATCATGTAGTGAGTCAGACCCCTATAAATTTTTTTGATTTAATGACTAGTATAATAAAGGAAGCTATAGGTAGATCTAGAGCGGCCCTGCCCTATGGCCTACTACTTACCCATGTGTTCAAACATTTTGGTATTAGATTTAAGGGTAAAGTAGCTTCAAAATTGAGTCATGCGGATTTCTATAATGAACACACTCTTTGCCGCATGGGAATTTCTAAGGTAGACGGCCAGTGATTTAGAAATAAAGAGAAGGTGTAAAAACCTGCTGCATCAGTCAAGGAGGAGTGTCCTTCTACATCTCAAGGTTTTCCTTTTGACTTTGATGATTTCATGAATGAATACAATAATCCACCCTTTGTGTCGAAACCCCCTCTAATCAAACCTATCAGCCCAAAATTGTTAAGTTGGATGTTGAAGAGCTGAATTATTTGGTTAGAGGGATATATGAAGTTGTATCCATCAGAAGCTCTAGGGAGAGTGTGTCATCTTCTAATGACTCCACAATGATCCCCCACATTTCCTTTTTGTTTGGAATTCTATTACAGATCATGATGCACTTGGAGCCTTTAAAGCACACTGTCAGGATAGTCAGTGGGAGGGTTTTTCATAAAGAGGATGCATACATTAGTAAAATTTTTAGTGAGATTTCTTGGCTGAGGGCTGATATGAATTCTTTGACCGAAATGGCTGAGTGGGCAGGATCTCAGTTGTCTTCAAATAAGAGCAATACTGAGAGTGCTGATGCAGCCTTTACTTGTCTTACAGATTTATCCATCAAACCTACAACATGATCCAAGAACTTTATGTCTCTATGCAATAGGCACCCCAGCCCAAATATTCTCACTATCAGCCAGCTCCGCATCTCTCTTCTCGTCCTTCGGTATAGGGATGCACCTCTGGATCATCTTCCTCTCGGCTTGCTGATGACTGATTATATTTTCTCATGTTGGACTGTATAACATTTTATGACTGAAAGTTATTTTGGTTGGACCATATGCTATTTTGGATTTTATGATGCTTATTTGTGTGAAACCTTTATGTACTCTTATGGTATTTGTACTAACTTATATGGCTTGTATTATGTATTATGATGTTTATTGTTCTAATGTAGTATCATCTCTTATGCAAATGTTTTATTCATTTTGAATGTGGTATAAACTCTTGATATTATAGAACCAGCAACCTCGCTCTGATATAATTTTATAAGTGGTATCTTGTTTCATTTATGTTTTATATATGCTATTCCTTAAAGGAAAGACAAACAAAGAAATTGTGAATATCCTTTCACCTTCTTTTTGATTGATGACAAAAAGGGGGAGAACATGGAACAACATACATTTGGAAACATGGAACAGCATTCATTTGAAAAGCATATCTTTTTAAGAAAAAAAGAAATACATTTTGGGGGAGAAAATGGAAAAGCATACAATTTTCTAACAAGCATTACATACATTTCTATTTATAAGTGGTATATATATATATATTATTTTTGGATATCAAAGTAATACCTATATTCAAAATCAAAGGGGGAGTTAAACAATGCATTTTTGAATATCATGCTTCAAGTGTTTTTGAAATTTAGAGTTTCTGCATGAAATGCTGAATTTTGGCATGCCTCTCTTTTATAAACTTAAAGCTTTACTTGATCTGAAATTCTTTGAATTTGAATCACTCAAAGGTTGTTTTAACTTGAAGTCCTATTTTCATGATATTAAATTCACCTTTTGGCATTAAAACTCCTATTTTTCAATTCAAAATCTGAATTTTTCTAAACTTTTTCAAAACCATTCTGTGCTCTGACTCTTTGTTTGCAAAATTCAAATTTGGCATGGAAGTTTGAAACTGATACACTAATTGAACTCCTATCTTTGACTTCAAAAGAGCAGGGAATGCTACATTAGAAATTTTTCTATTATATTCCTTTTATGTATACTTAATGGTTTTGTCATCATCAAAAAAGGGGAGATTGTTGATCTCATATTGATTTTAATGAATACAAAATAATTAAGTATGATACTAATGACTTTGTTGTTGAGACAATAATTTTAGTTAAATTATCATCAAAGAAGAAGTTACTTCAAATCAAGGTTTTCTTCAAGTCAAAAGAAAGGTAATACAAAGGTAAAGTAAAACTATTATGGATGTATTTTCTAAGTTCAAATGATTTCAAAAGTGCAAATGAATTTATGATTCATATGAAGCATGTGTTTTACGAACGACTTAACTTTTAATTTTTTCAAATGAATTCATGTTTCAAAACTGCATCCAATTTTTCAAATGAATAGAACTGTCTTTGGATGAATTTTCATGTGAAACTTGTTTTTCAAAGCACTCTTTTCCCTTGGATTTCCATTGAACCATGCCTTGCACCTGGACTTAATGTTTTTACAAAAACTTTGTGAAAACAAGGCAATCATATAGTCACCTATGGCATTCCAGCAATGCCACTAAAATTTTTCCTAGGCCTTGACATGAGCCTTTTGCTTTGTTTTGGTAACAAGGCGCCTATATGGGTGCCTTGTTCCCAAACAAGGCACCTATATAGGGACCTTGTCTTGGATCTAGCCTAAACAAGGCGCCTATATAGGCGCCTATGGCTAAACAAGGCGCCCCCATATAAGCGCCTATTCTCTTATTTTGGAAAGCAAGGTGCCCATTCAGGCACTTATCTCCTTGATTTGGCAATCTAGGCGCTCACCAAGGTGCCTATCTTTTGGGAACTAGGCACCTTGCAAGGTGCCTTCTCTGGCAAGATAAAGAGCCAAAGGGAACTAGGCACCTTGCAAGGTGCCTTCTGTGGCTAACAGAAAGGAATTTGGATCTAGGCACCTATAGGCAACCAAATTGCTTGGAAATTTTCTGTAACAATTATATTAATTCCAACGTTCCAATGCATGTTATTTTTACTCTATCATTTGACAATGGTTGTAAACAGCTATATTTTGGAAAGAGTGTATAAATACCCCCTCAAACAGTGATTTGAGCGCAAAAAAAAATAGTGTGAAAAAATCATGAATGAAACAGTGAAAAAGATGTGAAAAATATTATGAGAAAAATCAATGTTGAAAAGGGAGAGCTGCATTGAATATCTAAGAGCCAGTTGAATAGCATTTATTGCCCCATCCTTGCTGTGGCATGAAGTCTCCAACAACCTTGAAGGGCATTCAAAGCTAAAAATCATTAAAGGCTTCATTTATTGCTCAAGCTTACTCAAAGGAAGAAATTCTTTTGAAGTGTTCTTCAAACTTATAAAGTATTTATTTTTGAATATATACTCATTTAAGGAATATATGTATTCATTGTTGACATTATTGTGCTTTGACTTAGAGTTTCACAGTTGAAAAACTTGTAAAGATAGAGGTCTATTCGTGTGATATTGTGTAAGGCCCCCTTGTGCCCGTAAATAAGATGCTAGCCAGGTCGGCTAAGGTTGATAGTGAAATTCCTAAGGGATTCTTGGGGAGTGGATCTAGGTGCTGAGTTTGACATCGAACCACTATAGACTCTTATGTTTGTGATTATTTCTTGCTCTCTACTATCTTTACTGCACTTCATTTCACTTGCAATTAAACTCTGATTTTTGTTAAATGCACATACTTGCTCAAATAATTTTTTTAAAGAATCCAATTCATCCCCCCCCTCTTGGGTTGTATCATTTGGGCAACACTCTCTATATTAAATTACTTGTCTCATTGTATGTTGATGATCTTATCTTCATCGGCAATTTTATACAATTGATCAAAGAATTCAAACAAGCAATAGCAAAGGAGTTTGAAATTACTGACATAGGACTTATGCCTATTTCCTTAGATTAAAGGTGAATCAATTAGAAAATGGGATTTTTCTTTCCCAAGAGCACTATGCAAAAAAAGTGATTAAAAGATTCAAGATGAAAGATTGCAATCCTATTAGCACACTAGTGGATTGTGGTGCAAAATTATCCAAATATGATAAAGGCAAGGTGATTGATCCTATACTCTATAAAAGCTTGGTAGGGTTCTTGAGATACCTAACATGCACAAGACCTAACATACTATATGACGTTGATTTGGTGAGTCGGTTCATGGAGGAACCAAAATCATCTCATTGGAAGGTGGCCAAGAGAATCCTATGTTATATTCAAAATACTCTAAGCCTTGGTTTATTTTATTCTTATTCTAATAATTTTCAACTTGAAGGCTATTCTGATAGTGATTGGGGTAGAGACTTGGATGACCAAAAAAGTACTTCTGGATTTATATTTTCATGGGTGAAACAACATTTTCATGGATGTCTAAGAAGCAATCAATTATTATTTCTCAACTTATTGTTGAGGAAAAACTAGTTGATCCTGAAACCAACTGTTACGAAAAATCTTTGGATTTGGACCAAAAATTAGCCTCCAAGAGAGATAAAGGCAGCTACCTAATCCCATATAAGAGAGAGAAAAACTTTTAAAGAGAGAGGATGCTTAGGAGAGAGAAACTTGAAGCATAAGTTAGAGAGAGAAGAATGCCTAGGAGAGATAAAATGGCATTCCAAGGATCTCACATCTCCCTAACCACCAAGAGAGAAAATATGTGTGGATGAAAGAGAAAACAACCCATCTAGAGAGAGAAAATAGGATGAAAGAGAAAGTGTTGCTAAAGAAAGAAAGTTGACCAAGAGAGAGAAAAGTCATCCACCTCTTTGGATTAATGCATCCCCTCTTTTAAGAGACAAAAGATGCATCCTAGAGAGAGAATAGGTAGAGAGGAGAGAGAAAAAAGCATCCTTCCACCCTAGAGAGAGAAGATGCAAGGAGAGAGAAAGCCACTAGTGGAAAGAGAGAGGGGGATTCTCATGTCCTCTAGTGAGACAGAGGGTAGTGGCTTGGTGAGGAAAGAGAAAGAAACTCTTTTTTCTTAGAAGAAAAGAATCAATTTTATTTCTTACACAAACCTTAGGGTTTAAGGTTTAAATACATGGCTAAGCTGGCTTGTTCCTGACTCAAAAAAACTCCAACAGCTAACCTGATGAGATTAAGTTCATCCCAAGCTCATGTACACCCATGATTTGACTCAATCTCAAAACCCTTGGACTCACACCCAATCCAATACAAGTTAGTCCTCTCAAAGCTCATAGCCCAACATAAGCCTTAAGATAACCTAGAGCCCAAACTGACTCTAGAACCCTTCATGATGCCTTATGAAGTGTGGACCTTGGCCTTTCCATATTCTTCTAGGCCTTGGAAGCATCACACGAGGTCCAACAATCTCCACCTTAGTGCTTCAAGGCCTCAGTATTTTCGTCGTGTCCATCGGTGAAACATACTTCTGAAAGTTGTTCTGTGGAAGAACCTTGGTCAATGCATCTGCTGGGTTTTCCTTATTGTGACCCTTCACAAGCTCCACCTCACCTTCTTTTACTAGTTCCCTGATCTAATGATACCTAATATTGATGTGCTTCATCCTGGCATGGTAGGAGTCCTGCATAAGCATCAATGCATTCTGGTTGTCACAGTTTACCCGATCACAGTGCACCTTGAGTAAGGCCCATCTCCATCATCAAGCCCTTCAACCATAGGGCTTCCTTTGCTACCTCTGTGATACTAATGTACTCTGCCTTAATGGTGACAAGACCATAATGGGCTGCAAGCATAACCTCTATGAGACTGGACCTCTAAACAGGCTGAACACAAAACTTGTTTTAGATCTCCTAATGTCCACATCCCTCCCAAAGTCTGCATCCACATACCCATGTATCTGCCCACAAGCCTTCTTGGACAAGTTGGAGAATCCCTCAGCACCTTCCCACTATCCATAGCATATGCTGACTCCAATTGTTCCCACCAAGTATCTGAAGTCCCCTTCAGTGCTCGCCAGTGCTCCCTGCCAGGCCTTTCCATGAATCTACTCATCTGACTCACTGCATGGTCTATATACAACATACCATAGCATACATGAGGCTTTCCATACTAGAGGCATATGGTATCTTTCCCATCTCCTGAGCCTCCACCTCAGTGTACGGTGACATGGTCTTTGACAAAGAGAAGTGCTCAGCCAAAGGCAATGCCATCGATTTGGCCTCCTTCATCCCAAATATCTCCAAGACTTTTTTGATGTAGCCACCTTAAGATAATACATTACACCCTTGGGTCAGTCTCTGATAATCTCCATCCCTAGGATTTTTCTAGCAGGCCCCAAATCCTTCATCTCAAACTCTCAAGACAAGGGTGCCTTTAGTTCTTGCACAACTCTCTTACTCTTGCATGCTATCAGCATGTCATCTACATACAAGAGTAAATACAACCTAGATCCATCTTCTAGAGATTTAACATGAACACAGGAATCCATTTCACACCTGAAATTCTGATGCTTTTCACATATGTATCAAACCTCTTGTACTACTGCCTTGACAGCTGCTTAAGCTTGTACAAGGATTTTTTCAATAGGCAAACCTTCTCATCTAATCTTAATTCTCTGAATCCTGGTGGCTGCTCCATGTAGATGCTCTCCTCCAAAAGACCATGGAGGAACGTTGTCTTCGCATCCATCTTCTCCAGCTCCAAATCTTGAGCTGTTATAATGCTGAGTAATATCCTGATGGAAGTGTGCCTGACGATTAGAAAAAACACATCACTGTAATCAATGCTCTCCTTCTGAGAGTACCCTTTGGCCACTAGTCTTGCCTTTTATTCGATACTCCCTTACTCTAAAGGCCCTTTCTTGCACTAAAAAATCTATTTGCAGCCAATAGATTCCTTTCCTTATGGTAACTGAACCAATTTCTATGTTGATACAGGATGTACCATACAAAAGATTAACGTAAAGTAATGGTTTAGATTTTAAGAAGCTTTACTTCTTGAAATAAATAAGAATAAACTAATGAGGAATATGGAAAGAGTAAAGTAACTATTCGTAGAATACTACTCACTAAGTAATAAAGAAAATAGGATCCTAGGGTTGAGAAATTACTACTTAGAACATGCTCTTTCTTCAACAAAATAGAACTTATGAGAAGGGATGGGTCTGATTACCAAGCAATGATGGTCTTCATCCTAAAAGATTGAATCACATAGCTCCCGGAATGGGCACCTGAAAGAAGAAGCTATGCTTTCATGGATGTTTTGACTTTTCTTCAGATGGTTCTGAAAGCAAATAGGACTTCAACTAAGGATCGTAGTACCTTGGCATCTTGGGGCTGGAATGCTTAGAACATACACTACAAGATTTTTGACTTTCAGCAATAAATTTTTCTACAATTAATTTTGAAATTCATTACTAAAAGTGAATATTTGCAACAAATATGATAATTCATGGTTGAAAATTCATAAATAATTAAGAATGGCTTTTCGTAATGAATTTTATTCATGGTTATTAAAAAAATATGTCACAGAATATTTTAGCACTACATAATATTCACTTTTGCGAGAAATTTTTTGACACCAAAAACTTTCAACAATGAATTATAATTTCTGCAATGAAAAAATTGATTATTAAAACTTTGATTATTAGCAATAAATTTAATTTGTTGCAAAAGTTTTTTTTAAAAAAATGTATATTCAGCAATGAATAGTTTATTTTTTGCAATGAATACCGAATAAAAGTTAACCACTATAACTGCCTCTTCTTAATTTCTATCTATGCCTTGCGTGAAGGGTTTAAACCATATTTCAAAGTTACCGCCCTGAAAGGGAGACTTTGTTGCCATCATTGCCATCATCATCAACTATAGGTACGCATCTTCCCCAAAGAGAGAGAGAGGAAAAGTAGGAGGGCCCCAGGAAAGGGGATGGTCACCCTTAGTGACCCTTAGATTGGAAACAGGGAGCCGCAATCGTGTGGCTCCCGTTCTTGGCCATGGGGCCACAGCGGTCGCCATCAACTCATCGAGACCTAAGGGCCAACGATAGGGGCACTCCGGCGGTGGCTAGCCAGCCAAGAAAGGGGAGGTCGCCCCTTAGATTTGAATCAGAGAGCCGCACGGTCGCAGTTCCTGTTCTTGGCCATTGGGCCACAATGGGTACCACGAACCCATCGGAACCCAAGGGCCGGTGATGAGGGGGACTCCGATGGTCACTGGCTAGTCGAAAGAGGGGAGGGTCATCCCCGGTGACCCTCAGATTTAAAACAGGGAGCCGCACGGTCATGGCTTCCGTTCCTGGCCGTGGGGCTATGGCGGGCACCACCAACTAGTCGAGACCCAAGGGCCGGCAAGGGCCGGCGATGGGGAGGACTTCGGCGGTGGCTGGCCAGCCAAAAAAGGGAAGGGTCACCCTGGTGACCCTTAGATTTGAAATAGGAAGCTGCACGATCGCGGTTCCCATTCTTGGTCGTGGGGCAACGGCAGGTGCCATCAACCCATCAGGACCCAAGGGCTGGCAAGGGGGGCAACAAGAGGGACTCCAGCGGTGGCTGGCCAACTGGGGGAGGGCCGGCCAAGCCACTGTGCGGCGGGCATGGTGAAGGGATGAAACAGGGGAGGAAGAAAGAGAATAGAAGGGCATGATAGTTTAATAAAATTTGATTATAGTTCAACTCAGTTTTATCAAAGATGGATTTACTATAGTTTGATACTTTGACTTTTTTTGCAAGTGTTACCATGTTAGCTGATTTATGTGGCCTGAAATTTTTGGCATGGATTTGGATGTAGGCATGTTCGTCTTAGTAGTTTGGTCTTCTAGCTTATGACCATGGTTTCGAGACATCTTGTAGGATGTCAAAAAGGGTTACTA
The DNA here is from genome assembly GCA_900491605.1 of Calamus simplicifolius. Taxonomy (NCBI): domain Eukaryota; kingdom Viridiplantae; phylum Streptophyta; class Magnoliopsida; order Arecales; family Arecaceae; genus Calamus; species Calamus simplicifolius. The sequence goes on along the minus strand of UESW01004221.1, from coordinate 408,331 downwards.
TGCTATCACCCTAGTGTCTCAATTGGTGCATTTTGAAACATGTCCTATCCCAAATGCAAGGCTGAGATGAGATGGCAGCGCATTCCATTTTAGGGAAAAACTAGAGTAATCCCATCTCACAATATTTATAACCTTGCTTATGACCAATTGGCCTGTGCTCTTTTTTTGCGTCTCTTTGTTTTTCATTGAATGATTTCTTAAGGATTAACACAATGCTCAATCTTAAACCTGAACTCTTCCCACGTAGAAGTTTCCCACTTTGCATTAGTGGGATCAGATTATATTACCGTGTATCCCTGTAATCTACTATCAATTGTCATAACAAAAGTTGCACAAATTATTATTGAGAAAGCCTCTTTTGGTTCTCACTTATTTGATACCTTGATGGCATTTTGTGCCACTCTTGCTCTCCTCCTTATAAACTCTACCTTATCTATAAGTATAAAGATATTCGAGCCCCAAGTTGGATCCAGGACTAGACTTGATAGTTTAATAAAATTCAACTTAGAGTTATAATTTTTGAGAATTAAAATTTTTAGTATTATGTTGTAGGTGTCAGGAGTCCAAATAATTCATCTGGACGTGTGGATTAATGACAAGAGATAAGTAAGCCAATTATCATTGATTTAAAAATAACTATTTAATATGACTTTTGAGAACTTATGGTTGAAAGTATGTAATATTTGATTTTTCATTACCTATTTACATGCTTAGTAATTATATTTTAATGGATTTTACAAAATAATGATGATTATGTGGCATATGTAAGTATATTATGATCACCCAAATAGTGATTTATAAATATGCAAGTCATTTTAATACATTACTATGTATTGCTTGATTATGATAAGAAAATCAAGTTTATTATTTTAATATAAAATTGTGCCACTTATAGTTTGCTATGTTCTGACATGATATGGCATGATATGATATGTTTGAAATGATATGACATGTTTTGATATGATATGACATGATATAACATAATGTTATAATATGATATGATGACATGGTAACATGATGACATGTAAATATGAAACTGGTACTTGAATTATTTAGTTTGATTATTATCCAGTAGAAATGGATCGCAGTTAGATTCATGAAACAAATTGTGTCATAACGTTTCAAGGATGGAGTTATCCAATTCCTAGATGTAGCACGTAGCAGCTTGAATTCAAATGGTGAAACATTATGTCCTTGTCGCAAATGTGCAAATATATTCCTGCAAACCTTGCCTGCCATTCAAGATTTGTACTTATGGTTTCCTCTCAACCTATATCATTTGGAATAAACATGGTGAGCTTGGCCATGTAGCAGTGGAATATTTTGACTCATCCTCAGAATCTGAAAGCGTTAAAGCAGCGATCCATATTGCAGTTGGGCCAAACTATGCCCATGTGGAGAATGCAACCAATGTTGCTTTTGAGGAGATGAATGATGATGATCAGATAAGGTATGATAAGATGTTTAAAGAACTTAATTATGGTTTATATGAAGGGTGCACAAAATTCTTCTCTTTAGAGTTTATAATTAAACTCATGCATATAAAAGTCTTAAATAAGTGGTCTGACAACTCGTTTAATATGCTTCTGGAACTATTAGCATATGCATTTCCCATAAATAATCGGTTGCTGAGAAAGTTAGGGGAAGTGAAGCATTTGTTGGTTAATGTAAGCTTGGGTTATCAAACTTATGATGTCTGCAAATATGATTGTTTTGTATTCATGGGTGAAGATGCTGGAAAAAAAGAATATTCGGTGTGTCATGAACCTCGTTATGTACATAAGAATGAGAAAACGAAGGTGCCTCACAAAAGACTATTTTACTTTCCAATTACTCCTAGATTAAAGAGGTTGTTTGCTTCACGAAAAACTGTAAAAGACAAGTGTTGGCATCATGAGTATCATGATGATGATGGAGACTTATCTCATCCATCCGATGCTCAAGCATGGAAGCATGTCGACAACTTGTATCCTGACTTTGCAGCTGATTGCCAGAATGTACGACTAGCTCTTGCTTCTAATAGTTTTAATCCATTTGGTCAGATGAGTAGTAAATATAGTGTTTGGCAGTCATTCTGATACATACAATATATCAACATGGAAGCTTATGAAACAATCTTTCATGTTTCTAAGTTTGCTAATTTCTGGACCTAAATCTCTAGGAAAGGACTTTGATGTTTTTATGCATCCTTTGATTAAGGAGTTGAAGGAGTTATGGGATGTTGGAGTAACAACTTATGATGCATACAAAAAAGAGATCTTCAACCTTCGTGCCATGGTTATATGGACTATCAGTGATTTCCCTACTCTAGCTTATTTGTCTGGTGGTCAACTAGTGGTACAAGGCTTGTCTTATTTGTGGCGATGACGCACCGTCTGTTGGCATTACTTGCAAACGATGCTACATTGGTGCTCGTCGTTGGTTAGGACGAAATCATAGGTGGTGCAATAGCAAAGATTTGATGGCTTTTAAGAAACTTATGGTCCATCAGTTGAACTCTCTGGAAGGAGATTGTTTCTCGATTAAACAACTTACATCCTTGTTGCCTAGGAAAACACCCAAACAATCCAAATAGGAAGAGAAATCGAACAAAGGTAGAGTCCAACTAGGCAAAGAAGAGTATATTGTTTGAGCTACCATTTGGTCCAGCTACTATTACGGACATAACTTGGATGTCATGCATATTGAAAAAAACGTGTGTGATAACATCCTTGCAACAATTCTAACATCCCTAAAAAGACAAAAGATAATGAGAATGCTCATAAAGATCTAAAAAATATAGGCATACACAAGGAGTTATGGTTGGTGTGATGACCTTCAAGACCTAATGCATTGCCGTAATCTTCATTTTTTTTGACTAAGTCCAAGAAGGACAAGTTCTTTGAGTTCATGAGGGACGTCAAACTTCCTGATGGGTATGCTTTTAATGTCAAGCATTATTTTACTGAAGATAAGAAGTTATTTGGCATGAAAACGCATGATTGTCATATTGTCTTGCAAAAGTTGCTACCTATTGGGTTGTTGATTTTTTTACAAAGGACATTTAAGCCGCATTGATTGATTTATGTTTATTTTTAAAAAAAAATATGTTCTAAAAAGTTAGTGAAGATTGAATTAAAGGAGTTGAAAAAGGATTATTATAATTTTGTGCAAATTTGAGAAATTTTTCCTCCTGCCTTTTTTGATGTTATGGTGCATCTTTGCATACATTTACCTCAACAAGCCTTACATGGTGGACCAGTTGGTGATAGATGGATGTATGGGATGGAGAGATACTTGGGTACTTATAAGCAATATGTAAGAATAAGGCATGACCTGAAGGTTCTATTTAAGCTTATGTGGTCGATGAAGCGTTATCATATTGCTCATTGTATATGTTAGAGATAGAAACTAAGTTCAACAGGCCTGAATGCAATGTCGATGTGTCAGAAGTACCTCAAGAATCAAAGGTTGTGGTTTTCAAACAACCAGTTTGATGCTTTGGAGGCAAAAAATATATCAATATTGCTGAAACTAAACTTCAGCTTCATTGGTATATACTCAACAATGCCAATATTAAGAATTTTTTGAGTAAGTACAATAAATTGCTTACTACTTCTATCTATTACAATTGTTTATCTCAATATGTATACTAATATTGTACTTATTATTGTAGTGAGCATCCATGGATCCTCCGTAATGAAGGTCATGCCGATCCCTCAATGAACTACAACAAAGAACATTCCCTAATTGGTTTATATCTAATGTGGTGATTTGATATTTTTCTCCATTAATCACTTTCTAAATCAAATATATGGTTAATATGATGAAATTGCAGATGGAGATCTTGAGATCATTTGAGTCATCTCAAGCAACTGATGAGCTTTACTTATTTGGCATTGGGCCCAAAGGATGTTATAAGTCTTGGAGTAGTTGTGTGGTCAATGGAGTCCAATTCCATTGCAAGGATCGTGATGAAAAAAGGACGAAACAAAATTGTGGAATCACTACTAAGTCTTTTCATAATGGTATAGAAGTTGATTTCTATGGGTGTTTATTTGAGATTTTGTAACTTGATTATTTATATAGTAATAAAGTCTACCTTTTCAAATGTGCATGGTATAATACTGATACTGCTGAAAGAACAAAAAAAGTTAAAAAGGTTCATGGCTTTACTTGCATTCGAATAACCTCAGAGTGATATAAGAATGACCCTTTCATTTTGGTGACCCAAGCAAAACAAGTGATCTACCTTCCTGATTTGAAACATGGAAAAAATTGGCGGGTTGTCCAACACTTTCCACACCGACACATATGGGATATTCCTGAAATAACCCAAGTTGATAACGAAGTGGTTGAGGAAGAGGTGTTACAGGAGGAACATATATCCAATATACCCCTTATGGTTGAGGATAATAAAATTAGTAGTCATGAATTGGTTCGGAATGACCTACCACCAATTATTATTGACGATGATGTTGCCAACAAACCTACAAATGAAGATGACGATAATAGTTCGAATAATGATGAGTTTATTGATGATGATGAAGATGATTTCTCTGAATGAATAAGTAATTATGTAATATGCTATATTTCTTTAAGTTCTTATTATCCATAATCATGTATGATTTCTAACATATCATATTTTTTTCACTTCAACAGAGGATGCCAAGTGAGAGCACTATTATTCTTTTAGAATTTTCACAAAGTATATAAATATTATAACTTTCTTTCTTGAAATAAATAATATTCTAATTAACTATCTTATATTCTTTATAGGTACTACTCCTCCAAAGAATGATCATAAACGCAGTAGAAATTTGAAAGTCATAGCTGCTAGAGAAGTTGCGAAGCAAGCTAAGTTGCCTCTTAGCTTTGAGTTCGGCATTTGCCAAGCACTTGGTGACAATGCAGTCCAATTCAACAATGGTTGTGGGATTATTGCTCGACAAGAATCGTCTTTTCAGTATCACGAGTGGAGGAACATTCCTAAGCATGAAAAATAGATACTACGAAAAAAGGCAACAGTATGTCCTTTTATTTTAAAAGTCTTAGTTTCTTATAATATCCTAAACAAATATGAAAATATGTTATTATTGTTGGAAATACATGTTTGTTAATATGTGTTTGGATATCTTGATATGAAATCGCTAACTTAATTTTTTCTAAGATGATTAGGATATTGATCTAACAGATAAAAGGGTAAGAAACATTATTAACAAGCAATTAAACAAGGCATGGAAGCAACAAAAGCACAAGTTTATGCTTGGTACTTGCAAAAGGAGAGGAACAAGCTCTCAGATGCAGATGCTTATGCAAAGCCCGATCCATATTGTAAACTTGAAGATTGAAAGTTCTTAGTCAAAAAGTGAAGGTCAAAAGAATGGCATGTATGATTATTTGATTACATTGTTTTATTGAGTTGTGAATTTTTTATGTGTTCATTTGCTAGATTTTCATACTTCAAAGTTACTAGTTATTTCTTTTCTTATTATAGGAAAGACGAGAGAAGAATATTAAGAACCTCCATAATAGAAAGGCAAAGACTAAGAATGGATCAGCATCAACGGCAAACCATCATGTTCGTCATAATAGGGATGTCATTGTTGATCATATCAAAAGTTGGAAGGAGCTTCACCATGACGAGAAGACAGACAAGTGGACATCTGACATATGTCGAGATCAATATGTAAGTATCTAATTTTAAACTATGATGTTTTGTCCATATTGTTGTTGTGGAAATGATGTCTATTTTTTATTTCATATTTTTCTCTGATAGGCCCAGATGATGACATACAAGAATGACTTAGAGAATCAGCTCACTAACCTTCAAATTATGGAGAAGGTTTTAGGGCCTCAATCAGCAAATGCTCCAGGATCGATGATCGTGTATTCAGACTAGTCATCAATTAGGAGAGAGATAGTTTGTTGACTCTTCTGTGACCAACAATGTTGGTCGACCCTCTTATGACGAGCTTGTTCAGCAGCTTCAGCAAGCCAACGAAAAGATCAGCACCATGTCCTTAGTGCTAGAGAATGTTATGGCCCGTATGACTACGATTGAGACTTTATAAGTTATATCTCAAGCAACCCTCCACCTCCATCTCCTACTGACATCTTGGATGAGAGAGTTTGATTTGTCCATCCACATTTCACTCTTTCATCTTTTTTTTAAGCTGATATCAAATACTTTATTTTGGTGTAAAACATTTCAGTTTTATTTTGGATTTTGGACTTCATTGTTATATATTATTAATGCTATTTAAAGTCATGTGTAACAAACTTGACTTTCCACAACGAATTAAATATTAAAAATAAATTATATTTGTAATTATTTTAAATAAATTTGTAATGAAAAAAAATTATTTAGCAATGATCTCTTTTCTGCAATGAAACTAAATTCGTTGTAGAAACTCATATTTAGTAACGATTTGACTAAATAAAACATTCGTTGTAGAAAACATTTAGCAACACATTTTGTTTCAGCAACGGAAATAAATTCGTTGTGGAAACTCGACTTCAGTAACAAATTATCGCATTTTTTTGGGAAGTAGTAGCAACAAATTTTTTTAGATTTAGTAATGAAATGTTTTCGTTGCAAAAGGTAGACTTTCTACGATAAATTTTATTCGTTGCTAAAGGCATTGATTTGGGCTTTAGATACGGACCTTCTGTAACGAATGGTTATGAATTTAAATTCATTGCGAAAAGTTTTTTGCAACGATTTTGGCACTTTCAGCAATGATAAAAATTCATTGCTGAAAGCCAAAAATCTTGTAGTGGTATTGGAATGGGGTATTTGTTGGCCTCTCACCCTCTTCCTTATGGAGTGTTAATACTCAGGAGCACAAAAAATAGAAGAAGAAGACTATTTTTATTAATCATTAATTATTCTTTACAAGAAGAAGGAAGGGGTTTTTATAATAAAATTCTAACCCTTAAATTATATGAAAAAAAAGAAAAAAAAAGGGTGTCATATTGTTTTCAAATAATAAGATAGACGACATCTTGAAACAAGAAAAAGAGATCAGAGGATAGCTTTCCAAATAAGGAGATAAGTGGCATCTTAAAATAAGGAAAAGAGATCAGGAGATGGCTTTCCAAATAAGGAGATAGGCGGCATCTTGAAACAAAGGAAAGAAATCAGGGGATGGCGCCATATTCTATTATCCATAAGGGGTGGGCAGCAAGTCACCTTCCATAGAAGGCTTATTTGCTTCCTTTTATGCTGAGATGACTTCATAAAAATTCTGGGATGCCCTAATTGAGTAGATGGTGCGTACTTTGACTGTGATTCCATATGGCTGCTGAGGTGGCACACTAAATATGGTCCTTCATGATCTTGGGTCTTCAACTTCTTACACTTTAACTCAATAAATCTTGACTTGACTCAAATAAAAATCACTGGACTCATACTGACAAAACTTGATTACAGGACATAAAGTCAAACCAATATAAAGTAAGAAATCCATAATGACTCTAGACTCAAATGGATTGACAGAAATCAAAAGTCTAACTGCATCAATAAGAAATCCATAATGAGCTCAATAACCTCTATCTGATCTTGGTGCTCGCACCACATGTTCCATTATTATGGAGTGACTGTATTTCCTCTGCCATGGCTTGAATCTACCTATCTCTTTTCTAGCTCTCCATAGCCTCCCTATAGTTGTAGAGATCTTCATTCGCTATTACCAAGGCATATGACACCGAATCTTTGAAGCCATATTACTCCGGTGGTCGTACGTTCCCTTTGGGCTTGTGCAATGCAACCCCAACATCTGTCCTTCATCCAGTTAGCTCCTGCTGAACTCCTTGGCTTTTGCCTCACATGTCAGTCCTCTCCACCTAAATCTTAAATCCCTCAGTCCATTTGCAAATGGCACTCCATTTGCAAATGGTACTACTATGTCAGAGGTCATCTGCCCAGTGCTGCCTTATTATGCCTCCTGCTCCTGCTATACTTCCATTTTATCTCACCTTTGGAGGATTGAGTTCTTATTAAAGGTCACATCCCTACTGATAATGACCTTCTTTTCCAAGGGGTTTCATATCCCTGATACTATGCGGATAGCTAAGGACATTATCTTCTTTGACCTGGCATCCAGCTTGCTCCACTCTCCAGCACCAACATGCACATATGCCGTGCACCCAAATACCCTCAGATGGTTTAGGCTAACCTTCCTTCCAAACCATATCTCCTATAGAATGCTTCATCTAACCTAGTGTGCAGCAACCAATTAACCAAATAACTGGCTGCATCTACTGCATCAACCCAGAATGTACCTTTGGAAGCCTTGCCTACAATCTCATGCACCTTGTCTTTTCCAATAGTGTTATGTTCATCCTCTCGACCATCCCATTCTATTGAGGAGTTCCCTTTACTGAGAAGTGTCTTTTGATGCCCCACTCCTCACAAAGCTATGAAACTCCTTGCTGGTGTACTCCCCATCATTGTCTGACCTCAAACACTTTACACTGCAACTCTGTTCCTTCTCCACCTCAGTCTTCCAAACTTTGTATTTGGTGAAGACTTCTGATTTCTCTCTCATGAAGTAGACCCAAAACTTTCTTGAGAAATCATTTATTAAGTCAAGAAGCATCTTGGCCCATTTTTGGCTAAAACTAGGGCTGGTCCCATACATCTATGTGTATCGGTTCCAGGGGTGCTGCACTTCTGGCTGTGCTGATTGTGAACTAAACTCTCTTTTGTATTTTCATCTGACATGGCTCACAGATCATATCACCACCCTTCAAATATGAAATCAGCCCCCTCTTGCTCAGTTCCTATGTGACCTAGGCGGTAATGCCACATCTTGTATACATCCCAAGAATCCTGTGCCATAGCTACTGCCTCAAGAATCCTATAGAGGTTATTTTCTAGCCTTCTTCCTCTCATCACCACCATTGCTCTATTGGAGATGTTTAGAACTCCACTCCTGGTATGACTGCTAAAACTGTAACCACTCCACTCCGGATACCCCAATGACACCAAATTCTTCTTGAGCTTTGGGACATGCTTTGCACTAGTAAGAGTTCACACTATCCCATCAAACATCCTTGCCCTTACTGTGCCAGTACCAGCCACCTTGCATAGATAATCATCTCCAAGAGTCACACTCCCCTCATCGATCTTGGTGTATGTGCTGAACCAAGACCGATTTGGTACATAGTGATGTGAACAGGCTAAATCAAGGGTCTATACTTCTATGCTATGCCTGTGACCATCTGATACCACCAAAAGATCATCCTCCAGCTCTTGATCAGCAACTGTACTCAGTGATTTAGATCTTCCCTTCTAACTCTTTCACTTAGGATAATCCCTCTTGTAATGTCCAACCTTACAACATTTGAAGCACTTAGCTTCTCTCTTGCCTTTCTTGGACTTTGACCATCCTCTTTGCTTGCTCCTATCCCTACCTCTTCCAGGCCTTTCCCCACAACAATCCCTCCTATAGAACTCCTTCCTTGATCATCCTCTCTCTCTGCTCATTCATGCACAACACTGAGACTAATCCTCATAATATAAAGTCTCTTTCCTGTAGAGCAGCGTCATAACCAATAGATCATAAAAAGATGGCAGCGAATACAACAGCAACAAAGACTTATCTTCCTCCTCCATTTTCACCTCAACATTCAGCAACTTATTGCTAATCTGATCGAACACCTGGATATGGTCCATCACATCCCTATCTTCTACCATCCAAAGACTGAAGAGGCACTTCTTCAACATCAGCTTGTTGCATATATTCTTCCCTATATAGAGAGTGTGCAACTTCAACCAGAGTAACTTAGGGGTATTCTCCTTCAATACTGAATAGAGGACTAAATCAGTCAAGCACCCTCTAATCGTTGAACATGTCTGTTTCTCCAAAGACATCCATTCCCTGCCTGACATCCCATTTGGGCATTCTTTCAATGCCAGATCCAACTCGTGCTGCACCAAAAGATCCTTTACCGAAACTTTCCACATAGAAAAGCTTTTCTTCTCATCAATTTTCTTAAAATTTGCCTTGATGCTACTACCCATGGTTATTTCTAACACCAAAAATATAACAAAAATTTTAGAAAGATTAAGAAATACCTTGATAAGGCCTTACTAAATTTTTTTAGCCCTTTGAAGATCTTCAATCCCTGATCGTTTTACCTTCCTCCTCTTGAACCCGGGCTCTGATACCAATTGTTGAGAAAAAACTAGTTGACACTGAAACCAACTATTGCAAAAAAATTCCTAGATCTGGACCAAAAGTTAGCCCCTAAGAGAGATAACAGCAGCAGCCTAATCCTATGCAAGAGAGAGAAAGACTCCTTAAGAGAGAGGATACCTAGGAGACAGAAACTTGGAACACAAGTTAGAAAGAGAGGGATGCCTAGGAGAGAGAAAATGGCATCCCAAGGATCTCAGGTCTTCCTAACCATCAAGAGAGAGAAAATGCACGCATATGAAAGAGAGAACAACCCACCTAGAGAGAAAAAAGGATGAGAGAGAAAGTGGCACAAGAGAGAAAAAGTTAGTCAAGAGAGAGAAAAGTCATTCATTTCTTTGGATTAACATGTCCCCTCTTGTAAGAGAGAGAAGATGCATCCTAGAGAGAGAATGGGTGGAGAGGAGAGAGAGAAAAGCACCCTTCCATCCTAGAGAAAGAAGACATGAGGAGAGAGAAAGCCATGAGTGGGAAGAGAGAGGAGGCGACGTTCTAGGGTTTCTCACATCCTCTAGTGAAAGAGAGGGTGGCAGCTTGGTGAGGAAAGAGAGAGAAACTCTTTTTTCTTAGGAGAAAAGAATCAATTGTATTTCTTACACAAACCCTAGCGTCTAGGGTTTAGATACATGGCCAAGCTAGCTTGATCCTGACTCAGAAAAACTCACACGGCTAACCCGATGAGATTAAGTTCACCCTAAGCCCAAGTATACCCTTGACTTGACTCAATCCCAAAACCCTTGGATTCATACCCAACCCAATACAAGTTAGCCCTCTCAAAGCCCATAGCCCAACATGGGCCTTGAGATAACATAGAGCCCAAACTGACTCTAGAACCTTCCATGATGCCTCATTAAGTATGAACTTTGTCCTTCCCAAGTTCTCCTGGGTCTTGGAAGCACCACACTAGGTTCGACACTTGTGAAGCAGAATATATTGTGGTATCTTCATGTGTTTGTAATGCAATATGGCTAAGGAGTTTGCTAAAAAAGATTAATTTTGATCAAAATGAAGCTACACAAATTTATATTGATAGCAAGTTGGTAGTTGCTTTAAGAAAGAATTTGGTCTATTATCAAAGGAGCAAACATATAGATGTTTGTTTTCATTCATTTGGGAGCATGCGAAGAACAAAGATGTGGAGCTTATTTATGTGAAAGCTCATGATCAAGTTGCGGATATTTTTACTAAATCACTTGGAGTTTATCTCTTCAACAAATTCAAAGATTTACTTGGCATGAAGGATGGAAGACAATTAAGTTTAAAGGGGGTATTAAAAATAAATAAACTTAATTGTACATGGAATCAAGAGTTGTTGTTTGAGAACTGTTGTGTTCCCAAAAAGACTTTATTTCAAGAGAAGATATTGAAATTAGTAATAACCTTTAGGTAGTGTTTGATAGCCCAAAAGTTATCCCTAGATAAATGTACGGGATAGCATTTATCGAGAGGATAGCTGAGGGAATAAGCATTTTTTTAAAATTACAAGTCTACCATCAAGGGATAACTTTAGTTGTTCCTAGGTTCCCTAGGGAATAAGTTCAGGGGATAACCCATGATTAACCATGGTTAACCATGGGTTATCCCCTCTGGTTAAATTTTTTCAGATCTATCCCTTCTAGCTATAGCATTTGGGAATAAGAAGGGATATCCAGGGGATATCCTTCCTTATCCTCCATATCAAACACTGCCTTAGTCATTTCTATAAAAAACATTTAGAACTCTTTTTCATGTATAAAATCGAAGTATCATTCGTAAATATAACTCTTGATATTTTGTGTAAAGATTAGTTAAAAGGTTGTAGAATTCTCTATATAAAGGGATGTACTTGAGTCATTTTGTATAAAGAAAGTTGAAGGAATTTAATACAACTTAAAGTTCTCTTCTTCTAAAGGCTTCTATCCTTTTAATTGTTTAGTGAGAAATATTACAATGCTCCTCTCCTCCTCTATATATCATATCAGTTTTTGTGACGTAAAGGCCAAGATAGAGATGCAACTATTTTTTATACCATTGCTACCAATCTCTTGGGTTGGGGTTGGGATTTACCTCTCATCCATGGGTGGGTAGCTTGGCTCTTTCTATGAATCATCCCAGTTAAAGAACTAAAGCTACGTGTGGCCACAGGGGGAAGACCCATGAGCAGAGCAAAGGGACACTAAACATCACGTAAGGGCCACGTAGTAAGGCATTGACCAGTTAAGCTGCATGACAATTGGATATTGTCATATCTTTGCTACGTTTCTCACCGCGTGAGAAAGAAGCTCAAAAAAAGACTTGCATTTCTACTTGTACTCTGGTAAATCTAAAAGTACCTCGTAGATAGTAATATGTGGTATCACTTCTTTCTTCTACGAGGTGTACGGTTAACCATGAAAGGCGAGCTGTTAATGGACTAGACCATGGTTTTAGGATCAACTGATGGCTTTAATTGTAGGAAAAGGATCTAGTTTTCAAGCTAGAGCTTTCGTATCAGTTTGCTTTGTTGCATTACTTAACATGAAAGATAAGTTCTGCACAGCCCCATGATAGCACGATAGGAGTGCAAGGAAATTACTTAACAGATCAACATTTTCTTGTTGTGTGATATCTCATGAATTCAAATTTATACTTCAACTTCATGAACTAGGTCAACAATAAATTCAATAATAATAGGTTTTCTGCTTGAAGTGTATAACTTATATTTATCGTTTCATACATCTGATATGAATTCACCTAACATTCCAACTCTTGCATGGAAATACATTTACAGAAATGGCTCTAAATCTCGCAGAATAGTCTACTATCTCACAACTCACTCAAGAAATAAGAATAAGATGAAACATAAAATTTGACAGCTATAATGGCATTTTGGGCTGCAATTTAAATTGTAGATTGTGCTAAGGAAATTGATGATTGTTAGGGATGTGTGAAAACTTTGTGTTGGCTTCACTGCTTCTATGATGTTGCATTCATGCAAAATTAATTGAATTTTATATTCAAAAGATCAACAGATCTTTTAATACAAGAAATGTGTCTGGGAAAGCTTTGCCACTTAAAACCACTCAAAAAAATTGCAAGCAAGACAGAACCTTCTGTTTTCTTGTGTAAGGATTCATGAACCAAGGTGTTAAGAAAAGCAACAGCAGAGTTGGTTTTAACACATAACAGAAAGGCTCAAGTCCAAGTTGCTTACAATATGACTTCAACATGCACCACCATACAGCATGTGGAATTTCTCTGTCGCTCTCACATAAAGTCATTGTTGGTTCTATGGAATATTCTGATGATCATAAATAGCAAAAATCAATGTGTTAGTGAGCATTTGTTGCATGTTGGTGTCATTGTTATTTGTTGCAATACCTCCTCTGCCTCCAATGTCACATCCACCTGCACTCCTAACTCAGAAACAACCATTATGAAATCATTAACAACCATAACAATTGTAATTAGGAATGCTTTCTAACTTTTTTTCTCGAGGTTATTCTATTCATGTGCGTGTTGGCAAAGTTTGTAAGCATAAAGCCTGCATACAATTAAGTGGAGTTAATATGCATGCTTCAGCACTGACAAATAGAAACTCGCATTTAAAATAGATCACCTAATTATGTCAGTAATTAGTTCATCTTAAATTGTTGACAGAAGGGTGACATTTTCAAGATTTGATCGGCCGACAAGGCGACAACATATCTAAAGCTCTGTGATATCTCTTTAACACAATGACATATCACTGGGAATGCCTTTGGCTCATTACATCTGAGAAAAAATGCATCCATTGAAGTTGAAATGATATATTTCACACTATAATTTATGACTAACTATACGATTTTTCTTTTTGAGAAAGGTATAATTTGCATAGTCATTTCAAAGATTTTGATACAGAGAGTTTATAAGATACTCTGTACTCGAAAGAAGTACTACCATCATAGTCATTCTTAAATTTTGGTTCTGTTTACTAAACAGTATATGCAGAGAGTTTATAATCTATATGTTCTTTCAATTTTTCATTGATCAATTAAAATTCCTCACATAACAGAAACAATGAGACATGAATTTCATTCTTGATTCATGAAATTCTAAGCTTAGATTTCCAGTGAAATTACATGCATCTATAAGACAACAATACCAAGTCCACTGACCATTATCTAGAAAATTTGAGAACCTTCTCAGCCAATGCCTTGCTAATTTCTGAGACCTAAAGTCAAATGAGGAGTATGCTCTCAAATATCTTTTAACTTCAACATAATTGGTAACCACTCTGTTATTTGCACATGAATGATGAAGTCTTAATCTTCTTTAAGATACCTGAAAGATGTTTTCAGTTGCTTTCGATATCAGGATTACAATTACAATTTGCAAGCAAAAAGTTCACAACTGCAATTAGGAACACTACTTTGCTTACAGGAATAGAAAAGCATTCAAGATATAATATCTACTCCAATCATGCATTCGATGCTGAAGACGTTATACAACAAAATGCGTTTTTTTAAAAAAATTAAGAAAAGAAAAATAAAGTACGAAATTCCCGAAGGAATTCTGCAACTTATACAGTTATCCTTGAATTTAATATCCATGCTGTGGAGATTTGAAGGACCACTGACTATAAGATTCGGAGTACTTAGGAGAGATGCTATGTCTGCTCGGTGAATGTTAGTCCTTCCTTTGAGTCACTGAGAAAGTGTCTGATTCTTTAAGCTCAGCACACATGACTTGTCTATTTGACTTTTTCTCTCAGCTCTATGATATTCTAACAATTATTACATGACTTACAGTTGCTAGAGATCCAGGTACTACTCATTGAGAAAAGGTTCACTGTTGCTCTTTGACATGGCTTTCGCATTCTTTCTATAGTTAAAAAGTGAAACTTAATTGCTTTGTGGACAAGAGCCCCCTCTGCTTATATTTAAATTTCGTCAGATGAAGCCGGTGGCTCCCATCCCTTGTAATAAAACATTTATAATAGATATCCTTAAAGAATCCTGGTACGGCTTCTATCCCAGGAGCTTGTTGGCTTTCTTTGCTTTTGGCCTTTCTTTGCTATTCCCTGCATATTTTCTGTGCTATGGTATTCAGGATAGATTTGATTCCAGCTCCTAGTTACCACATGACTTCTAGCTTTGTGAACAATATTCACTTCTTTGACTATCTATTCCTTCTTATTTCTTTTCCTGAAATATTTATGGGTTAACAATCTAAAGTCTCAACCAATATCCATGGAAAAAAAGTCTCAATCCGTGAATAAGTTTTTACTATCTAAGAAAAATCCCACGGTAAAATAATGATCCAAAATTTTTCATTACAAGGATCACTACAAAAAATTTTGGTTTTAGCGATGCTCATTACCGATGCTACAAATACGCATCGCTAAATAGCGATGAAACAGCAACATCAAAAAATTTAACGATAAATTAGCGAAGAACGAAATTAGCGATACAACGAGCATCGCTGATGTGTCGGTAATTAGCGACGCCTCACACAAGTGTCACTGAGGTGCGCGCATCGCTGAGGTGTATCGCTGAGGCATGCGCACGCCAGCGATGCCAGCATGCATCGCTGGCGCCTGCACGGATCTAGCAACGTGCGCACGCATCACTGAGATGCATGGGCACCAGTGTTGTTAGCACCACGTATTGCATAGTGATGCATGCGCCCTCGATTAGCGATGCATGCGACGGCGCACGCCATGTCACTAATCTACGATGCGCACGCTACGTTGCTAATCTGCGACCAATGCGTGTGTCCCTCTGTGGGCCGCGCGCGAGAACCCAGTTCTAGCACGCAGCCCTTCTTCTGCGGGCCCCTTCCCCTCGGCACCCCTTAGCCCCTCGGCTCCCCGCCCCTGGTCCTGTTCCCCTCGGCACCCCTTAGCCCCTCGGCTCCCCACCCGTGGGCCTGTTCCCTCGGCCACCCCTCTCCCAGCCCCAACCCCCCCCCAAGCCGGTTCCCCCGGCCCCACTCGGCCCCCCTCTCTCCCCTCTTTGGTCGTTTCCCCCCGGCCCCCCTCAGCCTCAGCCCCACTCAACCCCCCCTGGTCGGTTCCCGCTAGCACCCCCTCTCCTCACCCGCTCTTTGGCCAGTTCCGCCCTAGCCCCCATCGACTCCCCCCCCCCCCCCCCAAAACACTCGACCCCAACACCTCCTTGGCCGGTTCCCTCCCCCATGCTCGATTTTTCTATCCCGTCATTATCCCCTGGCCGATCTTCTCACTATCGCCTCCCTTTCAGTCGAGGTATCATGTGCATTGTAAATAATTTTATATTATATATTTGATATAAATTTTATGACATTAAAATGTGTTATTTTTGTGTTAGTTATATGCAATATTATATATTAATTATCGATTATATAAGTTAATTATTTCTTATCAATATGTTGTATGATATTGAAAAATATTAAAAAAATTTAGCAATCAGTATTTAGCATTGATTTCTCTCAAATGAATTGCATGCAGTGCACTAGAAATGACATATCAGTTCACTATTGCATAGCAACATTACGATTTAAAAAAAATACAATATGCTACTCTAGTTGTTTGTTACTTATATTGATGAATAATTAAATGTTACTTAAATATTAATATCAATATTGCTAACCCAATATTTTATTCAAAATATATTTTTTAGGTCATACATAATTATTTAAAAATGAATGTTGATCATCACTCGTGGATGTATCAAAGGGTTAAGGATATTTTTTTTAATCCTGAATTTGTTAATGGATTAGAAAATTTTATTTTATTTGCATGTAGTCAACCAAAGTGGATGGATGGATCCAGAATCAGATGTCCGTGTAATATGAAAAAGTATCATAATAAAGTTTATAGGGATGTTGAAACAGTTACATTCATCTTTGTAAAAAGGGTTTTATGTCTGGTTACTATAACTGGTACTGTCATGGAGAAACTAAGGTTAGGGAAGAATCAAGCAATCAGAAGGCAGATATAGTTTATGAAACAGTAAAGAATTATAATGTGGTAGCAAAAAATTATGACATGGGAGCTAAAAATTATAATCAATATGACAACTTAAATTAATATAAAGAAATAGTGATGGATGCAGAGGATTTGAGCTTAAATTTAGGCCACTTTTATGAAGAACCAAATCCAGAAAGCCAACATTTTTATGACATGCTAGGTGCTGCAAATGAACAATTATAGCCTGGGTGTGAAACTCATTCGCAATTGTCCGTAGTAGCTCGGTTGCTGAACATTAAGGCCGAGCATCACCTATCTGAAGCGGCATTTGATTCAGTTGATGAATTAATGAGGGAAGTACTTTTATCTAATAATGTTGTGACTGATACATTTTATAAACAAAAAAATTATTGCATAGGCTTGGTTTATCTGTTTAGAAAATTGACTGCTTTAAGAATAATTGTATGCTTTATTGGGGTGTAGATGCAGATTTGGAGTTTTATAAAGTTTTTGATGAACCCTGGTTTATGAAAAGGAGAAATTCAACTAGGACGAGACATGTGGCTTTTAAAAAAATGCATTACTTTTCACTGGTACCATGGTTGCAAAGAATGTAACAATCAGAGGTTACAGCTTCAGATATGATATGGTATGCAGAACATGAAGAAGAATAGGGTGTTATGCACCATCCGTCAAAATCTATAGCATGAGAGCATTTTAATGATATGCATCCTAATTTTTTATTTGAAAAAAGAAATGTCAGGTTTGCTCTATGCATAGACGGATTTCAACCATTTGGACAATATGGATAGCAATACTCTTGCTGGCCAGTAATACTCTTGCTGACCAATAGTTGTAATTGTGCTTAACTTACCTTCCTAGCTATGCATGAAAGACTCTTCCATATTTTTTACAGTGTTAATACTAGGGCCATCAAATCCTAAAGAGAAGATAAATATCTTTCTGCAACCCCTAATTTTGGAGCTAAAATTATTATGGGCAGAAAGGGTTATGACCTATGATATTTCAATGAAGCAAAATTTTATTATGAAAACAGCCCTAATGTGGATAATTAGTAACTTTTTATCCTATGCCATGCTTTCTGGGTGGAGCAGTGCTGGCTGTTTAGATTGCTCTTGTTGCATAAAAAATTTAGATACTTTCACGGTGTCCAGAAGTGGTAAGTAATTATGGTTTGATAATCACAAAAAGTTTCTGTCATCTAGGCACCCTTATAGAAAAAATAAGACTTCATTTCTTAAGAACACAGTGATTAAAAAAGATGCACCACCTATTATAAGCGACAGAAAATATTAGAGTGTATTGAACAATTGGGGTTAATGAATGTTTTAGAAGATGGTGCAGATGCAGTAATAAATGGTCAGATATGTAGAGACCATGGCTGAAAGAAAAAAAAAGTATTTGTTGAGAGTTGCCATACTGAAGTATAAATCAAATTAAACATAACCTTGATGCGATACATATCTAAAAGAATTTTTTTGAAAACATATTTCATATGGTGATGAATGTTCCAAAAAAAAATAAAGGACACTGTTAAATTAAGAGAGGAACTTAATCAGTACTGTCAGCATGCTAAACTTGCAAGATCAGCTATTAATGGTAAATATCCAAAGGCTTGCTATACTCTTGATAACAATTCGAAAGCAGTACTATATGATTGGTTGAAAGGATTAAAATTTCATGATGGATATGCTTCAAACATGAGTAGATGTATGGACATGCATAAGTTAAGTGGTTTTGGCATAAAAAGCCATGATTGCCATATAAAAATATAATGAATTACTCTGCCTGCCAATGTGTAGAAAGCATTAACGGAGATCAGAATATTTTTCAAAGAGCTAACAGTAAGAGTTATTAGAACTAATGAAATGGCAAGACTTGAAGAAGATATTCCAATTATTTTATGTAAATTGGAATGAATTTTTTCTTTAAGTTTTTTAATTGCATTGAACATCTACATGTTCATTTGGCATATGAAGCTCAGATTACTGGAGTTGTTCAATATCCTTGGATGTATCCATTTGAGAGGTAACTTACTTTATGTACATATTTTATTTTATTATGTTCACTATATTGAGTATCTTATTTTGTTTTCAAATTTAAACTTTTAGGTACATGAAGAAATTTAAAAAAATGCTCAAAATAAGGCAAGAGTTGAAGGGTCAATATACAATGCATATTTGGTGGAGTCATCAAATTTTGCATCGCACTACTTCGATGAACATATCCAAACTAAGAATAAAAAAGTACCACATAATTTAGATGGTTGTGGATAGCCATTTGGAGCAGATGATAGAAGCATCTCCATTTTTAAGACTGTTGGTAAGCCATTTGGTCCTGAAAATAGAAGATATCTATTGAACGAAAAGTTTAAAGCTGCTCATAATTATATTCTGATGAACTACTCTAAAGTGGAACCGTTCATAGAGTAAGATGTTATTCCTTCAATTCAATTTGTTTGTGTAATGTATTTCTTTATATTATTTTCAACTAAGTTGACATAAACTGTTATTTTCAAGGATGTTTTGTGATATATGGAGACAATAAGATCCTTACATCAGCAATGATAAAATTGGATTAAAACTTTATACAAAGTTTGCATATTGGTTCAATGATCAGTAAGTATTAAATTTACACATTGTTTATAGGTTATCAAGCACATACCGTATAAATACTTATTATGTTCTCTTGATTTTTTAGACTAATGATCCTTTGTCGAATGTTGATAACATTTTCATTAAATCTCTAGCACAATGGTCATTGTCTAGGGGAATACATATACCGGATATTTTGTTAATGGGTACAAGTTTCAGGTTGATTCTTTGGGTTCTTCAAGAGCAACTCAAAATTGGGGGATATGTGTGCAAGGTCAAACTGTTGGTATAGTAATGCAAGATTATTATGAAAAGCTAAAGGAGATTATTGAAGTTAAGTATCTGGTTGGCTTATTAAACGCACTGTATTGTTCAACTACGAATGGTTTGATCCAACTCCAAATGTAGGGACTAAAGTGCATCAATATTATAATCTTATTGAAGTAAATCATAGAAGAAGGTTGAACAAATATGAACCATTCATTCTGACATCTCAAGCTAAACAAGTATACTACTTCACATATCTAAGCCTTCAAAACGATAAGCTAGATTGGTAGGCTATGAGTAAAATAAAGTCATGGACGATCATTTCTATGTCGATAAGTTCATTTATGCAAGCACTTGAATCCTCAACTTTCAAAAAGAGTTAGGCAGCACATGCAATATAAGATGATTCGCTTGATTCAGATCCAATCCGTAATGATTCAACCAGTGCTTTACTCAAAATTGAGGATGTCAATGAGGTATCAAATGATGATGAAGATGAATATAAATCGCAATTCGAGATAGAATCAGACGAAGAACCTAAACTTGAGGATATAAATGATAGTGACTGAGTACTTATACCTCTGATTATATTTAGAAACAGAAATTTTTGTTTTATGCTTTTTTTGATTATTTAAGTTGATTCATTACAATTCTTTTATATCTACTGTACTATAAGGGGCCATGGACGATTCATAGCTAGGAGGAGTTTAGCTAGCATGGGTGATGACTCTCCTTCCGATGCATCACATGATAGCTCCTTCGAATAGGAGCAACATATCCATGAGACATCAGCTGATGAGATGCCAGGATCATCTATCGGGCCATCATCAGGCGATAATACTTCCTCCAATGGGAGGAGAAGGCTTCTACTGGTTGATGGTCAATAAGTATATTTCTATCTTCATATTAATTTGTTTATACAATTGCTATGTTATTAAATTATATCTTATGTTTTACTAAACTTGCATAGATTTGTAGAGAGACATATTATCTCAAGGCGCATCATAAATATATTTAAGAGGCTTATAGACCCGGACGACTACTGTTGGGAGTGCATCAGTAAGGAGGTGAGGGAGTTTTACTTGATAGAGTTTTAGGTACATAACTTATAATTACCCTTATATAGATACAATTTCAAACTTATTCATTTTTTATATTAGTTAGCTGTGTTTATTATTATAAACATATTTAGATTATTTTGATTTATGTTTCAGTTCTGAGATAAAATTATATGTATAGGGTTACTATACATGAATTGCATGGTTCTTAAGAGTATTCATAATGTCATATTATCAATATTTATCTATACAATTTATTTATTATAATGTATATTCATAATTTTTTTGCTTACAGAATGAATTTAAGTAGGATCCATCCCTAACTCCTTTTAATAAAAGGGCTTGGACTTCACTCGCTCACTACCGATACTCTGATAATTTATGTCACTAGTGGAGGGCATCAAAACATCCAGCTCATATCTTCGATTTAATATGGGATAGCTAACAACAGAAGTGGATAGATCCTGAGTGGAGTAAGAAGTCGGCCATAGCTAGCTCAAACCGCTGATCCAAGAAAAGTGGTTCGGGCACTGGTCTTTCCTGCCACACAGCAGGATCTAGTTTGATAAAGGAGCATCAGCGTCGTCTAACAAGCATATTAAATTATTTATTTTGTATACATATTAATTATAATTTTTTTAAATGAGCATAACTATAAATTTGAAACGTTATTTTTCATAGGCTGAAGTAAAGCATCGATCCAAGCACTGGCAACTATTCAAGGTAACCTACATAAGAAAAGATGGGTCTTAGGTCGACAATCGCTCCTAGTGTATTGGAGTAAATAAATCATTAAAAATATGATGTGTTTATTCATATATTTTCTTCAATATGAGATACACTATATTTGCTATGTATTCGTTGCAGGCACGTATGGATGAGCTAATATCTCAGACCTCTCGAACTACACAACCATTAGTGAAGGGAGGGTCCTCGCTCGACCATTCATCACAGGAGACCAGCCACATTTTCTTAAAGGTTGTTAGCGCACAGCTAAACAATCATAGAGTCTATAGTTTAGATGCCAAAGCTTTTCCATCCTTCGATCGATGCGGTTCCTTTTCTTCTAGTCATGGTGACACCAGCGACTACATGGATATTGAGTGTTCCATCACAGAACGTGTGAGATCGAATATAATGACCAAGATCTTGGACATTCGCCAAGAACACCGATAGAAGCTCGATCGTTATGAGTAGCAGTTGCAGGAGATATGCCTATTGGTTATGCAAATGTCACAGTCGACACAGTTCACTGGTCCACCTTCAGCTCTAAATGACCCTCCTTCCAACTGATCGGCATTGATATTTATAGATTTTGCTATATTTTATGAGTATTATATGTATCTGCTACTCTTTTTGTATTTATGTGCTACTAATTTGTATTATAAATATTCTATTTTTATAATTTTTTATTTTATTTTTAATAAAATATTCTATTTATGAATGTGTCTCTCATTTTAATTTAATATTATTTGAGTAGGTTATTAAAATCAAATTTTTAATTTTTAATTAAAAAAATTAGTGACGCTGTTAAGGCGTAGCTAATTAGCAACACCAATTGGCGCCACTAATAGCATCTCATTAGCGATGCTCATTTTGCATCACTAATTAGCGACGTTAATTAGTGATTTTGTAATGGCATTGTTAATAGTATTGCTAATTAGCGATGCTAAACCTTATCGTTGCTAATTCGGCAACGATGAACAATTTAGTGATGGATTTTTTTGCATCGTTAATTGGCTTAGCGATGAATTTTTTTATGATTAGCGATGTCATTTTGGCATCGCCAATTCTAAAAAATCTTATAGTGGATAGAATAACAAATTCATGGATCCAAGGATTGAGATCATCCATGAAAGTAGACAATTGCTAACCTGGTCAAACCATCAACATAAGAGTGGGCTTAAAGAAATTACAAGACAATAGTACTTGACAAACTCACTTCCAAAATTTCCCTTTCTCATAACCTTTCACCATTATGTGGGTGAATCCTTGTGGTTTGACTTGCCACCTTAGGCCTGATAGGGAATAACCTGCTAGATTTTGCTAGATCCAGAAAGATGGAAAGAAAAGGAGATTAGAGTATAAGATGTGAGAGAACATGTAGTATCCCATAGGTAATGGTCCTATTTTTATTTTATTCGGTAACTACTTGTAGATAACTCGCAACCTCTTCAAGATAACTCTCAACCTCTTCAAGATAACTCTCAAAATATCCATCCACTAATTGAGAAAGTGATAATTATATCTCTTCTTGAAAATTAAAGAAAGCCTATTTTGATGGGAATAGATGAGATAAGGGAGTTGGGATTTCTCTATAAATTAAGATCCCTTCCTGAAGGTTTTTCATACGAGAGAAAAACATATGGAAGCTAGAGAGAGATTGGATCCCTAATCAAGAGCAAATCCTAAAGGCAAACACCATCATCGTGTGATTGCTCATTGATCGGAAGCACTCAATTGAGAAGTTATCAGAGGTAAATCATAGACAAAGTTCAATGGCTGGATGTAATTCATTGATCTGCATTTATAAATTTGATCTATACAGCATGTATGTATGTGTTTTATGCATAGATTTATTTTTCACAGTTGGTATCAGAGCCACAATACTACTACTTTGTTTTGTTGCGAGTTGTTTCTTTTATTGTGGAATCTAAATAAATCTCCTATAGCAACAATCATTATCATTCATGTCCACTGGCCTTCCAAGTGGATTTCATTCATAGATGATGTAGTATTGAGAGATTTTGCCAATGATAAAGAAAGAGCAATACATAAGAAAAAAAGAAAGAGGGCAACGAGTGGTGGCGCGGTTGGTTAGTGTGCTTGGTCTCCCGGGATGGATGCTTCCCAAAGGAAGGCTACTGGTAGTACCTTGGTGCATTTGATCCAACTACTTACGTACCGGAAGAGTTAATAGGCTGCACTAAAAAATAAATATTAAATGGCATATAATGTATATATAGACATTGATTTGTTATGGTTTCAGCATGATTTGAATTATATATATCATATGTTTTCTTTTCCTAAGTTTAAAATTTTTTGCATGAAAATATGCCTCCTGAGCCTCTATGCCTACAGAGTCTTGTATAGACTGGCCCAAGGGATCAATGAGTTACGGATGGATGTGTTCTAATTAATAAAAAATTTTACTTAAGATGATAATTTTTAAAATTACATTGAATAGATGCTTGGTATGTTATTGCTCCTGTTATACAAATTAGATTTTATATGCTTAATGAAAGGATGTACAGTCATAGTATGAAAGAATCATAATACAAATCTTTTTAGGGTTTGATTGATCAATTGATGTCTAAAAAAGTGGTTCAGGAGGTTGAAAAATTGTGATTTTTTTAATTGATTCCATTGACTGGCCAATTAAATTGGTGTCTAAGAAAAGCAATAAGGAACCCCAACCTCTCTTCCACTTAACTAGCCAATTCAATTGATTCAAACCTTGAATTAAAAATGCTATATCGATTAAAATCACTATCTAATGCCTTCCTTTATGCTAAGATAAATTGGCTAATATGTATACATATAATAGAGTTTGAATGTTATGTGGTCAATATGATTTTGATTAATTAAAAAGTAGCCATAGCATCTTTAATTAATCAAAATTATATATTAGATTGTAAAGATCACATAAAGTTAGATGACATTAATGATAATTAATTATATTTAATGCAATAAATCTTATCCTATAGAAATTTTTATTACATTTATATAATTAATTAGGATGGGATAATAAATTATTTTATTAATTTATCCATAAAAATTAAGAAAGAAAATTTAATTTGTTAGTCACATCATTAAGTTAATAATCTATTTAAGTATATTAACTTATCCCACAAGTAGTTATTATATGTTATTGATTCATATTGTTGCATGCTTACACTGGTGAAACATGATATTAAGTTGCATGCCTCAATTTCAGTTATATAAACATGATTATTTATTTACTTTATGTAATTATTTTACTTATAAATATATCTGATATGAAATGTAAAATTTTTGATTTAAGTGGTGACCGTTATAAAGCGTAGAAAGAAAGAATTCTTCTTCAATTAGGGTGCATGAACATTGACTATACTATCAGAAAGGATGAACCACTTGCAATTACTTCTACTAGCACACTGGCTGAGATTGCTACGTATAAACAGTGGGAGTGATCTAATTATTTCAGTATGACGTTCATACGTACTAAGATTTTTGCTAGTATACATGGTTCAATTTATGAGTCAAAAAATGTCAAAAAACTTTTGAACGCTATTGATGCACAGTTTGAATCTTCAGATAAGGCACTACTAGCACCCTAATAGCAAAATTATCATCAATGAAGCTTACTACTATCAAAGGTGTGCATGAGCACATCATGAAGATGGAGACATTGTGGCTCAGTTAAAATACCTAGAGGTTGAGATGTCAGAATTTTTCTTGATATATTTATTCTGAATTCACTCCCACAGCAGTATAGTCCTTTCAAAATATCCCACAACATACATAATGATAGATAGTCTATTAATGAACTTCTAACCATGTGTGTTTAAGAGGAAGGAAGGCTGACTGTTGAAATAAGAGAAAGTGTATATTTAGCTACTCAGAGAAAAAATAAAGCCAATCAAGCCAAACGCAAGAAAAAGGGTAAAAATTACTTATCCATACAGAAGTCAAGAAGGAATCTAAGTGCTTCTTTTGCAAAAAGAAAGGACATATAAAGAAGGATTGCCTCAAATATAAGGCTTGGCTTGACAAGAAAGGTATTCTAACCTCATTTGTTTGTTATGAATCCAATATGGTTGGTGTTTATCATAACACATGGTGGATTGTTTCTGGTTCTATAATTCATGTTTCAAATACCTTGCAAAATTTACTAAATCAAAGAAAATCAGTGGAAAGTGAACAATGCATCTATTCAGAAAACAAGATGAGTTCACATGTGGAAGCAATTGAGATGTGCAGACTTATTTTAGACTCTGGTTTTATTTTAGATTTAGAAAAGACTTTTTGTATTCTAAGTTTTTTAAGAAACTTAATTTTTGTGTCAAGACTTGTACCTTTAGGATATTCCTTTAATTTTTATGAAAATTCTATTGGTTTATTTTATAAATCAAAATTATTGAAAATGGTATATTGTCTGCAATCTTTTTCTGAATCAATTTGCAAAACAATGCCCCTTATAATATAATGCATGCCCAAACTAATGTAGGTATTAAAAGATGTGCTATGAATGAAAATTCTTCTATTTTATGGCATCAAAGATTAGGTCACATCTCAATTAAGAGAATCAAAAAAGATTAGTAAATGTTAAAGTACTTAATAGTCTTGATTTTACTAATTTTGAAACTTGTATGGACTGCATAAAGGAAAAGCAGGCCTACAAGTCTAAGAAAGGTGCCAAGAGAAGTTTGAAAATATTAAAGATCGTACATACAGAAGATATCTGTAATTCAAATATGGACTCGTATGGTTAGAGATATTTTATCTCATTTATTAATGACTATTCATGATATATGGATCTCTTCTTGCTTCATAATAAGAACGAAGCATTAGATGCTTTTAAGGTGTTCAAGATAAAAGTAGAGAAATAATACGGAAAGCAAATCAAGATCGTAAGGTCAGATAGAAGTAGAAAATATTATGGTAGATACATTGAGGATTGACAGGCATTTGGTCCATTTACTTGATTTCTTGAAAAAAATGTAGTTGTTGCACAATACACCATACCTGGGTCTTCAGATCAAAATGGTGTAGCTGAAATAAGAAACCAAACACTACTGGACATGGTGAGGAGTATGCTTAGCAGCTTCAAGCTTCCTAAATCCTTATGGACTAAAGCTCTTAAAACAGCCACATATATATTGAACCAGGTTCCAATGAAGGTTATTTCCAAAATGCCATTTGAGTTATTTAAAGGTTGAAAATCGAGTTTACGACATATAAGTGTTTGGATATGCCCATCTGAAGTAAGAGTTTATAATCTACAAGAAAGAAAACTGGACCCAAGGACTATAAGTGGATATTTTATTGGATATGCTAAAAAGTTCAAAGGTTATAGATTTTATTATCCATCCCACAACACTAGGATTGTGGAATCAAGAAATGCAAAATTTTTTTAGAATGACTTGATCAGTGGAAGTGATCAATCTCAGCATTTTGCTTCTTTTGAGAAAGAATATTTAGATACTCCTGCTTCAAGTGAGAGATTGATTATTATTCATAGCGCACCTTAAGTTCAAATAGGTGCTCAATAACCAATCATTGAGGTTTCACAAGCTACTGATAGTAATCTAGAAGATCCTGTTGATCAACAGTTATCAAAAACTATTAAACAACCAGTTATGCAAAGATACTTCTCAGGAGGTTATTGATACAACATTAAGAAAATCAACTAGAATAAAGAAATCAACTATTCATAGTGATTATATTATGTATCTACAAGAATCTAACTATAACATTGAGAGATATAAAGTAAGGCTTGTTGCAAAAAGATTCACTCAAAGGAAAAGAATCGACTACACGAAGACATTTTCTCCTATATCCAAAGAGGATTCTCTTCGAATAATTATGGCTTTAATAGATCATTTTTTATTTTGAGTTACATCAAATGGATGTAAAAACTGCATTTCTTAATAGAGATTTAGAGAAAAAGATTTATATGAAACAACCTGAAGGATTCTCGTCTAGTAATGGTGAGCATTTAGTTTGCAAGCTTAAGAAATCCATATATGAATTGAAACAAGCCTCTTGTTAATGGTATTTAAAATTTCATGCTATGATCTCTTCCTTCGGTTTTATAAAGAACATCATAAACCAATGTATATATTAGAAGGTTAGTAGGAGAAAAATCTATTTTCTTATCCTATATGTAGATAACATTCTACATGCGACCAATGATAAAGGATTGCTACATAATGTGAAACAATTTCTTTTCAAGAATTTTGATATGAAAGATATGAGTGAGGCATCTTATGTCATTGGCATTAAGATCCATAGAAAAAGATCTTAAGGCATTTTGGGATTATCTCAAGAAACTTAAATCAATAAAGTCTTAGAGAGATTTTGGATGAAATCATGTGCTGCAGCCATAGTGAAGCGTGACAAGTTTAATTTAACCAATGCCCGAAAAATGAGTTTGAATGGGAACAAATGCGCAACATCCCATATGCTTCTGCTACTAAAAGCTTATGTATGCTTAGGTTTGCACAAGACCTGACATTGCATTTGCAGTGAAAATGTTGGGAAGATATCAAAGTAATCCATGTTTAGAGACCATTGGAGAGCTGCTAAAAAGGTCATAAGGTATCTTCAAGGGACCAAGGATTATATGCTTATATATAGACAAACTGATCATTTGAAAATAGAAGGTTACTCAAACTCGGACTTTGCTGGCTGCATTGATTCTCAAATATCAACATCAAGATTCATATTTATGCTAGCGGGTGAACCCATATCATGGAAGAGTGCAAAGCAAACTTTAGCTACTACCTCTACTATGGAAGCAGAGTTCGTTGCTTGTTTTGATGTTATATTGCATGGTGTATGGTTGAAGAGTTTCATCTCATATCTTAGAATTGTTAATTCTATTGCTAGGCACTTAAGTTGTGCTGTGACAATTCAGCTATTGTATTCTTGGCTAAAATCCATAAAGTGCTAGTCAAATTAAGTACATCGATATTAAATATTTAGCCATAAGGGAATATGTTAAAGAAAATAAAGTGGTCATAGAACATGTTACCACTGAATTGATGATAGCTGATCCTTTAACTAAAGGCATGCCAATTAAGAATTTTAAAGATCATATGGTACGAATGAGAATTGGTTGCATGATGTAATTTAATTGCATGGATAACTACTTGTACAATGAAACTCTTATTTAAGTTTTTTGTTTATTTTTTATTTGGATGTACACATTATTGTTTGACTTTTGAGAAATAACAAAAATTTCTTTTGAACTCTGAATAAACTGAGGGTTTATTCATTAAGTTATGTTGTCACATTTAGATTAGTGGTAAAGGAATTGAATCAATTGTAATACACGGAAGATAATACTCAATTATATAGGACCTATTGCCATAATTTATGTATTTAGTTTTCTTTTAAGTGTTGAGGATTGTGGATTAAAATAAAATATACGAACCAAGTGAGAGAACGTAGTATCTTGCAGGTGATGGTCCTATTTTTATTTTATTTGATAACCACTTGTAAATAACTCGCAACCACTTGGCAATAACTCTCAAAATATCCATCCACTAATTGAGGAAGTGATAACTATACCTCTTTTTGAAAATAAAAGAAAGCCTAGTTTGATTGGAATAGGTGAGACAAGGGAGTTAGGGTTTCTCTATAAATTGAGATCCCTTTCTGAAGGTTTTTCATATGAGAGAAACATACGGAAGAGAGAGAGAGAGAGATTGGGTTACTAATCAAGAAAAAATCCTAAAGGCATCATCATTATGCGATTGCTTATTGATCGGAAGCATTCAATCAAGAAGTTATCAGAGGTAAATCACGGACAAAGTTTAATGGCCAAAGATAATTCATTGATTTTGGCATTTATAAATTTCATCTATACAGCATGCATGTATGTATTTTATGCATAGATTTATTTCCCACAGAACATTGTTGAGAGGTAGCGATCTCACCTGGCCTCTCTTCCTTCTCTAACTCTTCTTCTTCCTGTCAACTCGCTGCAATCAGACTTCAGGTGATGGACTAACTTGGTTCTCACTTTCGATATACAAATAAAAGTGGGGTGCGAAGGCATAGAGAGTGAATATATACTACGGCTACGCCAACTCCTAGACTAAGTTACAATGATATACTGGACTGGTTCTTATACGAGTCTATAACATGGCTTTTCAATTCATTAATTGCCTCTCCATTAATTTATACTGCTTTGGCCATAGGGCATAACTGTAAGAGTATAATTGCCAGGAACTTCTGAGCAACTTCGATCCATGTTCTGAATTTTCCAGACCATCTTGTAACCATCTAGATTCCGTTTTCTTGTAACTAACTTCATTCGGTTGAAGAAGGCAACAGTTGAGCTTCTGAGAACACCAAATAAAGTAAATTAATTATCAAACCTATTTGTATAATCTTTGATTAATTCCAAAGTAAAAGAGAATCCGTCAATCAATCAATCAAAAGAGTGCATCCATCTCATCCTGTATAGCAGCGATTCTTCCTCATCTCACTTAATATTGTCATTTAATGGGATTCAAAAACCTTGTCACTCTCTTTATATAAGAAACTGTTACGTACAGTTGAGTTGGAACGAAAGTGGAGACCAGGTCACAAAAATAAAATCGTTATTGAATCCTCCTATTAACAAGCTTAAATAATCGGATCCTGTACCTCCATATTATATATCCAAAATTAAACTGAGACAAACCTAATTCAATACTTTACAAATCACGTACTTTATTTGAGCTTATATACTAATTACCTAATTCGAATCGTACCTAATTGTGTTTGCAAAATATAAAAGTCCACTTTAAGTTTAAAAGCTTGCAGCAGCTAACTGATAACTTCTATACGTAATCATCATATATTTTGCTGGCATTTGATAACTGCTTTTGCCCTAAATTTTAAGAGCACGTTCCAAAATTTACTTGAAATTAAGATTGACCACTTTGCCCAACTTCTGGTTTCGACTGTCTTAACTAGTTTATTGACCGAAAGGCTTCAAGAAGTTAATTTTCGGCCTACTTTTGACAATTAGTTCTTAATCAAAGACTTCTGGTCTTTTTTACTTCCAGTTTATTTTTTGCCAAATGTATTCCTTATGGAGACAACACTTCATAAGCTTCATCTGCATCAATCGTTTTTTCAGACCGAATTAATAATTATGGTCTCAATTAATCTAAATTTTACTGGCTTTATTCGGTCTATGACAATTTCTCTCGTACTATTCTGAAGAAATAAAATACGGTATTATTGAGGGGTAAAATCGTCATTGCATCAATATCCGTGCGAGGAGGCTGAGACCAACCCCTTCCATAGCTCGGCCTTTCCGGGCTTCCATAGCTCGGCCTTCTTGGGCTTCCGTAGCTCGGCCTTTCCGGGCTTCCATAGCTCGGCCTTCCCGGGCTTCCGTAGCTCGGCCTTTCCGGGCTTCCATAGCTCGGCCTTCCCGGGCTTCCGTAGCTCGGTCCTCCCCAGGCCTCCGTAGCTCGGCTCTTCCGAACTTCCTGTAGTTCGCTTCCCCCGAGCCTCCATGACCCGGCTTCACTGAACGACCCACGATCCAATACCCACCTCCACGGAACCTGACGCAGGAGATCCTCAGCCTACTGTAACGGCACCCTAGGCAAGGAATCATGCTGAGAAGTGGTCTAGAACCTATCAAGGCTACCTAAGACCTACACATCTACCAGATCTCAAGCCATCAAGAAGCTCTCCCAGCCGTCGATCCCCTAACAGATAAGATACGGATCCCAACAGCCCCACAACGGCCTGATTCGACCCACTCCCATATTCTAACAACCTCTAAACCTTCCAGAAGGCGCTCAAGATCCAGGTGACTGTCTATAAATGGGACACTCCCAGATTCCCTTAGGTACGTACATACGCACATGCGCACTCACACCCCCACTCTCACTCTCCTGCTCTCACCGGTAGCTCGTCGGTGCTCTTGCCCTCTAGAGCTCCTGATTGGCCACCCCCAGAGAGGCCTTTCGGAGAGATCCACCTCCCCACTTTCTGGTTGATTGCCGATTTCTTTCCACTGACTTGAGCGTCGGAGGGTCTTCCACGGAGGGCCACCCCCAACGCCTCTCGCGCGAGGACTTGTGTGCAGGTCCGCCCCCCTGGAGATCAACTGTGCCCGAGTCAGAGGACGGATCCCGGCGGCAATAGATTGGCGCTAGAGGAAGAGCCTCAAGTCCCATTAAAACTTGAAGAAAGAAGACAAGGATCTCAATCTGGAGTAGAACCTCTCTAATGGCCAATCGGAGAAGAGCAACTTCTGAAGCTCAAGATCATGTCGCTTCCCAAAGGCCTGATCTGACGAGCGGTGTAGCGCCGCAGCCACCACCAGTCGAAACCCCGTCACCGCCTACCATCCCGGTGACCCAGGACCAGTTTGCTTCGCTGGTCCAACAAGTTCAAACTCTGACCCATTTGGTCTAGGAGCGCCTTACGGCTCCTCCTGCTCCACACTTTCATAAGGAAGCGGCGGTTCCTTCTTCGCCGGCGACTTCCTCCTCCAGACCGCACAAATCTGCGGACCCCCCACATCGACCTAAAGGGGACAAGCCGGTCCCGCGAGGCGGTCACAACATAGATCCTCCCAGATCTCGGCGAGCCCGGTCTCTCTCACCGGTGACCTCCCACCATGATTCGACGTCGTCTCTGCGATCTTCTCACCCAGCTCCTCCCCTGGCTGGCAAAGAGGAGATCCATCGTCAGATCCAAGAAATGCATCAGGAACTGGACGCCGCCAAGTAGGCCCATCCACCCCAGCCCAAGGCGGAGCAGGGCATCCCTTTCTCTAAGGGGATTATGGAGGAAGTGATTCCCTCCCATATCAAGTTACCAGCCGTCGAGCCTTACCACGGCTCTTCTGACCCAGATGACCATCTTAGCAGTTTCCGGTCAATAATGATGTTCCATGGAGCATCTGACGCGGTCTTCTGCCGCGCCTTCCCCTCCACCCTCAGAGGATCTGCCCGGACCTGGTTCAATGCTTTGAAACTAGGTTCCATCGATTCATTTGACGAGCTAAGCTGTCTTTTTATTAGTCAGTTCGTCAGCAGCCGCCGCCACCGACAAAGATCCGACTCCCTCTCTGAAGTTAAGCAGAGAGAGGGGGAGTCCCTGAGAAATTATCTTGGCCGTTTTAATAAGGCCATGTTAGAGGTGGACCACCTTAATCATGAGGTGGCTATGTCTGCCCTGGCTGGGGGAGTTTCGAAGGAGAGCGACTTCTACCTGGCTATGGAAGTCAGTTACCCCCCCTGCCTCTCGGAGATGATGGCTCTGGCGGACAAGTACGCTAGGGTCGAAGAATCGCGGAGAGTTGCCCGCACTGAGCAGGCAAAGAAGAAGGAGCCCAAAGTCCCCGACAGGCACCGTCCTACCCGGCGACCAAGTCCGCCTCGCCGCCAGAGAGTCCCTCCGCTGCCGCCAAGGAATTGCTCCCAGAGCCCTCCCAAGCGATTCAACCACTACACTCCACTGACCGTGCCTCGGGAGCAAATCCTTATGGAAATAGAGCGCCAGCTCCCCCGGCTGATACCTCTCCGAGGAAACCTGACCCGAAGAGATCCCACCAAGTACTGACGCTATCATAGGGAGCACAGTCACGATACTGAAGAATGCTGGCAGCTGAAAAATGAAATCGAGAGACTAATCCAGTGGGGGCGACTGAATTAGTTCAGAAGGGCGCCCGAGCCACAACAACAAGGAGGTGACCGCCAGCCCAAACTTCAACAACCTCCTCCTCCACCGAATCTGCCCATGATCGACCGCATTAATATGATTGAAGAGGCTGGCGGATCGAGCCCCAGGGGCGACAGTGATGAATCGGCACCAAAGAAGGCACGGACGGGCGAGCTCTCCTTCTCCGATGATGATCTCCTAGGGATACAGCTTCCACATGATGACGCACTAGTTGTATCCCTTAATTTGAATAACTATGATGTAAGCTGAATCCTAGTTGATAGTGGAAGTTCGGTAAATGTTTTGTACCTCGGTGTGTTTGTCAGGATGAAATTACTCATAGAAAACCTTCGAGCCGTGGATTCCATCTTGATGGGATTCACAGGCGACGTCGTCGTCCCGAAAGGGGTCGTCACCCTGACGGTCCGCGCGGGAACCTGGCCCCTTGTGACCATTGTCCAGACAGACTTTCTGGTAACTGACCTCAGATCCCCCTACAACGCAATATTCGGCAGGCCCAGTCTAATGTCCCTCAAGGCAGTTGTCTCCATCCCGCATCTATCCATGAAGTTTCCCACCGAGCTAGGAGTTGGGGTTGTTCGGGGAAGTCAGGCCATGGCTCGGTAGTGCTTTGTTACAAGCCTTCAGTCTAGAATGCCAGAAGTTGATGGGCTGAATGCTCGCGAGGACTTCGCCGAACAGAGGGGAGAACCGGCAGAGGAATTGGAGGAGGTACCATTAGAGGAGGCTCGATCCGACCGAACTATAAAGATCGGTTCGCTGCTCAAAGGAGAGTCTCGGCGCAAATTGATCAGGTTCCTCCGAAGCAACGCCGACATCTTCGCCTGGTCCGCCTCCGACATGCCAGGGATCAGCCCCGAGGTTCTCGTCCATCGTCTCAATGTTGACGAGATGCACAGGCCCGTCAAGCAGAAAAAGAGAAGCTTTGCCCCGGAGCGACAAAAGGCCATTGAAGAAGAAGTAGACAAACTCATCAAGGCTAATTTCATCTGGGAGGTAAATTATCCGAGCTGGCTATCAAACGTCGTCATGGTGAAGAAGTCGAACGGCAAATGGAGAATTTGCATCGACTTCACCGACCTCAACAAAGCCTGCCCGAAGGACAGCTTTCCCCTCCCTCGGATCGACCAGCTCGTGGACGCCACCTCAGGCCACCAGATGCTGTCATTCATGGACGCCTATTCAGGCTACAATTAGATCCGAATGGCCCCTGAAGATGAAGAAAAGACCACCTTCATAACCGACCGAGGTACTTACTGTTACCGCGTTATGCCTTTTGGTCTTAAAAATGCAGGTGTCACATACCAGAGGCTGGTCAACAAAGTATTCAAGGAGCAAATCGGCCGAAATATGGAGGTGTACATGGACGACATGCTGGTCAAAAGCAAGGAGGCATCACAACATATCGAGGACCTCACAGAGAGCTTTGCCACGCTGCGCAAGTACGGGATGAGACTCAACCCGACCAAATGTGCCTTCGGTGTTAACTCCGGGAAGTTTCTCGGCTTCATGGTCTCCCAGCGAGGTATCGAAGCCAACCCCCAGAAGATTCAAGCTCTCCAACAAATGGCACCCCCGGCATCTGTCGAAGAGGTCCAACGCCTAACCGGGAGAATAGCGGCCCTAAACCGCTTTATGGCGCGGTCGGCCGAGAAATGCCTCCCCTTCTTCAAAACTCTCCGATCGGCTAAAAACTTCCAGTGGACTCCCGAATGCCAAAGGTCATTTCAAGATCTCAAGAAGTACCTCGGCTCACCCCCACTCCTCAGTAGTCCTGCCCCAGGAGAGACCCTATTCTTGTACCTGGCTGTTTCGGAAGGTGCGGTTTGCTCGGTGCTAATCAAAGAAGAAGGCAAAGTCCAAAAGCCGATCTACTATGTCAGCAGGCTACTCCGCGATGCAGAGACAAGGTACAGCAGAATTGAAAAGATGGTGTTAGCCTTAATCACCTCAGTTCGGAAGCTACGGCCATACTTCCAAGCACATTCCGTGACGGTCCTGACCGACCAATCCATCAAGGCGGTGGTCCA
This sequence comes from Calamus simplicifolius, assembly GCA_900491605.1. Taxonomy (NCBI): domain Eukaryota; kingdom Viridiplantae; phylum Streptophyta; class Magnoliopsida; order Arecales; family Arecaceae; genus Calamus; species Calamus simplicifolius. Next base: position 372,880 of record UESW01004221.1, on the reverse strand, counting down.
CCATCCCGAGACATCGGAGAGAATGACCAAGTGGGCCGTCGAGCTAAGCAAGCATGACATACATTTTCAGCCTCGTCCAGCCATCAAGGCCCAGGTGCTAGCTGACTTCCTCCTCGAGTGTACCATCCCGAAGGACGGTTCTACCCCAGACTCCCCCGAAGAACCAAAAGCTGGAGCCCGGTGGCTCCTCCATGTCGATGGGTCATCTAATGCCCATCGCTCTGGTGTGGGTCTGGTTCTTACCAATTCGGAGGAAATTACCTTTGAATATGGCGTCCGATTCTCCTTCCCGGCCTCCAACAACGAAGCCGAGTACGAAGCCCTGTTAGCCGGCCTCCGAATCGCCCACAATCTGAAGGTGGAGAAGCTTAATGCATTCACCGACTCTCAGCTGGTAGCCAGCCATGTGCGAGGAGAGTTTGAAGCCCGGGAACCGAACATGGTTCGGTATCTTCAGGAGGTGCGGAACCTACTTCCCCATTTTGCCGAATTTGAAATCATTCAGATTCCCAGATCCGAGAACGCCCGCGCCGACCTACTCTCTCGGTTGGCGACCGCGGAGTCAATGGATGCCGAGCAAAGGTTCTACCTGGAGACTCTGGAAAAACCCAGCATTGCGGAAGCCAACCAAATAATGCAAGTTGGGGCCGAACCATCATGGTTCGATCCTATCCTCAAATATCTCAGAGAAGGGTCACTTTCGTCCGACCGAAGGAAGGCCAGAAAACTAAAGCTGCAGGCCACTCACTACGTGCTGATTGACAACCAGCTTTACAAACGGTCTTTTTCTATGCCACTGCTCAGATGCCTTCGCCCATCCGAAGCAGATTATGCTCTGCGCGAGGTACATGAAGAAATTTATGGTAACCATCTGGGAAGTCGGTCCCTATGCCACAAGGTGCTGCAACAAGGCTACTACTGGCCGACCATGCAAAAGGACGTGGACGATCTAGTCCGAGCCTGCGACCCCTGCCAGAGGCACTCAAGCATCCAAAGGCTCCCTTCTACCGAACTAATTTCTATATCCTCCGCTTGGCCCTTTGCCAAATGAGGGATGGACATCCTCGGCCCATTCCCGCTTGCCACAGGACAGTGGAAATTTCTATTTGTCGCCATCGACTACTTCACCAAATGGGTCGAAGCGCAAGCAGTTGCACAAATTACCGAGGCACGGGCCAGAGATTTTGTGTGGATGTCCATCATCTGCCGATTCGGCCTCCCGCATACCATAATCACCGACAACGGTAAGCAGTTTGACAACTCTAAATTTCGCCAGTTCTGTGAGGAGCATGGAATCTGTCACCACCTCACTTCGGTTGGGCACCCACAAGCCAATGGAGTAGCCGAAGTGACCAACTGGACCCTCCTTCAGGGAATCAAAGCTCGCCTCTTCAGAGCCCAAGGCAGGTGGGCAGAGGAGCTGCATCATGTCTTATGGGCCTACCGCACCATCCCGAGAATCCCGACAGGTGAAACCCCATTCCGAATGGCTTTCGGCACAGAGGCCGTTATCCCTGTGGAAGTCGGCCTCCCATCGTTGCGGGTGGAAAGCTACTCAGAGGAGGTTAGCAACGAACAGCTCCGCACCAACCTCGACCTAGTAGAGGAGATCAGAGAGAAGGCCCGGATTAGAATGGCCGCTTATCAACAAAGGGTAGCCCGTTATCATGCCTCCAGAGTCAAAGGGAAAGCCTTCCTGCCCGGGGCGACCTTGTCCTTCGAAAGGCCTCTGTTTCCAAACCGCTAGAACAAGGAAAGCTGGCACCAAACTGGGAGGGCCCGTACCAAGTAGCGGAGATCATTGGACCGGGAACCTACAAGCTACAAGATTTGGATGGGAAATTCATTCCCTGGACGTGGAATTCGGACAATCTTCAAAAATATTATCAATAGGGTATGTCCTCTCTAAGTTTATTTTCATATACCTCATTATATCATCCTGTCGGTACATTTTTTCAATGCAAATCATTATGCACTACATTGCCAAGGATTGCAAAAAGAAACAGGTGATGCTTACCAATCCTCGGTACAACCGAGCTACCTGTTTGAACAGGAATTCTCCGAACCTCGGTTGGGCCGAGCAACAAATTCTCCAAACCTTAGCAGGGCCAAGTAAAATATTCTCCGAACCTCGGCTGGGCCGAGCAACAAATTCTCCGAACCTTGGCAGGGCCAAGTAAAAAATTCTCCGAACCTCGGCTGGGCCGAGCAATAAATTCTCCGAACCTTGGCAGGGCCAAGTAAAATATTCTCCGAACCTCGGCTGGGCCGAGCAACAAATTCTCCGAACCTTGGCAGGGCCAAGTAAAATATTCTTCGAACCTCGGCTGGGCCGAGCAACAAATTCTCCGAACCTTGCAGGGCCAAGTAAAATATTCTCCGAACCTCGGCTGGACCGAGCAACAAATTCTCCAAACCTTGGAAGGACCAAGTAAAATTTTCTCCGAACCTTGGCAGGGCCAAGTAAAAATTCTCCGAACCTTGGCTGGGCCGAGCAACATATTCTCCAAACCTTGGCAGGGCCAAGTAAAATATTCTCCGAACCTCGGCTGGGCCGAGCAACAAATTCTCCAAACCTTGGCAGGGCCAAGTAAAATATTTTCCGAACCTCGGTTGGGCCGAGCAACAAATTCTCCGAACCTTGGCAAGGCCAAGTAAAATATTCTCCGAACCTCGGCTAGGCCGAGCAACAAATTCTCTGAACCTTGGCAGGGCCAAGTAAAAAATTCTCCGAACCTCGGCTGGGCCGAGCAACAAATTCTCCGAACCTTGGCAGGGCCAAGTAAAAAATTCTCCGAACCTCGGCTGGGCCGAGCAACAAATTCTCCGAACCTTGGCAAGGCCAAGTAAAAATTCTCCGAACCTCGGCTGGGCCGAGCAACAAATTCTCCGAACCTTGGCAGGGCCAAGTAAAATATTCTCCAAACCTCGGCTGGGCCGAGCAACAAATTCTCCGAACCTTGGCAGGGCCAAGTAAAATATTCTCCAAACCTCGGCTGGGCCGAGCAACAAATTCTCCGAACCTTGGCAGGGCCAAGTAAAAAATTCTCCGAACCTCAGCCGGACCGAGCAACAAATTCTTCGAACCTTGCAGGGCCAAGTAAAAAATTCTCCGAACCTCGGCTGGGCCGAGCAACAAATTCTCCGAACCTTGGCAGGGCCAAGTAAAAATTCTCCGAACCTCGGCTGGGCCGAGCAACAAATTCTCTGAACCTTGGCAGGGCCAAGTAAAAATCCTCCAAACCTCGGCTAAGCCGAGCTGCAAATTCTCCGAACCTCGGCTGGGCCGAGCAACAAATTCTATGAACCTTGGTAGGGCCAAGTAAAACATTCTCCGAACCTCGACTGGGCCGAGCAACAAACTCTCCGAACCTTGGCAGGGCCAAGTAAAACATTCTCCGAACCTCGGCTGGGCCGAGCAACAAATTCTCCAAACCTTGGCAGGGCCAAGTAAAAATCCTCCGAACCTCGGCTGAGCCGAGCTGCAAATTCTTCGAACCTTGGCAGGGCCAAGTAAAACGTTCTCCGAGCCTCAGCAAGGCCGAGTAAAAATTCTTCAGGTTAAGACACCAGTTGGAAACCGAAATACGCAGGCCCCAATTAAGGCCGAGGGACTTCCAAATAGTCCCCAAAACTTCCGACGGTCTAGAAAGAAGCACGCTAAGCAAAAACCGTCGACACGCACAAAGAAGGCGCCTCCAGCGAAACCCTTAAAGGGTTCAATAAGCCCCGCGTAATCGGCCAAAAGCCCCGAGCAGAGCCAGGGAATTCCCCTCTGCTACTAAAATCTTTGGGTAAACGCCCCTGTAACCCGTCAAACAAAGCGTCTATCTCGATGCATGAACCAGTGGAGCCGCGCCGACTCCCCGACTATTATGCGATTGGCATGTTTAAAGCTAAAAACTCTTGAAAAAAGAAGGTTACCCAAACAAAGCCTTTTTTCATTGATTGGGAAAAAGAGAGTACAAAAAGAGACAAGAAAAGCAAAAACAGAAAGCAAAAGTAACGGAGGCCCTAAATCAGGGGTTGGAGTCGCTCCTAGAGGACAGCAGATCCTCCAGGTGCTCGGTAAGGTCGGCAACCTGCTGATGAAGTGATGCGATCTCCTCCCTCTGCCGGTCTGCAACCCGACGCAAGGCCTCCGCCTCCTTAGTGGATACGTCTACATACTCCTCGATGACCCTAACGAGCTACTGTTGGCTCGCAAGGGTCGACGCCAGACCCAACCCGTCGACAGTGATTGTAGTACACCCCCTCGGCGGGTGCAACAAACCGTCAAGTGATGCACGTAACTCTTCGGAGGATCGCCTTTGGGAAGCCATGGTCCGATACTATTTCAAGATCTGAACCTAGGAATGACTAAGACCACACCCCTCGGTCATATTTATACTTGCCAGGTGGGTATCTCGATCGGACGCACCACAGCAACCGACCTATGAGAACTCGCCACGTGTCATCGCTTTATTACCTACGGAATCTGAAGGGTCACGCCCCATCCCAAGAGAGATCGGTAAGCACGTACGGATTATTCGGGAAACCCCCTGAACAGGACATTTTCCGATCTGCCGGCCCCCCATAATAAATGCTCCTAGCACTTCCCCAAGCTCTTTTTTCGGGAAGCGTGGAGGGAAGAAATCCAGCGTCCGGTCAATGACTTGTCCCCTCGGGAAGGATAACGTTATAAATAAAGAAGCGTGACAACATACCGCTCGTTTCGCTCTGGCGCCCCTCACCAAGCGTCATAGAGACCTTACACTACGGCTCATGGTGGCAGCTAAGTCATTTCTCCGAGCTCTGAATCTTCGAACCTTGGCAGGGCCAAGTAAAACTTCTCCGAACCTCGGCTGGGCCGAGCTACAAGTTCTCCAAACCTTGGCAGGGCCAAGTAAAAACTTCTCCGAACCTCGGCTAGGCCGAGCTACAAGTTCTCCGAACCTTGGTGAAGCCAAGCGCTAATTCTCTGGACTTCGGCAGGGCCGACCCGTGAACATTCGAGCTCCGGTAAGGACGAAACACAAAATACCGAGCTTCGAACCGAAGTAAGGAACGTGTTCCACCGAGCGATCTCCAAACCGCCGCTTGCGAACCTCAACTAGTTCGGATAGCGCGGGATCTTTGCCTAAGAACGAGCGAGGCACCCATGCCCAACAACAACAATAAGCTTGGCAGAAGAAATAGAGATTGAGAAACAGAATAGAACTCTCTTTATTGCCGTCAAAACCGTTTACAAATGCCTGAAAGGCGTTACAAGAGCATTGAAATGTATAAAATAAAGACGAATACAAAACTCGGGCAACTGCTCCAAAGCAGACCTGGGCAACCGTGGTGCTCCGGCATCCGATCGCCGAACCAGATAAGCCACATCCAGTCAGCTCGAGCTGATAATAGCCGGGCGACATGGACCAATCGTTGCGGCCAGCTTCAGTCAATAATGATATCTCGGTGACCCAACCGAGATATCTGGGTGGCCATCCCAGACCACCCAACTGAGGGACCCCCCAGCGAGCAGGTAGGAAGCCAGCGGACCCTGGCGGCGGAGCGCTCTCCCAAACCGAATGTGCGCCGCCCTACCTTGCCATGGCTCAAGGACAAGGCGTCGGCAGGCGGCACGCTTTCACCCTCTCCCCATGTGGTGAAAGATTCCCCGGGCGGACAAGCCCAGGGATCCAAATCAGGGGAGGAGGCGAAATTCACACAAACCATGGGAAGTCCGCGTGCACCCCCTACCATACGTCTCCAAAGGGGAACCACAAAGGTCACACTGGAAGAGTGTGTGTGCGCTCTCCGTGTGATCTCTGCGCCCTCCATATGCGCTCTCCATATGATCTCCGGGACTCATCTCCTAAGGGCGAGCCATCCTTCGGCAGCTCCCTCATCGCCCCAACTATCTGGAGGCAAAGAGCTTGCAAGAGAAAAGCTCAGTCCTCCCACTCGCAGCAGCAGAAAAATGAGCATGATGAAAGCTCTAGTGGAGAAGAAACTTTTGGGGATGACTTAACACTACCCCACCTTCCCTTTTTTATAGGCCAAAAATGGACCGAGAGCAATTACCAAGGTTATAATCCTTGAGATTCAAACACCTGGGCCACACCCCCACGTGGCCTCCCAGGATGAAAGCAGCGCCCTAGTGCGCGCCGAGCCCACCGCCTGAATTATGACATATGCGAAGATTTCCTCTTGATCCCGAATCATGATCATTAAATGCGGAGGATCGTCCACTAGCATTACGGAAGCTGGCAGGTTCAGGAGATCGTCCTACAAAAATAATGTCCTCCAATGGTAAACGGCTGCGTGCGCCATACGTAAAAATGACCTGCATTGGAAAGGAGCACCTTCCGGAAAGCTCTAGAGCAGCTTTATGTTCCCCACAGCGCCGTATCATCAATTTTGGTGAAATGAAAACCGATTTGCCTGCAGAATGGCAGGGCGCTGGCAGAATAACAAAATGAGCATGAAGGCTACTTACATTGTTCTTTCATTCAACGAAAAATGAAATGACCAAAGGAAGCGAAAAATACTTCGGCAACCACCTTCATACGTCGGTCCTAGCCGACCTATTTTGCTTGTCGGCCTTAGCCGACCTATTCTGCTTGTCGGCCCTAGCCGACCTACTTTGTTCGTCGGCCCTAGCCGACCTACCTTGCTCGTCGGCCCAAGCCGACCTATCCGACCAATCGGTCTTAACCGGCCGGCTTCATTTCTCGAGTTTTAATTAAGACTCAAACCGGGCCAGATCGCCTGTCAGTTCGCCGGTCAAGGCTATCGTCCCGCCTTGGGCCAAGCCAGTGCATTCCCTCAATCCCAGAACAAAAATGACCAAAGAACATCAACGAGCCATAAGTCGCTCGCGATTGAGGCAAGACTGGGCGGCAATAGGGCCATACAAAGAAAAACACTTAAGTAAAAATAGAGGTTTCATTCATTAAGAAACACCGGTCAGACTTTCAAAAAGCAAAATACAGGGGTGGCTCCTAAGGGCCGGGAACCACGTCAGTTTTGGAGGAGCCTTCGGTTACATCCGCAGAGGTGCGACTAGATTCGCCTTTTTCCAATACCTTTGCCCCTTCAGTGGCAGTTGGCGATCGTTCCTCAGAAGCTGCGGCTTCGCTGGGACCTGGGGCGGCACCAGGATCGATATCGGAGACGTCGACATATTCATCCTCCTCTTCTCCTTCGGACTCACCATCATCAGAAGCTTCAGTATCCAGAAAAGAGATATCCCATTTTGGGTGCTCACTGGATATCTTATCTTTACATTCTTCCATTCCAAGTTGGAAGGCGTCAACACCGATAGCATCCTGCTTCCCCTTGAGTATGGTGAGCTGCATCTTAGCCTCAGCAGCCTGCTTCTCAGCCTCCGCAACTTGAGCCCACAAAATAATGTTTTGCTCCTCGAACTCACCGGCCCGCGTCTCGAGTTCTGAGCTCTTATTGTGGCTGGACACGAGCTCACCCTGGAGAGTCTGACTCTCCAACCCTAACTCTGCTATCTGCAAAACCAAAGTCAGTCGGCATCACAAGAGACCAGTAGAAGAAGCTAAAAGGGGGAAATGAGATCGTACCTCCTTCTCTCATCTGGCCAGTCTCTTGGTCAGCTCCTCAGCCTCACCCCTGGCTCTTGTTCTGTCAGCCCCGATCATCTCAACTCTCTCCTGCAGAGCATTGATCCTTAACTGTTCGGCTTCGGCCTCCTCCTGGGCTTGGGATAACTCGTTACTCACCCGGGCTATCGTCCCTTGGTGCCATTTAGCGCCCTCCCTCAAGTGAGCAATTTCGCCATCGCGCCGCTTCAACTTCTTCTCCACTTCGCCAAGCATTCTGGTCAAGCGTTTTCTTTCGTCGGCAGCTTCCCTTCCCAGCCGACCCAAACTTTCACTATGTTCCCGCCACATCGCCGCCACCTCCGCGGAATGTTTCGACTCAACTCTAGCCAACTCCAAGCACGCGTTTTTGCTCTTCGCCAGGAGTTCCTGCAACTCCTCCACTCTACGCTTTTGCTTGGACACTTCGGCCAGGGCAACCTGGTGTGCCACCCTTATCCCCTTCAAACTTCTATCACTCATAGCCATAAGTTCTTCGAACTTCTCAGACACCTTCAGTCACGATTGGAGCTCGGCATTGTCTCTCCTGGCCTGAATGCTGGCCCCCGTCGCCAAACTCAAACGCCAGCATATCGCCCGAGAAAGCAAAACACTCTGCAGGATAAAAAGTGAATGAATGAGAGTTAAGTCAGCCAGAATGTATCCACTACCAAGGAATGGCAACTCACCCGTGAGGCATAGGCCCGAGTCATCCTCATCAGGGTCGTATTGTCGATATCGGGAAGGAGATGGACACTTTCAGACATGCCTTGCTGCCCGAACGCAGCATCAACCAACTCCAAATCTGCAAACTTGTCCATCGAAGGATCTGCACCCAGATGCAAGGCTGACCTCATTAAGATGGAAAACGCCTCCTCAACACCAGTGCTCGAGCTACTGGGTTGTTCGTCCCCGCCTGAGGGACCAACCTGGGCGACCTCTGTCTGAGAGGCCTCCAACTTCCCAGCCTCTTCTATCAAGGCCCTAGCTTGGACTTCTTCAAATAATTCGGCTAGCCCAAGCGCCAGCCTCCCCAAAATCTTTTTCGAGGGAGCCCCCATTGCGGGACTCCCACCTTGCTGCGCCCCCTCCTCCGACGCGCCTTTCCCGGTCACCACCATCTGCATCTCCTCCACAGGCTCCCCCGAGGCCTCAGTCTGGCCTATTTCTTGCGCCTCCCCTGCAGGCTCCGTCGAAGCCTCTATCTGGCCCGCTTCTTGAACTACCGCGAGCGACCCGGCTTCACTACTACCGAACTCCCCTGCAGAGAGACCAAGAGGGAGCTCTCCCTGAACCTCCTCGGCTGCAGCTGTCCCCTCTCCCTCTCCTGCTGGAGCCAGTGGTGGTCCCGCGGAGATGGAAGGCCCCTCAGAAATGACCGCTTCCGCCAGATCCGTCGCCGGTTCCTCTTTCATAGGGGACGCAGTCAGATGAACCAACGGAGCCTCATCTGAACTATCCGATATCTCCAACACGAGAGGACAAGGGATCATAGCTGTTCTCCCTGGATCCTCCTTCACCCCCGGCGCTCCTGCCATGACCGCTCCAACGTCCGGCGGGCTTCTTGTGGAGGTATGAGCCCTTTTCTCAGGCCTACCACTATCTGCGCCGCTGCTCTCCCCTGGGTGCTTTCCTCTCTTCCTCTTGGCGAGGCTCGACAAAGCCGACCTCTTGGCTGAAAGAATGAAACACACACGATCAGATCCAAACACATTCATCGAGGAAACACACAGCGAAAAAAAGGTAAAAGGGAGGACTCACCTTGCGGGTCCAGGGAGCTGAGCCCGGCTGTGAAAAGGGCTCCCTCCGATAATAGGTCGTTGGCCGAGAACACTTGGCCATTGCGAAGGACGTCCAAATCCCTCTCCTCCTGCGCTGACAAAACTGGATGCGCTTCCGCATCCCTAACAAAGTTCCTCCATTTCCAAGGAAAGTCGGAACCAATGTTCCCCTCTGCTATAACAAACCGGCTCTTCCATCCCTTAATAGAGGACGGCTTATCCATAATAACGTTGAAGGACCTCCGGGGTCCAATGTAGGGCCACTCTGATTTCCTCCCAAGTATCAGATGGTAGCAAGCGTGGAAAAGGGGAAGGATGGCGACAATTTAAATTTGATGGCACATTGAAATAAATCCGATGATGCTTCGCCAACTGTTTGGGGCCACCATCGCCGGGAAGATGTTATAATGAGTCATAATTTCCTTCACCAAGGGATGGAGAGGAAAACGAAAACCTGCTTTCAAGCTGTCTTCATAAACGAAGACCCCAGACTCCAGATCTCGCGAGACCCTATCTCCAGACTCCGGCGCCCACAGAACGACATCGGAGGGCATGCCATACCACTGATGAATCCTTCCCAAATCCTCAGCGATGATCTCTGAAACCACATCATCGGGACTCATCGTCATCTTAACTGAGAAAAACTCCAGGCAAAACAATGGGTGTCGCAAAGGGCGAAAGACGAAACTCTTCAAAAAACAAAACGAAAGGATGCTGTAAACATGCATATATATAGTGCGGCTATCGCCTTGCTTCCCCGCTAAGGAAGCCACCTTGAGAAGACGGGGCATCCCGCCCGAGGCATTCGGAACCGCCTCGACAAATGCCGGATCGATCGGGATTTACGATGTGGCGTATTTCCAACCGTCATTCGTGGGGAGCCTTACCCCCGAAGGCACGATGACCCTGTCACATTAATTAGGGCATCATTGCAAGAGTTGTCTAAACCAAACTGTCCCATCCGGAGCGTGCCACCTGGACTTATACTCCCTATGCCCGATCCTACACTTCGAACTAGGGAGTGGAGGGCATGTGTTGAGGGGTAAAATCGTCATTGCATCAATATCCGTGCGAGGAGGCTGAGACCAACCCCTTCCATAGCTTGGCCTTTCCGGGCTTTCGTAGCTCGGCCTTTCCGGGTTTCCATAGCTCGGCCTTCCCGGGCTTCCGTAGCTCGGCCTTCCCGGGCTTCCGTAGCTCGGCCCTCCCCGGGCCTCCATAGCTCGGCTCTCCCGAACTTCCTGTAGTTCGCTTCCCCCGAGCCTCCATGACCCGGCTTCACTGAACAACCCACGATCCAATACCCACCTCCGTGGAACCTGACGCAGGAGATCCTCAGCCTACTGTAACGGCACCCTAGGCAAGGAATCATGCTGAGAATTGGTCTAGAACCTATCAAGGCTACCTGGACCTACACATCTACCAGATCTCAAGCCATCAAGGAGCTCTCCCAGCCGTCGATCCCCTAACAGACAAGATATGGATCCCAACAGCCCCACAACGGCCTAATTCGACCCACTCCCGTATCCTAACAACCTCTGAACCTTCCAGAAGGCGCTCAAGATCCAGGTGACTGTCTATAAATGGGACACTCCCAGATTCCCTCAGGTACGAATATACGCACATGCGCACTCACACCCCCACTCTCACTCTCCTGTTCTCGTCGGCAGCTCGTCGGTGCTCTTGCCCTCTAGAGCTCTCGATTGGCCACCCCCAGAGAGGCCTTCCGGAGAGATCCACCTCCCCACTTTCTGGTTGATTACCGATTTCTTTCCACTGACTTGAGCGTCGGAGGGTTTTCGGCGGAGGGCCACCCCCAACGCCTCTCGCGCGAGGACTTATGTGCAGGTCCGCCCCCCTGGAGATCGACTGCGCTCGAGTCGGAGGATGGATCCCGGCGGCAACAGGTATCAACACTAGCCCTGCTGTCGAAATCGGCAAGATATTTCCACAGGGCTTGGTAACAGTCCACGTTGCCTTTTCATGTCATTTGGGCATTGGAATCCTGCAAATTATACAGCTTGGCTACTACAAATGATAGTTAAGGCTATGAATGATTGGATGGAAGCATTCATTCTGAAAAATGGCATGCTTGCATGCATTGTTATTACGGTGATTATAGAGTATGCCTACATGTATTGTTAATGCAGTAAACGTTCTTCACCAGTCTTCCAAATGTACTTTCTTAAATTATTGTCACCAAGTATGATGTCGTCAGCAATTTATAATCCTATATATTTCTCAGGAAAAATAATCTATAATCTTTGTAGGTTCAGGGTCTGGCCCAATCAAATGGAAATGGTTAGCTACAAAGTTTTTTTTTTAATTAAAAAAAAAACATAACAAGATTAACAGGTCAGGAGGGCCAGGCCAGGACTACAACTCGAGAGTGGATCAGCGGCATCACAACTAGACCTCTTTCTGAAACTGAATTGCCAGCTGTTGCCAAACAAATATAATTTATCATTATATAAAATAAACTTAATTTATAAGGATAATTTTATGAACTTATGTTTAGATTCACCTGTCTTGACCGAACCTTGTCTTTGTTTTCTTTTTCCCTTTTTTAATTAAAAGAGACAAACGAGATCCAAAGTTTTTCCATGCTTATTAATACAAAGATGTCTCATTTATCCATCAGTCGCCGGATTTCCATCCAACGATCAATTAAACGCCAAATAATCCATATGCTTTGTGGTAAACTGAGAGTCCTTGGAGGCAAATAGATAGATTGGACTCCTCCTAGTACTTGAGATGGCTTCTCCACTTTAGACTTAGTTCTACCTTTGCCTGTTCAAAGGAGGACAGAGGACAAAGGGAGCTGTACCTATAAGTATTAGCTTCCCCTTGGAGCTTTGTATTGACGGGGCGGTAGAGTGGGAGTACGAGGAAATTCCATTTGGGCAGTCTCCCTCTCATCTTCTAGTCCTTCTTCCGCGTGAAATTCCTTAAGGAACTTTGAGAAATCTCTGTCTTCTTATGTCATCCTCATGGAGAGAGAGATGGTAGAATCTAAAGATATTGATGGAAAAAAAATAGATGGAGAGCTTCAGAGCAAGTTCAAAAGAATCTGCGTCTTCTGTGGCAGCAACTCTGGCAACCGAACTGTCTTCAGTGATTCTGCTCTCGCTTTGGGCCATGAATTGGTTTGCCTCTGTGTTTCGTGTCATTTTCATCATTTTTTTTATGTGGAAAAATGTCGTGATCTTGGCTGTGGTTAAATGATCGGATGGTGTAAGGATTGCAGGTTTTATATTCAAAAATGCAATCTTTTTTCATTTCTCCTATTGAATTTTTGGATATGAGTTGCAGGTGAAAAGGAAAATAGATTTGGTTTATGGTGGAGGGAGCGTGGGACTTATGGGATTGGTCTCTCGGACAGTTCATGATGGAGGCTGCCATGTTCTCGGGTAATTAATATCTATACTTAAAACTTCGCCATTTGATTTGATTTCTTTAACCGTTCTCAGGCGTATTACTAGGTTGCTTGGAGTAAAAGCCTCTACTTTTGTTTTGATTTTATTCAATGATTGCGTGCAGGATCATTCCTACAGCTCTCATGCCAACAGAGGTCCGTTGATTTCCCCCACAGCCGTTTTGTCTTGTCATCTCCCTTTCAGCCTCTCTTGTATTCCAACATTCTTTCTTGTTAGATTCTTTAGCAGTTAAAAAGGTACCTTTCTGGATTTTCCTCTTCCAGGCCCTGTGATTTTACAATTGATTGTATTTGGAGCTCTATAGCGTGCTATAAGCATGTTATTTGGTCTTTGATACCACTAGAACGTAGTCAAGTACTGCAACAGAAAGTTGGTATAGAACTTTTGAATTGGCAAAGGAAGACCAGAGAGAAAATAGATGCAATTATGTCTCATCTTTTTGGTTCTTAGTTATGAGAAACTTGGAGAAAAATATTCATCATAATAATGACTATGTTACTGATAAAACTTTGTGCATTTTGATCGAGTTTATATCAACCACATGCAATCCTGAAACTATGAACAATTTAATGTGGGCAGTTAGGTCCTTGGTTTGTGACTTTTGGATTTTTATCTTCTTATATGGTTGACAATGCATGGTTGTTGTTCTTGTTGGTTACCCTTAGATTTATTTTTCGCATCTTCTAATTTATTCTTCTCATCTTCTAAATAATAAAGCAAATCATGTTCTTCTATATATATATATATATATATATATATATATATATATATATATATATATTACTTCAGCACTTTCTCAATGATATTTTCCTTCCAAAAATGATTAACCTCTATCTTTCAAAGGTAAAACTGTTATCAACTTAGCAAACTATGTCTTAGATGCAATGAAGTTCTCGATGCAGCATTCTATGCATTAATTCAACTCCTAGATGTCTTTTATTTGACATGCAATTTATATGTGAAATAAGGGCAGCTGTTGTCAACTGAAAAACATTGGGAAGAAGGAATCAAGGATCAGTGCTCATCTCTGTTTCAGTTAATAACATTTTGAGACATAAATAGACTATAATATTGCTTTACTGCACAGATATCTGGCCAGACTGTGGGTGAAGTAAAAGTTGTTCCCGGGATGCATGAGCGAAAAGCAGAAATGGCCCAACGATCAGATGCTTTTATAGCACTTCCTGGTATTTAATTTTACGACCTGCTTGCTGAAATTGGACCAGAGCGTCCATCACGCACAAACATAAGCATTGGGTAACATGTTTGAAAATTTTAATGCATACGATACTTAATGCTCTAGGAGGATATGGAACAATGGAAGAGCTACTGGAGATGATAACATGGTCACAACTTGGAATTCATAGTAAACCAGTGAGTCTTAATCCGTTGCATCAGTCGCTTTAGTTTTGTGATCGAAATGTTCATGGCTTTTTTAGCTCCCATCTTCACAGGTTGGTCTAGTGAATGTTGATGGTTACTACAATTCCTTGCTTGCACTATTTGATAATGGTGTGGAAGAAGGTTTCATACATCCAAATGCAAGGCATATAGTTGTTTCTGCTTCAACTGCGCAGGAACTCTTGGCAAAAATGGAGGTAGCTACACATAATTCACATCATATAGTGTTGTTATTATACACACGTATATGTGCCATCTTCTGTTTATGCTTCTTGGTGGATTCAGATGTATCCCATGTGTTGTTTTCTTAACTACTCTAGTGAAGAGCAGTATTTACTATCAGTGATCATTCCTGTCTTTCATTGGATCTACAGCAATACACTCCAAAGCATGAACAAGTTGCTCCACGTACAAGCTGGGAGACTGCAGGCCTGGGTTACTCCATGCCACCTAGTCCACATTGACTTCCGGTTCTTCCTGCAAATCTCTTATCAAATGTCTTTCCTTTAGCGTGATACCTTATAAAATCTATCCATGTTTTTTTCTCAACTGTCTTGAGTTCAACGGCTAGCTTACTTTTGAATGCAAGCCAAGTGACAAGTAAATCCGCGATTTTCTAGTTATATCTGGAATAGACAGTAACTTGTTCTGTTTGTGTGTCCATTTAAACTAGTGTTTCTGTATCCCTAGCTATGCTGAAACTTGGTGATGATAGCTGTGGAAAGGGAATTTTGTCTTTACTGCAGCCTTAATACCTTCAATGTGAATATTGTCATTTATCACTAAACAAACGTACGCATAAATAATTAAGATCGAAATTATCTTATACGTTAAATAATTAGTTATGTGGTCATATTTAATGCAGGTATTCTTTTACAAAATTTTGGCATTCTACAATCCTATGTCTTCTGTTTGCATTTTTCTGCATCACATGAATTAATACCAAAACAGAAATGAATTAAGCCTGTGTTGAATCTCAAGTTACCTTGAAAGCTTACCTTAAATTGGAAGTGCAAGAAAACATTGTCTCTTAATTTTTTACATCATGGATCCTGACATACAATATTCCTGCCATCAGTCCACATGCCAAAGTTGAAATAATTGGTATAACATAGTCAGACGCTTGCATAACATATACCTGATCATCCGATTCAACATCATTTTATCAGTTAATATTTTCTAGAATAAATTCCACAAATTTGCAATTTTTACATGCAGAATACTAGGACTTTCTAATGTCTGTTCTACTCGCAAAACATATGTGAAAGTGGTCATGTAGAGGAGGCATATAAGATCTTTTTGTATGGTCTACAATTGCGCTGCAAGATGCTGTCTTTACTGAAAGACCTGTTCTCCAACATAACTTCCAAGGAAAGATATAGGTGACTCTCTTCCCATGGAGTAGTGTTAATTACGCTTACTTTAGTTTCTCAAAGTTTAGAATCTGAGCTGCTGTGTGATACCTTAGAATGTAGAAGATTCTTAGTATGCTTTCTTGGTAGGGGCTGGCGAATTTCAAAGATGACAGTGACCCACATGGATGGAGAATGTTCTGGGCATCCTGTGGTCTGTCTGGAGCTCCGCATTAGCTCCACATCCATCAAAGGTTTAGTGGGGCTCAGATTGCTTGCTGGTCTCATAAGCGACAACAAAAGGTGGAGAATCCTTTGTGGTCCTACCACCATATGGGAGATCCCTTCTTAGAACTGAGGGTATCTGTGTGAATTCTATGAGCATCGATGGGTCAATGATGGCTGATAGCCAGTCAAAGCATTTAAGTTAGTAGTTGTGGGTCTTGTTCATAGGGCATGGGGCCACAACCACATTGACCCAAAACAACCTGCCCCATAATGGATGATGAGCTTTCATGTAATCATCACTCCGGTGATTATCATTATGATGCCGGGATTCGGGATTGGGATCAAAAGAAATAGGATAGATGCCGGGATTCGGGATTGGGATCAAAAGAAATAGGATACAAGCTCACCGCCCAAGTTAGAATCTAAGGGATACAAAATAACCACCACCCAAAGAAATTTCAGTAGGGATACAGGGCTTTAAGAACTCACCACTCTAAGAAAAATTTACCAAAGAAAAATAGAGTTTGATAAGAGAAGGAAGATCTTCTCCAATACTTTGTATTAAAATTTTTACCCACTTCTCCTTCAAAGGCTTTCATAACTAGATATTTATAGAAGACTTGGAACAACCTTCTAAGCATGAGTAAATTCTAAAATTTATATTAGCTAATGACTTTAAGATATTCTTTTAAAATCATGAAAAATGAAAAGACTTGAAAAGATAGAAGAATTTCTTTCTATTCTCGAGTAGATGAGACTGTATAACCCTTTTTGAGAAAATCCATCATAACTTTTTGAAGAAAATTTCAAATCGAGATTCGTAAAATGCTTTGAATTCCGACATGTTAAGCTTTCTAAGGATATATTACTTGCCTAGAAAAAGTCTAGAAAATAACTTTATATTTAATTTGAAAGTTAGTCCTTGAAAAGGAGTCTTGAATACTTAAAAAACTAAGAGAGCATTGAAAGCATCTTTAATCCTTTTGGTTCCCAAGTCATTACCATCAAAGAGGACACTCTTGTGTCAATCTCCCTTGGCTGAAAAAGACTCATCCTCATGTCTTCGATACTATTTTCTCCATAGTAGAATGACAAATCAGTAACATTAAAAATATCTAAAATGTCATAATTTTTGGATAGGCCAATATTATATGCATTTTTCCCAATATGTTGAAGGACCTTGAAAGGACCAACAGCCCTTGGTTGGAGTTTGGTATGCTTTTCTCGGAGAAAACGATCCTTTCAAAGATGAACCCATGCTAGATCTCCTTCTTTGAATTCAACATGCTTCCTATGTTTGTTAGCATTCCTCATGTACTTTTCATTCTGTTTAGCAATCTTTCCATGAACTTGTTCATTGAGTGTTTTAATACTTTTTACTCTCCTTTTAGCATCTTAACTGAAATGAAAAGTAGTAAGAAATGGCGTTAAGTCCAAAGGACTTGTGGGATTTTGGCCATAGACAACTTGAAAAGAACTAAGTCCAGTAGTTTGACTTATATATTGATTATAAACAAATTCAATTTGCACCAAAATAAGATCTCACTAGCGTAAATTCTTCTCTATATAAATTCTTAAAAGATTTTTCACACTTCAATTGATAACTTTAGTTTGACCATCAATTTGGGAATGATAAGAAGAATTGAAATTTAAATTAGTTCCAAGTTTCTTTAGAGAGTACGCCAAAAATGACTTAAAATTTTTGAATCTCGATAAAAAATAATGAATTTTGAAATTTTATGTGGTTTCACAATCTCTTGAAAGTATAAGTTAGCAATATGAGAGGCATCATAAGTTTTATTGCAAGGAACAAAATGTGCCATTTTGGAGAAGCAATCAACAACAACCATGATTGAGTCATTGTTCCTTTGAGTTCTGAGCAAGCCAACTATAAAATCCAAACTAACATCTTCCCAAGAAGCATTAGGGATTGGAAGTAGAGTTACAAACCAGTATTTTGGTTATGACTTTTGGTTATATGACAAATTCTACAATGCTTCACATACTAGCTAATGTCTCTTTCCATTTTTGGCTCGTAAAAATTTTCTTGCATAACAGACAAAGTTTTATCTCTTCCAAAATGTCTTCTAAGATGACCTTCATGAGTTTCCATGATAATTGACTCCTTTAAAGAACATTCTGGAACACATAGGCAACTGGCTTTGAAAAGATAGCCATCATGCAGCAAAAAATAGAATTGGGAACCATTTTTATAATTTTTTCAAAATTTAGCAAAATAAAGATCATTTTCATAAAGCTTATTTAGAATTTCAAATCCTAGTACTTTCACCTGTATTTGCATAAGCAAAGAATATTTCCTACTCAATTCATCAGCTACAATATCTTAAGATCCAAACTTATGCTTGCTAGTAAAATTATAAGCTTGAAGAAATTCAACCCACGAAGCATGTCACCTACTAAGTTTTTACTGGCTATCGATGTATTTCAGAGCTTCATGATTGGTGTAGAGAACAAATGGTTTGGGAAGAAGATATTGACTCCAATGATTTAATGCTCAAAAAATTGCGAGACTCATTCAATTTTGCACTAAAAAGGTAACTGGTTTACCTTATTAGCTAAAACAACACCAATTTCCATCTTAGAAGCATCACAATCAACTTCAAAGACTTGATCAAAATTTGGAAGTGAAAGAATTGAGGCTTCTGTGACCTTCTTTTTGATGAGTTCAAAATTCTTTTTTGCTTCATGAATCCAATTGAAACCATCTCCTTTTAAACATTTAGTGATAGGAGCAACAATCGAACTAAATCCTTTGATGAATTGCCTAAAGTTCACGAAAACTCCAAATGTCATGGAGATTTTTTTGGCTCAGGCCAATTTATAATAGCTTCAACATTGTCTGGATCCATTTTTATTCCATCTTTTGATACAACATAGCCCAGAAAAATGAGTGAATCGGTAAAGAATCTACATTTGCTTAAGTTAATATATAGCTTTTGTTCTCGCAAAGCATCGACAACCTCACAAAGATACTGCAAGTGTTGCTCTTCACCTTTGCTATATATGAGAATATCATTAAAGTATACAACAACAAATTTGCCTATATAATATTTAAAAATATGATTCATTAGGCCCATAAATATACTAGGAGCATTAGAGAGACCAAACGGTATTACCATCCATTTGTAAAGACCTTCCCGTGTTTTAAAAGCAGTCTTTCATTCATCTCCAGGTCTCATTTGGATTTGATTACAACCACTGCGAAGATCAATTTTTGATAATATGTTAGCACCATGAAGTTGGTCCAGCAGATCATCAAGTCAAGGAATGGGAAAGCGATAGCTAATAGTGATCTTATTCACAAATTTGCTATCTACACACATACGCCAAGACCCATCCATTTTAGGAACAAGGAGTGCTGACACATCACAATGAGTCATGCATTCCCTTACCAAGACTTTTGTTAAAATATCGTTCATCTGTCTTTGCAATTCTTCATGCTCCTTTGGACTCATTCTATAAGCTGCTTTATTTGGTAAAACAGCTCCTGGTATAAGATCAATATAATGTTGAATATCCCTCAATGGTGGAAGACCAGATGGGATTTCTTTAGGAACAACATGATGAAATGTTTGAAGTACCTGCTTCATTATAGGAGGTTGAACTCCATCATCCTCATTTTCCTGCAAAAGTACAAGAACATAAGCTTCATTGCTCATTTATAACTCCTTCCTACATTCTGAATGTTAGTAGACTATTTTCCTTCCTTTTTGAAGGTTTGGAAACTTTTTCTAATTTAGAAGTAGCCAAAATGACCTTGATACTATCTTTGACAAAAGAATGAATATTTTTATATCCATTATGAATAGTTTTTCTATCAAATTGCCAAGGGTAACCAAGAAGTAAATGATAGGCATCCATGGAAAGAACATTACACAAAACTTTGTCTTTATATTTTTACCAATGGAAAATGATACATGGCAGCACTTGTTTACCTTGATTTCATTATCATTTTGGAGCCATGAAAACTTGTAGGGTTGAGGATGCTCCTTTGTTTTTAAATTTAATTTGTCCACCATCTAAGCAAATACTATATTTTTAAAATTGCCACCATCGATTATCACATCACACACTTTGTCATTTAAAGTGTATTTTGTATGAAAGATATTCTTTCAAAGCCAATTATCTTATATTTCTTTATGAGTAGTACTCAAATTTTTTTGAACCACAAAAGATTAACCTTGATCAACATAAGTTAATTCCTCGTCTTTAGTTGAAACTTCTGGATTTTCTAGTAATTTTTCATCAAGATCATGATCATATTTTTCGTCAACTAAAGTGATAATTTTGTAAGTTGGGCATTCATAAGCAATATCCCCATATCCTTGGCATTTAAAACATCGACGAGAGTTGTTGCTAATAAAGCTTAATGGTTGTTTAGAACTAGCTTCTGCATCTCCTTTATAAACAAATTTTGAAATAGATTTAGTAGCTTGAACAGACTTAGAAGCAGAATTACCTTGATTAGAAGAATCATCATGGATGAAAGATCGAAAACTGCTACCACGAGTCTCCTTTCGTTGCTTTTCTACCTTGAGAGCAAGTTTGCATACATCATTATACCTCCAATAAGGTGGTAATTGCACCGCATTACCAATCTCCGACTTCAATCCTCCAAGATAACGAGCCATAGTTTGCTCCTCTAATTCAACAATATCACACTTTACCAAGAGAAGATTAAATTTAGCAGTATATTCTTCAACAGATAACTTCTTCTATCTAAAATTGTAAAACTTAAGGAAAACATCTTGTCTATAATTGTCAAAAAGATATTTTCTCTTAAGCTTCCTCTTCATTTTCTTCCATGTTATAATTTTTCTTCTTCCTTCATAATCACATTGTTTCTTGATTTTTTTCCACCATAAAGAGGCATGTTTTCGTTCTGCTACAAGTTTGACTTTATAGTTATCATGTACATCTTTGTAGTCAAAAACTCTTTCAATAATGTGGAGCCAATCAAGAAATTCATCTGGTTGCATCCTTCCTTCAAAATCTGATAAATCAACTTTGATATTAAATTCATGATGAAAATTATGATTTCTTACCGATAGAGGGGAAGAAGGGGTAGATTCATCACTTGAATGTTGATTTGGAGCATGATGAAAATGATTAATATCATCTTCTTTATTATGACTTTGAACATCATGTTGAAGTGGATGACTTTGTTCCAAAATTTGCTGGAGTTGTTGAACTTAACTTCTTAGATCATCAATTTCAATATCACAAAGATCCCTTTCACAAGCACCACGACAACGACCAACCATGATAACCAAAGCCCTAATACCAAATTGATGCCAGGACTTAGGATTGGGATAAAGAGGAATTGGATACAAGCTCACCATCCAAATTAGAATCTAAGGGATACAGGATAACTATCATCCAAAAAAACTTCACTAGGGATACAGGGCTATAAGAACTCACCATTCTAAGAAAAATTTATCAAAGAGATACAGAGTTTGATAAGAGAAGGAAGACCCTCTTCAATGCTTTGTATAAAATTTTTACCCACTTCTCCTCCAAAGGCTTACATGATATTTATAGAAGACTTGGAACAACCCTCCAAGCATGAGTAAAGTCTAAAATTAATATTTGCTAATAACTTTAAGATATTATCAGATTATTATACTCATTTAAAATCATGGAGAAATGAA
This sequence comes from Calamus simplicifolius, assembly GCA_900491605.1. NCBI lineage: Eukaryota > Viridiplantae > Streptophyta > Magnoliopsida > Arecales > Arecaceae > Calamus > Calamus simplicifolius. The sequence continues at coordinate 351,429 of UESW01004221.1, read as the reverse complement.
AAGACTAGCAAAGGTAGAATGATTTCTTTCTATTCTCGAGTAGATGAGACTGCAAATCTCTTCTTGAGAAAATCTATCATAACTTTTTGAATAAAAATTCAACTCGAGATCCGTAAAATGCTTTGAAATCCTGACTTGTTAAGCTTTCTAGGAATATATATTTTCCTGGCAAAGGTCTAGAAAATAACTTCAAATTTAATTTAAAAGTCAGTCCTTGAAAAGGAGTCTTGAATACTTGAAAAACTAAGAGACCATTGAAAGCATCTTTAATCCTTTTGGTTCCAAGTTATTACCATCAAAGAGGACACTCCTGTGCCACATTACCATCAGCTCCATTCCTGTCATGAACCATGCTGTCATTGTTATAATCGTTGTCATTTCCTTCTCACAGTTTAGAATTCCATCACCAGATAGCATTGATTTGATGGTGCCACTTACATGGATAAAAGAAAAAAGAATATAATCTCATCCACCCTGGTTCAGCTGTTAAACTCGGTGTTAGACTAGAATGCGTTATTCGGATTAGTCATTAGCACTTAGATTTTAAAAAAAAAAAAAATTGTTTGGTTACTTGGACAAAAATAGATTGTCGGTAAGACGTTCTGAAAGGAGCACAAGGAAGCTCTTTCCTTGCTCCTATTGTCACTTTAGCCTTTGATCTTTGAAGGACAATCAACAAAGACCTTTGATTTCTGTAATTTTTATTTGATGAGCCAAACACTTTTGTTTCAGCATCCTTTTCAGTGCATAAAGATTTCATGTTATCCAGTTTACAGCACACATTCCCGTACCTCAAAAGGTGAAGCCAAATGGTAATAATAATAATAGTCATAAAGGGTGGAGTAAATGATTGTTCACAAGATGTTATTTTGTTAAAGATGCAAGTTACTAGGATGGTTAAATCTTGACAGAGATTTGGAAAACTATCAAAATTAGCTAAAAGGCATAGCAACCCAGGAAAATGCAAGAGAGAGAGATGCAAGAGAGAGAGAGAGAGAGAGTCAAAAGCAAGGTTCAAGGCTTCCACAATACATTTGTAAAATTGATAGGAAATAAGGTTGAATAATCTTGAAGTGAAGTACAACAAGGCGGAAGGATTATAACAGAATTAAACATTCCAAAAATATTACATGTTACGAAACAATTACAAGAAATACAAATTGTACAAATAATCTTTATGAAAAAATATGATTCCCTTTGAATTATATGAAGCAAGAATTATTTGAAGAGAATTCTGAAGGAGCTAGAGCATCTTTCTCTAATAATTTGGAGAGTTTTGTGGCTTCTACTACGGAATAAAAGAAACGAAGTGTAGACCTCTAAGCGGAGGACATTCTTCTCGCTCTAGTTTGGACAACTGGTGTTTAATTTGAGGACAACGAAGGAATAATAGATCCTTAACAGCCTTGGTATGGAAGCATAACTCGTTCGACTCTAGCACCTACATAGAATATCTCTGAGCCAGCGTTCTACATGGTTAAACTGTTAATAAGCATGACCATTTGATCAAAAAATTGGAAGAAAAATGTTAAAGATCATCCACCAGATCACCGCTATGCATTAATCTCCAACAACCACATCAGTCTGATGAATCGAGTGGTAGCCGGTAGAAGTTTTCTAACCGAAACGGCAGTAATTCAAAACATGATCCGTTTTGGAACTGGAGTACAGATGAGAGTGTAATCTTCTTGCGACAGCCATTTTTTTTTTCAAAAAAAAAAATAGTGTAATGTCCTTGTTTCTTCTCCTTCTGCAACACCCATGCTCGCTTTGAGAACCACCGCGACACCGCCAAGGCCCGTTCCCTCCACCGCGGCAACGAGTTCCTCCGCTTTCACCGCACCGTCGCTTGCTCCCTCGGTTCCCGTGACTCCACCTCGATCCCACAACTCCTACGCCTCCATCGCTGTCGATGCCACCGCTGCCAGGGTTGCCGCCGGTGCTGCCACTTGCATCATTATTCACCACAATAACTCACTCGTGAAAAATGTCTGATGAATGAGTGTGAAAATAATTTCTTTTAGAAAACGCAGCTTGAGATTGAGAAGGATAAAATATTAAAAACAAGATATTTTTATCATTTTTATTAAAAAAGTTAAAATAAAAAAATCTGCCTCCTATCACTTTTGCTTCTTATTTTTATTTTTAAAAAATAAAAACATGAAAATATTATATGAAAATATATTTGGTTACATTAGTTTTATTTGTTTATTTTTAACTAACTTTTTTTTAAGAAGCCTAAGACAATTTTTTTGAAAAAATTAAATATATATTATTAATATAATAATTATATATATTAGTATATTATACTTATATAATATTACTTATTATAATATATAATCTATTAGTATTATTATTATTTATATTATATTAATAACTGCATTGTTATTTATTATAGTAATATAATATTATAATGTTGTATACTATAATATATTATTATAATAGTATATATTATATTATTATATCAAAGAGTTGATGGGTATTTTCTTTTTTTTACTTACCCTTTTAAAAGATATTATTTATAATAAAATTAAATATAAAAATTTATTTTATCACTTACCAAATATTCTCTAAAGCTTAGAAAAAAGAAGTTAAAAAATATTTTCAAAAGTAAAAATAAAAATAAAAATATTTCTAAAAATCAAGCACAGCCTTTGATTTTAATTTTTTATGAAAATAAAAATGAAAACTGAATTATCACCCAAAAAAAACCAACACAGCCTAAATATCCTTTTCAATATTTTTTTTTCTTAAAGACTTGGTAATTCGGACATTTGTGCCTCCAGAATACTCGTTAACAAAACCCTAATTAGTATACCACCGTTGGCATTTCTAACCAACTCATCCCGAACCACAAAAAATTCCAACTACTCTCATGAGTTCCGATCGAAAAAAAAAAGAGGAGAACGAGAGAAACAAGACAGACAAGCGAAAATTTTCTAACTTTTTTCTCAGAGAAAGAGAGTTTTTAATTGCTCTCAGTCGATTCCTTTATCGAAAAAAAAAAATTATAATAAGACCTCCGCCATCCAGTCCAGTCTTTCCTCTCTCTCTCTCCTTTTCCAGTGGCTACTACTTATCATGGGAAGAAGGATACCATACTCTCCTGAAGCCATCGACGCCGTGTTCCATCCGTTGCTCGCCCTCTCCTTCGTCGTTGCATGGATCATTGCCTCCCTCGCCATCATCACCTCCCTCTGCGCTTCTTTCCGTCGAAAGCCTGCATCGTCCAAGCCCAGTCCATCAAAACCGGCATCACTGCCTTCCAATACGTCCGTCGGAAGCCCCTCCATGGATGCATCCGCCGCAGCAGAGGCAGCAACCATCGAAGTCTCCGAACGGAAAGAACACTCGCAAGCACCATCCTCGCCTGAGGAAGAAGAGGAGGAGACGACGAAGATAGAAATGATGCCCGAAGCAGCGACGCACGGGCCTATCCTTCCGACGGTGGTGCTGCCGCCGTCGGCATCGAAGCGGAAGATGTCGATCAGCCTCAGCACAAGGCTCCCGGAGAAGATAAAGAGCATGAGGGAGCAACGCCGGGGGAAGACGGTGTCGGAGGACAGCATATGGAAGAGGACCATCATCCTCGGGGAGAAGTGCAAGGTTCCCAACGGCGACGAGGAGGAGGAGGAGGAGGAGGTGGTTGTGTGTGACGAGAACGGGGACCGGCAGAAGATCTACCATCCGAGGACACCAAGGTCGGTGCCTGTGTCGCGGAACGCCTCGTTTGCGAGCTCCAGAGAGATGCTCTCCGGTTGACCGGCCGTCGGAGAGAGGGGGCTGGGTGGTGGCGAACCTTACGGTATACGAGAGCTCAGCACGGAAGGGGCGTGCACATATTTGTGGAGACGGGCCTTTGCCCAAAGTGTTGGAATTAAGCTTAGGCATCTTTTCAAAGAGGCCTTTGAAAGAAATATTTTCAAAATAACCATGCATCACTTTAAAACTAATTAGTTGCATAGAAATTTGCTACTGTTATTGTTATGTTCTTTGAACTGAGCAATACGTATTTATTTCTGGTAGATAAAAGATCACTTTGCAATGATAAAAGATTATGTATCCTTTTACAGTTTAGAGAAAATAAAAGAGTAATCAGAAATACAATATCCATTAGCTTATCCTATTATATTCTCTACGAAATATACTTTTTTATTTCCTTTAAAATCTGGTATCAGAGCCAAAAAATAATAATAATAAAAAATCCTTGGCCTTCATAAACTTTGTTCAAACCCAAATACCTAAACTCATCAAAAGACAACTATGACAACTGATGGATGCTTTACTTGGATCCCTTGATGTTTGGGATCTTATAAAAGATGGCTATACGGAGCTGACTAAAGATGAAGTAATACTCACACAAAAGCAAAGAAAGCAAAATAAAAAGTCAAAAAGAAAAGATAAGAATGCCCTCTATACACTACCAAGTGTAGACGAAGGCACATTCGAGATTATCACCGAAGCCATAACATCAAAGAAGGTATGGGACTTATTACATAAGGCACATAAAGGAGCAGAAAATGTAAAAAATATTCGATTATAATTTTTGAGGTCTAAATTTAAATCTTTCAAAATGATAACTGGGGAATTAATTTCTAATTATTTTTTAAGAATGATGTCTATAGTCAACTCAATTGAAAAAAAAATGGTAAAGAAATGATGTCTATATGTTTTATTCTAGAATGCTGGATATGATTCTTAGTTAAATTGATTGCACTAATGTTATCAAATTTTATGGGAATGCCATTAATTTTAATGACATAATCTTTTAGATGTTGCTTAATCCATAGGATTTGAGCCTAGTAACTTTTAGCTGCAATGTATTCATCCTTAGCTATAGATAGTGTCACTGAAGTTTGCTTTTTGTTAAACCAAGAGATTAAGTTAACTCTTAGAAACTAAACTAGTATGTTCCACTAGTTGACTTTCTATCAATCTTACATTCAGCAAAATATGAATCTATGTACCCTATTAAGTCAATGCTAGATTGCTTATCATACCAAAGTCCTAGATTGCTAGTTCCATTTAAATATTTAAGAATTCTTTTAACTGCAAATAAATGAGTTTCCTTAGGGTTGGGCACACATGCAAACACTAAATAGAATATCAAGCCTACTAGCAGTCAAATACAACAAAGATCCTATCATGCCTCTATATAGTTTTAAATCATCATTTTCATTAGGTTCTAATCTACAAGAAAAGCTCATAGGGGTACCGATACTTTTAGAGTTTTTCATGCCAAATTTCTTCAATATTTCTTTAATGTACTTGCTTTAGCTTATGAAGATCCCCTCTTTGGATTACTCGATTTAAAGTCCAAGAAAGTAGTTAAGTTCACCCATCATGCTCATCTCGAACTCTCTCTGCATGAGCTTAACAATAAAGAATCATTAGTAGCACCAAATATTATATCATCTACATAGATTTGAACAATCAGCATATGATCATTTTCTCTTTTGATGAATAAAGTTGTATCCATATTTTCTCTAATAAAATTATTATTGATCAAGAATTTGCTCAATCTACCATATCAAGCCCAGGGTGCTTGTTTCAAACCATATAATGCTTTGTTCAATTTGAAAACATGGTTTAAAAATATATGATTTTTAAAATCAGATGGTTGCTTAACATATACTTGTTCAACAATATATCCTTTGAGAAATGCATTTTTTACATCCATTTGATATAGTTTGAAATTCATATAACATGCAAATGCAAGCAGTAATCTTATTGCTTCTAATCTAGTAACATGAGCATAAGTTTTATGAAAATCAATACCTTCCTCCTGATTATATCCTTTAGCTACCAATCTTGCTTTATTTCTAATGATGTTACCATGCTCATCTAATTTATTTCTAAATACCCATTTACTTCCAATAATTGGATGATCATGTGGTCTATTAACTAATGTTTAAACATTATTCCTCTCAAATTGATTAAGTTCCTCATCCAAGCATTTATCCAATCTACATTATTTTTAGCATCATCAAAGCACTTAGGTTCTATTTGTGAAACAAAAGCTAAATTATCGCATGCATCTCTAAATGATGACATGGTTCTAACACCATGAGATGGATCATCAAGAATAAATTCTTTAGGATGACTGTGAGCATACCTCCATTCTCTTTCCAATTCAAGATTACCTTGAGGATCTTTGAGTTAGATTGAGTCATTCGCCTCTTCATGTTCAGCTTATGTTGTTGAATCTTCTTTCTCTTCCAAGGTGAGCTTCTTAACTTGATCTTCAATTTTACCTGCATCATCCAAAACCTTTCTCTTTCTTGGGTCTGCTTGTTCCCTGCCTATGTTGTTGTGCAGTGGCTAGCAGACTAGCATCCCACTTTGGGGGGATGCTTCATTGGCGTAAGCATCCACGGGTCCTTGACCTGGTTATGATCCCTTCACACGTTTATCCAAGGGATCCGTGGATGGCCTACTTTGTTCTTTCGCATTAACCAGTGGCTCAACAGAGCTTGCCTGGTTTCTTTGATTTCTGGGGTCAGATGTAAAGACATCGTTATCGACCGAAGCTGCTCAGCCAAGCTTTATCTTATTTGTATTCTCCATGCTATGATGCACTTGTAATGCCTCTCATGTGGTTATAATTTTTTCATATTAATAAAGAAAGTTTCTATTCTTTCTTCTTTTGACATCTATTTCTTTTTCTGATGTGATTGTGTCGAGAGTTGCTACTCTCATTTTATGCTTTTCAGTCCGTAGCATAATCTATAAGTCCAGCAGCATTTTTGCTACTTTATTTTTGCCAATATGTCATTTAGTCCCCTATGGAGGAAGTGCTTATCTCTGTGTGGGTCAGAGAAAGGCTTGGGTGGCCCGATGAGCTTATGCAATAAACATGGTCCTATTTAAGGGATGAAGTATTCATTTCTTTGAAAAGAAATAACTTGCATAATCTCGCTGGTAAGCAGAGAAATGTTACTAACCTCTATCGAAACATAATAGGACGTCTTAGCTGAGACTTCAGAAGTATATCACTCGTCTGGCCGAGGCTTCAAGAATATATTTTACTTGGCGCTGCCAAGGTACAAAGACCGTCACTCGGATTGACCGAGGCTTCAAGAATATATCACTCGGCTTGGCCAAGGCTTCAGATAATATATCACTTGATTTGGCCGAGGCTTCAAATAATATATCACTCGGTTTGACCGAGGCTTCAGATAATATTTCACTCGGTTTGGCCGAGGCTTCAAGATTATATTTTACTTGGCGCTGCCAAGGTAAAGAGATCGCTCAGCCCGGCCGAGGATTTATAAAGATTATATTTTACTTGGCGCTGCCAAGGTACAGAGATCGCTCGGCCCGGCCGAGGATTTATAAAGATTATATTTTACTTGGTGCTGCCAAGGTACGGAGTTCTCCCAGCCCAACTAGGATATATTTTACTTGGCGCGGTCAAGGTCCGAAGATCGCTCGGCCCGACCAAGGATTTATAAAGATTATATTTTACTTGGCACTGCCAAGGTACAGAGTCTTCCCAGCCCAGCTAGGATATATTTTACTTGGCACGGCCAAGGTCCGGAGATCGCTCGGCCCGGCCGAGGATTTATAAAGATTATATTTTACTTAGTGCTACCAAAGTACGGAGTCCTTCCAGCCCAGCTGGGATATATTTTACTTGGCACGGCCAAGGTCCGAAGATCGCTCGACCCGGCTGAGGATTTATAAAGATTATATTTTACTTGGCGCTGCCAAGGTACGGAGTCCTCCCAGCCTAGCTGGGATATATTTTACTTAGCGCGACCAAGGTCCAAAGATCGCTCGGTCCGGCCGAGGATTTAGAAACCTGTCTCTCATTGTAGCCACCAAAGAAAGCAATAAAAATAGAAATTTTTCGAATCTTTGAAGATTTAACTCAATGGACAAGGTAAGTTCAGGGAGGGCATACTCTCACTGATGATAGATGCGGAGATTATCCAAGTTCCACGTCTGGGGAATAGATTTTCCATTTAGATCTTGGAGCTTATAAGTGACGGGTCTGATTACCTCCATAATTTGGTAAGGACCCTCCCAATTAGGGGATAGCTTTAATTCCTTGCTCCAGTGGCTTTGAGATGGATGCCTTCCGAAATACCATATCACCCGGGGAGAAAAACTTTCCTTTGACTCTGGTTGAATGGTAGCGGGCAACTCTTTGTTGGTAGGCCGCCATCCGGATCTGGGCTTTCTCCCTGACTTCTTCTATCAAGTCAAGATTGGTTTGGAGTTGTTCATCATTGAATTCTTCTGAGTAGCCTTCGGTGCGAGGAAAGGGGAGCCCGACCTCTACGGGGATAACAGCTTATATGCTTATGGCCATCTTGAATGGAGTCTGGCCCGTGGGAGCCCCTTCAGTGGTTCGGTATGCCCACAACACATGGTAGAGATCCTCTGCCCATCTGCCTCGCGCTTGGTTGAGTCGAGCTTTAATTCCCTGCAAGAGAGTTCAATTTATTACCTCGGCCTCTCCATTAGCTTAAGGATGTCCGACCGATGTCAGGCGATGGAAAATGCCATGATCCTCGCAGAACTTCCGAAAATTTGGATTATCAAACTGCTTCCCATTGTCAGTGATGATGGTCTAGGGAAGACCAAAGCGGCAAATGATGGACCTCCACACGAAGTCTTTAGCCCGAGCTTCGGTTATCTGGGCGACTGCTTTGGCTTCGACCCACTTAGTGAAATAATCAATTGCAACAAACAAGAACTTCATTTGCCCCGTTGCGAGGGGGAAAGGGCCAAGTATATCCATTCCCCACTTGGTGAAGGGCCAGGGGGATGAGATGGAAGTTAGGTGAGCAGAGGGGAGCCTCTGAATATTTGAGTATCGTTGGCATGCATCACAAGCTCGGACAAGGTCATCGGCATCTTTCTGCATTGTTGGCCAATAATATCTTTGGCAGAGCACTTTGTGGCATAGGGCGTGGCTGCCGAGGTGACTGCCACAGATGCCTTCATGAACTTTGCGAAGAGCATAATCGGCTTCTGATGAACGGAGGCATTTGAGCAATGGCATGGAGAAGGATCGCTTATATAGCCGGTCATCAATCAGAATGTAATGAGATGATTACAATTTCAACTTCCTTGCTTCCTTTCTATCAGTGGGTAGCAACCCTTCTTTGAGGTACTGGTGCAGGGGGTCCATCCAGGATGGTTCGGTGTCAACCTACATCATGTGGTCAATATCGATGATGCTGGGCTTTTCTAGGACCTCCAGGTGGAATTTTCGTTCGAGGTCCATTGACTCCGTAGTTGCTAGGTGGGATAATAGGTCGGCGCGTGCATTTTCAGCCCTTGGGATCTGGACAATTTTAAATTCATCGAAATAGGAAGATAGATCGCGCACCTTTTGGAGATACTGAATCATACTCAGCTCTCGAGCCTCGAATTCTTCCTGCACCTGGTTGGCTACCAACTGGGAGTCGGTGTAGGTAATCAGTTTCTTGACTTTAAGCTCACGGGCGATTCGGAGTCCAGAGAGCAGGGCTTCATACTCTGCTTCATTATTTGAGACCGGAAAGGAAAAACGAATGCCATATTCAAAAGTTGCACCCTCCGGACTGGTGAGGACCAGGCCGGCACCGGAGCCGCCCGCGCTGGAGGATCCATTGGCGTGAAGCAACCATGGGGCGCTGGGCTTTGGCTGTCCGGGGGTATCCAAAACAGAGCCATCTTCGGGTATGGTGCATTCGAGGAGGAAGTCCGCCAGAACTTGGGCTTTAATGGCTGGATGAGGCTAATATTGAATGTCATGCTCGCTCAGCTGATAGCCCATTTGGTCATTCTCCCCGATGCTTCTGGACGATGGATAATTGCCTTGAGAGGTTGGTTGGTCAGGACGATCATAGTATGCGCCTAGAAGTACGGCCACAACTTTCGGACTGATGTTACTAGGGCCAAAACCATCTTCTCTACCTGAGTATACCTCGTTTCAGCGACTTTGAGTAGTTTGCTAACATAATAGATAGGTCTTTGGACTCTGCTCTCCTCTCTGATTAGAACCGAGCCAATAGTGTCTTCAAAGACCGCCAGGTATAGATTCAGCACTTCCCCTGGCTTCGGGCTACTAAGAAGAGGAGGTGAGCCGAGGTATTTCTTGAGGTCTTCGAAGGATTTCTGGCAATTTGGGGTCCATTGGAAGTTTTTGGCCGACCGAAGAGCTTTGAAGAATGGAAGACACTTTTCTGCTGACCGAGCAATGAAGCGACTAAGAGCTGCTATCCTTCCGGTAAGGCGTTACACGTCTTTGATTGATCCTAGAGGGGCCATCTGCTGCAAGGACTGGATCTTCTAGGGATTTGCTTCAATGCCTCACTGGGAGACCATGAAGCCTAAAAACTTTCTGGAGTTGACTCCGAAAGCACATTTGGTGGGATTGAGCTTCATCTGATATTTTCGAAGGGTAGCAAAGCTCTCCACAAGGTCCTCGATGTGCTGGGATGCCTCTTTGCTTTTTACCAGCATATCATCAATATACACCTCTATGTTCTGACCGATTTGCTCCTTGAAAACTTTATTGACCAGCCTTTGGTAGGTGGCACTTGCATTTTTCAAACCAAAGGGCATAACTCGGTAGCAATAGATACCTCGGTCGATGATGAAGGCGGTTTTCTCCTCATCTTCGAGCACCATACGGATCTGGTTGTAGCCCGAATAGGCATCCATAAAAGTTAGCATTTGATGGCCTGAAGTTGAATCCACGAGCTGGTCGATCCGCGGAAGAGGGAAGCTATCTTTTGGGCATGCCTTATTGAGGTCAGTGAAGTCGATGCAGATCCTCCATTTGCCATTCAACTTCTTCACCATGACCACATTTGCCAGCCAGTCAGAGTAACTAACTTCCCGGATAAACTTGGCTTTGATGAGCTTATCCACCTCTTCTTCGATGGCTTTTTGGCACTTTGGGGCGAAGCTCCTCTTCTTCTGCTTAATGGGCCTGAATGTTTCGTCCACGCTGAGGCGATGGACCAGGACATCTAGGTTGATTCCAGGCATATCCGATGCAGACCAAGCAAAAACGTCGGCATTTTTCTGAAGGAACTCAATCAATTCTTGCCAAAGCTTTCCTTCTAGCTGTGATCCAACCTTTATAGTTCGGTTGGGCCGAGCCTCGTCAAGTGGTACCTCCTTCAGATCTTCGGCTAGCTTCCCTCGTTTCTTAGTGAGATCTTCCCGAGCGTCTAGCCCGTCACCTCGGGCTTTCTGGATTGGAGGTCGCAACAAAGCAATACCGAGCTATGATTTAACTTCCTCGAACAACCCCCACTCCCCATTCGGTGGGAAATTTCATGGCGAGATGGGGAATGAAAATGATGGCTTTGAGAGAGATTTGCCTCGGTCTACCGAGAATGGCATTGTAGGGAGATCTGAGCTTGGTCGTGAGGAAATCCATGAACACTGTAGCCACACGGGGCTAGGTGCCGGCTCGTACTGACAAAGTGATGACTCCTTTAGGGATTATGGAGTCACCTGTGAAGCCCACCGGTGTGGACTCCACCGATCGGATGCTTTCTACCCAGAATTTTAACCTCACAAAGGCATCGAAATAAAGAACATTAACAGAACTTTCACTATCAACCAAAATCCGATGTACATCATAATTGTTCATATTTAAAGATACAACTAGAGCATCATCATGGGAGTACTATACCTCCCTAAGGTCTTCATCAAAAAAGGTAAGCTCATCGACCCGAGCTTTCTTCGGCGGGTTCTCCTCCTTGATTCTTCCACCCTAGCATACTTGTCTGCCAGGGACATCATGTCCGAAAGGCTCTTTGGGTAATTAACCTCCAGAGCTAGGTAGAAGTCTCCCTCCTTGGACACTCCTTCGGCCAGGGCGGACATGGCCACCTCGTGATTGAGATGGTCGACTTCTAAGAGGGCCGTGTTGAAGCGGCCGAGGTAATTCTTTAGCGATGCCCTCTTTCTATGCTTGATCTCAGAGAGGGAGTCGGATCTCCGTTACTGATGATGGCTGCTGACAAACTGGTTAATGAGCAGACAGCTCAGCTCATCAAAAGAATCAATGGAACCTGGCTTTAAGCTATTGAACCAGGTTCGGGCAGATCCCCTTAAAGTAGAGAGAAAGGCTCTGCATAGGATCGCATCTGATGCCCTATGGAACATCATGATGGATCTGAAGCTGCTAAGATGGTCATCGGGATCGGTGGATCCATGATACGGCTCGATGGTAGGGAGCTTGACATGAGGGGGAATCACTTCCCTCATGATTCTCTCGGAGAAGGGGATGCCCTGCTTCGCTTTCGGCTGGGATGGAGGAGCTTGCCTGGCGGCATCCAACTCCCGACACCATTCTTGTCGCATCTCCTACATCTGTTGTCTGATCCCTTCATCCAGAGTGGTATGAGGTGTCGGGCGAGAAGAAGATGGCAGCAGTGTCGAATCCTGGGAAGACACCGGGGAGAGGGAGCGAACCTGCCTAGATCTGAGTGGGCTCTTCCCTCCAACTCGCTGCAGCGCTAGCTTTGCCTTTGCGGGCCAGTGATCGCGATCTGCTGCCTCAAGCGGATCGAAAGAAGAGATCACTGGTGAAGCAGGGGCAGCGGCCTCCTCATGAGGCTGAGAAGCAAGGATAGCAGTTCCAGGGATCGCTTGGAATCCCTGGATCAACTGGGTCAATGCCTGGACCTGTTGAACCAGGGTGGCGAACTGGTCCAGGATTACCGCCGTTGCCGGCGGCAATGGAGTTTTAGCTGGTGGTGGTAGCGGAGGTGCTACACCGCTAATCGGATCAGGCCTTTGAGAGGCAGCCTGATCTTGAGCGGCTTAATCTTGAGCTTCAGACGTAGCTCTCTTCTGATTGGCCATTAGAGGATGTTTTTCTCTGGTTTTTAAGTCTTGTCTCCTGGATCACAAGTTTATAGGACTTGAGGCCCTTCCTTTAGCGCCAATCTGCTACCGCAAAATATCGTTCTCTGACTCGGGTGCACTTCTGGCTCCTGGTCCGGGCACCGATCTCGTCGCCTCAGGGTGGAACCTGCAAGACAGTCCGCATGCAGAGGATGCTGTGGGGGTTGCCCTCTGCAGAGGACCCTCCGATGCCCAAGTCAGTGAAGATTCACAGCAAGCAGATGTGAAGAGAAGACTCTCACAAAAAAAATGTTCCTCAGGGCTCTTGTGAGAGCTCTAATGGAGTATGAGATTCAGTGGGTGAATGAAGGCGTAAGAGATTGCCTTAGGGTTTGTGCGTGTCTAGGGATTTCTTTCTGAAATGCTTATTTAAAGAGGGCTGGGGCGGCGCTCCTTCTGCAATGCCCCTTTGTCCCTGCCATAGAGATTTTTCCTTCTTTCCTAAGCCTCTGTTTGTTTGTTTGTGTTCTGTTCCTTATTTCATCAATATGAAGGCCCCAAATGACGTTGCCTTAGAGATCACCCTGGAGGATTTGGATAGAATCCGCCGACTTTATAAAGTTTCTAGGGACGTAGTCTTACGGGTGCCGAGGGCTGAGCATAGAGTTCTGACTAAGTTAAGTCATGGACTTTTCTTCTACGAGGAGAGCCTTAGGGCAGGTCTCCAGTTTTCTCTTCACCCATTGGTGCAGGAGGTGATGAGGTTCTACAATATATGTCCAACAATGGTGGCACCGAATAGCTGGCACAATCTCATTGGGTTCATCTCACTGTGAAGCCGCATTGGGGTGACGCAACCCTCCCCATGTTCCGAGTTTGCCATAACCTGGTTTCTGGAAGGGGCTCCAAGTGGCCATATATTGGTCTCCGGAAGTCATTCAAGATGATTACCGATAACCCATCTTCGATAAAGGAGTGGATGTTGGGAATTGTATCCTAAAGCCAATCATTTGATGATTGTGCTGATGTAAATTGTATATAAATTGATATATTAATAAAAGTTATTTGGCAGTTTATTCATTACAATAACATCTTCTTAATACTCCTGAAAGTAATGAAGCCCTTAGAATCTTCCTCACGATAAAGGAGGTTTTATCTTAAAAGGTTCTTAAAAGAGTTCGCGACCAAATGATATACTATGACAGGGCCATAGTACTATCAATTATAGGACGTTGTATATCACATTTGTTGGTTATCCTCTTAACCAAGGAGTGTAGAGACACTGGTATGACATACAGGTGAAAGTGTAGGAGTACATTTCATCGAACGTGACTCATTTCCGGATACTCTGTTATCAAGAGTTAATCCGAGAAGATAGGTATAAGTATCCTTCAGACCTGAAGATCACAACCAGTGGCTTACAAGCAACTCATTGTACTTAGGTGTCGGACCACCTGGATTTCTAATCCAGCTACGAAAGGTTACTGGGTGCAGTCAAGTACTTATGGTAGTCAGTTGTGGATCAAGATGGAATTTGACCTATCCCATTAAAAGGAGAAATGCTTGTGTTTCAATTTAGCAAGACCTTGGCCAAGGCACTTCATGTGAAAGTCACATGATCACTAAAGTTGAAATCACTTTATGGATTTGCTATTTAGAGTTGACAGGCTCTTAAGCCATCCTTAGCATTTGTGGTCAAGAGGATGAATTATACGGTAACTGTTTCTTAGGGTTCTTGGAGTTTGCTCGGCAACTCTTCGACCTATCCGGACGTCGGGTTCCATTGCTAGATGGGCACATCGATTAGTATAGAAAGTTGTTTCTATGCTACCGGCTTAGGTTCGAACCTAGAGAGTCACACGCATAGAAGTTTCCTAGGATGATCTATTTGCTGATCAACGATTGAGAATCGTATATGATTTAATTAATCAATTTGATTGATTGAATTATCTCAATTGGGTTAAGTACAATTGAATAAGATTCAATTTGGTTTAAGTCTATTAGAAGGACAAGTCAATTTCAAATATTGATTTGAAATTAGACTTGATTTGAATTTAAATAGATTCAGGACTAGCCAAATTTGATTTGGGCTTGGACCATGATCTATGTGGGTTAAGTCAAATAAATTCAGATCAGAATCCAAACCTCTCGAATATGGATCTCATATGATGAGATGGCTAAAATCTCATCTCATGAGATAGAATTTAATGCATGACATTTATTTACCGAACGTTGGATTTATCCCTCGTCTCTTTGGTTTTCTCTTAACGACGGAACTAAACCAAACGCTGCGACTCCTTGGTTTTCTCCGAACATCGGAATTAAACCAAGCACCGCGTCTCTTCGCTTTTGCCAAACGACGGATTCTTAAATGTTAGAATTAAATGTCAAGGCTAAATCTAGACTATAAATAGAGGGCATTCCCTCATCAGAGAACACAGAACAAAAATAGAACAACAATACACGATTTGTCGTGGATTGTAATTCTAAATTATCGTGGATTGTAATTCTAAAATGTTAGAATAGAAAATCCTGGTGATTCTGGTGTTAGCGGAAGCTTGGTGGATCTTGGAGGAAGATTCAAGTGAAAGGATTCAAGATCAGCAAAGCTATTTTTCCGCGAGCTAGCACTTCCAGAAATCTGATCATTCGGGGCTTCGCGTGGACGATACTAGAGGCCGGACGATTGAACGGCTGCAGAGCAATAAGGATTTACCTACTGTTCTTAAGGTAAGTGATTTGATCCCTAGATCTTAAGGCAGGCTTCAAGATAATAGTGTGACTAGTCATCTTGAAGATCAAGATATGATCTTGATATTTTTATATGCATATTTTAGATCAAACGACCCTGAATATATAGGCAAAGATATGATCTTGATGCATATTAGATAGATTAATATGTAATCTTTTAATTTCGCAATGATAATAGTTATCAATTTTTAAAAATATGCATGCCTCGGAGACTATTTCTCCTACAAATGGTATCAGAGCCATGGTTTCGTTAATGATCTAATTTATTGCATGTAAATTAATATTCTCATTAATTGTGTAATTATGGCTAAAACTTATCACAAGGCCATATGGTCACAGGTGGATTGAAAATCCAAATTACCCATTCAATGAGGTATTCTGTGACATATTGCCGTGCGATTGTTTTATCGTTGATGCTTTGTTTAAATAAAATTTAAATTGTGCTTTGGCATCAAAACATAGATTACACACTCTCAAAAGATATTTTATATTTGATACATATTGATGTTGTATAAAACATAATATTTGCATGTTTAGTATAAAAACATAGATATGATATATGATGGCATGATGTCTATGTTATAAAACATACAAATATTTATGAGAGTTTTATTTGAATGTCAAATATTAGTTCATAATTTATTTTTTTAGATATGATCTAAATATAGGAATTATGAGTAGTAACATTATGCTTGATTGAAATATATGACATGTTAACATGAAATATATTTAATCATTTGGGTTAGCTAAATCGGGTCCATAAAGGGTTAGACTCTAAGGTTTAAATCAACTGGACTAAAAGAGTATTTGTTCAAATCTAATTAGATTAGGTTAAGAATGCTCTAAATCAAACAATAGTTGTAGTTGATCAAGTCCTTCTCTTTGATTAAACCAAATGGAAGTAGATTAGGCTCCGTGGTTGAGCATGAATCTATTAGATGGTCAAATCAGAATTGGTTAACCATATGATGTCAAGGTGGGATGGCAAGTTGCTCTAGGATCAACGATCGAATGGTTTTTAATTGGGAGCTACTCGTATTGATGCGTCTTTAACGAGTTAATGGCATATCCCTCCCATCGATCTCTCTCACCTGGTCATTGTGGTGAACCATTTATGATTCAGATCATTTACCTGATTCGGGTTGACCCATGCCTGTAAGGATATCAGTATGACTGATTTAGGTGCCACTTAACCTGACTTAATCTTGTTTCATTCTACCGATTTCATAGATTCAGTGGAGAACTTGATTAGTCAATTTATCTTCATATTATTAAAATCCTCTAAAATTATTAGGTCCTTAAAATGAAATAGTTATATGATAACTAGATCATAGCCTCCCATTAAGGTGGGTGATAATGAGTCCGATGTCTTGATAATCATTGGAGGCACTCCATGCCTGGTGCTTGTCAACCATCGGAATTATCATTCATTATATGATAAGTCAGCGTAACTATTAAATAAACAGTCAGGTGAGCCGAGCTTCACTCGGGCTTGGTTGTCTATTGATAGGTTACACTGATTATATCATTTAATGGTTGGACCTAACCAGAACTTTCAGTGGAGGCACTTCATGCCTGCTGAAGAGGTACATGGGGCAAAACTGAACACTAAGAATTGTTTGGGGAAACAATTGGTTTTGAACCTACTCTTAGATGCATATGGGTTAGCCAAGCTTCACTTGGGCCTGTATGTAGTTTATGTAGATCTTAGTGCCCGCTAAAGAATTAAGAATAATTCTTCGAATTGGGGTGTAGAGGCTGCCAATTTGAACAAAATAGTGGGAGAATCTTTAGACTAAAGTCCAAGTCTTTAGACTGAATCAATTTATATACTAATAAACTTTAGTTTTTCCTTATGCAGAACATGGCCACTAATTTATCATTAAGGTCCCTATTGGATAGTGACAAATTGAATGGTTCCAATTTCAATAGCTGGTTCAGAAAACTTAAGATCGTCCTTGAGCATGAGAGGATTCTATATATTCTGAATAATCCTGCACCAAAGATACCTGATGCAAACACCCAAAGTTCTGAGAGAGACACTTATCAGAAGTGGCTCAATGATAGAACTAGCGTGCGTTGTATCATGTTAGCAGCAATGAACGATGAATTCGGTCGCCGGTTCGAGAATGCTCAGCCAGAAGAAATCATTCAAGCGTTGAATGAATCTTTCGGCACACCCGACGATGTTGAAAGGCACAAGACTAGTTGTGCTATTTTCAATGCTCGAATGAGAGATGGATCTCCTGTCACTGATCATGTATTGTACATGATCGAGAAGATAGAACTCCTAAGCAAGCTCGGCTTTCCCTTACATGAGCAGTTGGGAAAAGATGCGATCCTGAATTCCTTGCCTCCATCCTTCCGACCTTTCCTTACTCATTTTCGAATGACAAAGCCTGCAGTCAACTACCACGGTTTGTTGGGGTTGTTACAGAACTTTGAGAAGGATAACCAGCTCTCTAAGGGTTTGGTTAATGTGGTTGAAGGATCTAAGGTAGGGCGTAAACCCTTTGGGAAAGGGAAGAAGAAAAAGAATAATAAAAGGGTGCAACATGCTAGGACATCTATAAGGGGTCAGATGCAGAAGAAGAAAGTTGATAAAAGTCAAGCTGAATGCTTTCACTGCAAGATGCAAGGGCACTGGAAGAGGAACTGTCCTCTTTACATTGCCACACTTGATCCAAACAGGCCAAAGAAGAAAAAGGAGCAAGATGTTGCTCAACAAGGTATTTATATGATAACACCTTGTAATTTTTCTATATATGATAATCAGACCTGGGTATTGGATACCGGGAGTCCTTTTAACATTTGCAATTCATTGCAGGGACTACAGGTCACCAGAAGATTTGAGGACAATGAAAGATTCCTAAATGTCGGCGATGGAAGATTAGTTCCAGTACTGGCATTAGGAGTTCTTGAAATAGTTTTCAATAGAAATGTCATTATACTAAATGATTGTCATTTTTGCCCAACGTTCTTATTGAACGTAATTTCTGTAGGCCTTCTGGCCAAAAATAATTATGAAATTTCAATAAAGGATGTTACTTTGAATATCATTATGAATGGAGTCACTGTAATGACTGGGCATTTATCTAATGGCATTTATATATTATCACAGCCTGTGAATGTAGTGTACCAATCAAGTAAGCCCTAGAACAACTGATGTCACAGATATTTATCTTTGGCACCATCGGCTGGGTCATATCAACAAGAACAGATTAAACAGGTTAACTCAGGAGGGCATCCTTCGAGTTGATGATTGTGAATCATTAACTACCTGTGAATCATGTCTTCTTGGTAAAATGACCAAGTCATCTTTTACTGGAAAAGGTGAAAGAGCCAAAGAGCTATTGGGTCTAGTACATACTGATGTATGTGGACCAATGAGCACTTGTGCCAAAGGTGGATACTACTACTTCATTACTTTTACAGACGACCTTTCTAGGTTCGGTTATGTCTATCTTATGCGACATAAATCTGAATCGTTTGAAATGTTCAAACTATATCATAAAGAAGTAGAAAAACAAACAGGAAAATGTATTAAGACCCTTCGATCAGATCGAGGAGGCGAATACCTTTCCAATGAATTTGTGACATATTTAAAGGAGAATGGGATTCTCTCCCAATGGACTCCTCCTGGAACACCGCAACATAACGGTGTGTCGGAAAGAAGGAATCGAACTCTGTTAGACATGGTTCGGTCCATGATGGGTTTTGCAAGCTTGCCAATATCATTTTGGGGATACGCATTAGAATCAGCTTGTCATATTCTTAATAAGGTTCCAAGTAAGTCTGTTTCTAAAACTCCACATGAGATGTGGTATGGACATAAACCGGTTATTACCTATCTGAGAGTCTGGGGGTGTCCGGCTTATGTGAAACGTGCAAAATCAGACAAACTTGAACCCAAATCTGACAAATATTTTTTCATCGGCTATCCGAAAGAAACAAAAGGATATTACTTCTACAATACTGAAGAACAAAAGTTGTTCATTAGTAATAGAGCAGTTTTTCTTGAAAAGGAGTTCCTTAGTGAAGGAACAAATAGCTCTAATGTTGAACTTGAGGAAGTTCATCAAGTAGAAGGAACAACACAAACCAGTGAACCCCTAGAATCTGAGTTGATTAGATCAAACTCAAAACCCATTTTAGATGCACCATTAAGGCGATCTGGTAGAGTACCACATCAACCGGACAGATACTTGGGTTTCTTGGTCCAGAACGATGATCCTGTTGAACTCGATGAGAACAACGAGGATCCGATCACCTATATGGATGCTATGCAAAGGACTGACTCTAATAAATGGCTTGATGCCATGAAATCCGAACTTGATTCCATGAAGGACAATAATGTATGGACATTAGTTGACCCACCCGAAGGGATAAAACCCATAGGGTGTAAATGGGTTTTCAAGAGGAAAAGAGGCGCAGACGGAAAGGTAGAGACCTATAAAGCACGTCTGGTTGCCAAGGGGTATCGTCAACGTTATGGTATTGACTATGACGAAACGTTTTCTCCTGTGGCAATGCTGAAATCCATTCGGATTATGCTAGCTATAGCAGCACACTTCGATTATGAGATTTGGCAGATGGATGTTAAAACCGCTTTTCTAAATGGTGATTTAGAAGAACAGGTGTATATGATACAGCCTGAAGGTTTTATATCTGAAGACGAGTCTAAAGTGTGCAGGCTACAGAAGTCTATTTATGGACTTAAGCAAGCATCAAGGAGTTGGAACATACGATTTGATAAAGTGATCAAATCTTATGGCTTTATTAAGAATAAAGAAGAACCTTGCATTTATAAATGGGCTAACGATTCTGTTATTGTATTTCTTGTATTATATGTGGATGATATTCTCTTAATCGGGAATGATATCCCTGCATTACAAGGAATAAAGACATGGTTATCATCACAATTCTCCATGAAAGATCTGGGAGAAGCATCATACATCCTAGGGATGAAGATCTATAGAGATAGATCTAAGAGGATGCTAGGTTTATCCCAATCTACGTACATTGACACAGTGCTAAAGAGGTTTAGCATGGAGAATTCCAAGAAAGGCTATCTTCCGATAGGCCATGGAATTCATCTTTCTAAGAAGGATTGTCCGACAACTCCTAATGAAAGAGAACGTATGAGTCGAATTCCATATGCTTCGGCAGTAGGATCGATTATGTACACCATGACATGTACAAGACCAGATGTGGCATACTCACTAGGAGTAGTGAGTAGATACCAATCTGATCCAGGAGAAAAACACTGGCAAGTTGTTAAGACAATCCTTAAGTATTTGAGAAATACTAAGGACCAGTGGTTAGTCTATGGAGAGTCTGATTTGAAACTTGTTGGATATACTGATTCCAGTTTTCAATCAGATCATGATGATAGCAAAAGTGTATCGGGTTTCGTGTTTATCCTAAATGGTGGAGCTGTTTGCTGGAAAAGTTCCAAGCAACATACAGTGGCAGATTCGGTGTGCGAGGCAGAGTACATCGCTGCATCAGATGCTGCGAAAGAAGCTGTGTGGCTGCGAAAGTTCATCTCCGAGCTTGGAGTGACACCTTCCATAGATGAACCAGTCCTGTTATACAGTGACAGCACTGGTGCCATAGCTCAAGCAAAGGAACCACGAGCACATCAGCGCACCAAGCACATACTGCGCCGGTTTCATCTTATTCGAGAGATAGTAGACCGAGGTGACATAAATCTTCAGAAGATTGATGGAAAGGAAAACCTAGGTGACCCATTTACTAAAGCACTCAGCATCAAGGAGTTTGACAACTATAAGTTGAAGATGGGTATTAGATACTGTAATGAGTGGCTTTAGGCTAAGTGGGAGTTTGTTGGGAATTGTATCCTAAAGCCAATCATTTGATGATTGTGCTGATGTAAATTGTATATAAATTGATATATTAATAAAAGTTATTTGGCAGTTTATTCATTACAAGAACATCTTCTTAATACTCCTGAAAGTAATGAAGCCCTTAGGATCTTCCTCACGATAAAGGAGGATTTATCTTAGAAGGTCCTTAAAAGAGTTCGCGACCAAATGATATACTATGACAGGGCCATAGTACTATCAATTATAGGACGTTGTATATCATATTTGTTGGTTATCCTCTTAACCAAGGAGTGTAGAGACACTGGTATGACATACAGGTGAAAGTGTAGGAGTACATTTCACCGAACGTGACTCATTTCCGGATACTCTGCTGTCAAGAGTTAATCCGAGAAGATATAGGTATAAGTATCCTTCAGACCTGAAGATCACAACCAGTGGCTTACAAGCAACTCATTGTACTTAGGTGCCGGACCACCTGGATTTCTAATCCAGCTACGAAAGGTTACTGGGTGCAGTCAAGTACTTGTGGTAGTCAGTTGTGGATCAAGATGGAATTTGACCTATCCCATTAAAAGGAGAAATGCTTGTGTTTCAATTTAGCAAGACCTTGGCCAAGGCACTTCATGTGAAAGTCACATGATCACTAAAGTTGAAATCACTTTATGGATTTGCTATTTAGAGTTGACAGGCTCTTAAGCCATCCTTAGCATTTGTGGTCAAGAGGATGAATTATACGGTAACTGTTTCTTAGGGTTCTTGGAGTTTGCTCGGCAACTCTTCGACCTATCCGGACGTCGGGTTCCATTGCTAGATGGGCACATCGATTAGTATAGAAAGTTGTTTCTATGCTACCGGCTTAGGTTCGAACCTAGAGAGTCACACGCATAGAAGTTTCCTAGGATGATCTATTTGCTGATCAACGATTGAGAATCGTATATGATTTAATTAATCAATTTGATTGATTGAATTATCTCAATTGGGTTAAGTACAATTGAATAAGATTCAATTTGGTTTAAGTCTATTAGAAGGACAAGTCAATTTCAAATATTGATTTGAAATTAGACTTGATTTGAATTTAAATAGATTCAGGACTAGCCAAATTTGATTTGGGCTTGGACCATGATCTATGTGGGTTAAGTCAAATAAATTCAGATCAGAACCCAAACCTCTCGAATATGGATCTCATATGATGAGATGGCTAAAATCTCATCTCATGAGATAGAATTTAATGCATGACATTTATTTACCGAACGTCGGATTTATCCCTCGTCTCTTTGGTTTTCTCCGAACGACGGAACTAAACCAAACGCCGCGACTCCTTGGTTTTCTCCGAACATCGGAATTAAACCAAGCGCCGCGCCTTCGGCGTCTCTTCGCTTTTGCCAAACGACGGATTCTTAAATGTCAGAATTAAATGTCAAGGCTAAATCTAGACTATAAATAGAGGGCATTCCCTCACCAGAGAACACAGAACAAAAAATAGAACAACAATACACGATTTGTCGTGGATTGTAATTCTAAATTGTCGTGGATTGTAATTCTAAAATGTTAGAATAGAAAATCCTGGTGATTCTGGTGTTAGCGGAAGCCTGGTGGATCTTGGAGGAAGATTCAAGTGAGAGGATTCAAGATCAGCAAAGCTATTTTTCCGCGAGCTAGCACTCCCGGAAATCTGATCATTCGGGGCTTCGCGTGGACGATACTAGAGGCCGGACGATTGAACGGCTGCAGAGCAATAAGGATTTACCTACTGTTCTTAAGGTAAGTGATTTGATCCCTAGATCTTAAGGCAGGCTTCAAGATAATAGTGTGACTAGTCATCTTGAAGATCAAGATATGATCTTGATGTTTTTATATGCATATTTTAGATCAAACGACCCTGAATATATAGGCAAAGATATGATCTTGATGCATATTAGATAGATTAATATGTAATCTTTTAATTTCCGCAATGATAATAGTTATCAATTTTAAAAAATATGCATGCCTCGGAGACTATTTCTCCCTACAGTGGAAGCCCTGATTTTTTATTGCCGAAAGGAATATCGGTTCAGATTTTTTGAGGGGATGGGCGAGTTATGTGAAGATCCAGAGGCATGCCTGGAGTTCAGTGAACGGGAGAAGAGAGATCTGATGACCCTTCACAACGGTCCGGAGGTATCGGCTAGCACTCTATTGGCGGAGGATGCTTTCTTCGCCCCCGGGCTTAGCTTTATCGACCCTCAAGGTAAGTTTACCTTTTCTATTTGGTTACAATGGCCGATGCATTTGGGTATTTCTGTTCGATTGAACCATTTAGTGTGTTTTCAGCCGAGAGGTCGGTGTTTATAGGCCAGACGAAGAAGGAGCTGGAAAAGCATCATAGGGGCTCCAATTCCGGGGAGAAACATAGATCCGAGAAGAGGTCTCGCCCCTCCGAGACTCGCTCGAAGGGACCAAGGAAGGATATTTCCAGTCACCGCTCTCCTGTCCCAATAAGGGAGGAAGCGGGAGCGCAAACCGCGGTTGATGAGCCCTCCCTACTGGAGGGGGGCAAAGTAGCAGAGGAAATCACTGGGGGGAGCTCAAAGGGAGTTGTCGAGGTTTCCCCTCTCCAAGTAGTAGTCGTGCCAGACGATGTCAAGGAGATGTCGCTAGTCGGTCCGGCGATCCTCCTGCCGGAGGTTTTTCAGTCACCAGTGGTGAGGAGTCCACCGCATATGGGAGAGACCCCTGCTCAGGTGGAGGGGTCAAGAGAAGCAGCGGTGGCTGCCAAAGCTCAAGCGGAGCAGCCTGTTGAAAGGCTGGTGGAGGTCGTGGTACCTCCCGCTAAGGATCCCTCTTCTGCAGTCCTCGGGGACATCATGGAAGAAGTTGAAGTTCGGATGGAGTCTGTCGGAGGTGAAGCATTAGTAGGAGAGGAAGAAGAAGAAGAAGAGTCGTTGAATGAAGAGGAACTCTGGTCTGAGGAATCATCCGCTCGGCTTCCTCTGTCAGAACTCTAACCTGTAGGGCCTCGAATGCTTCGGCCTCGACTGAGGGAATCTCGGCTCGAACATCCCCTTTATTCAACGACTCTTCTTCTTCTTCTTCCTCTCCTACTGATGCTTCGCCTCCGACAAACTCCATCCGAACTTCAACCTCTTCCACGATGTCCCCGAGGACCACGGAAGAGGGATCCTCAGCGGGAGGTACCACGACCTCCACCAAACTTTCAACAGGCTGCTCCACTTGAGCTTCGGCAGCCACCGCTGCCTCTCCTGACCCCTCCACCTGAACAGGGGTCTCTCCCATACGTGGTGGACTCCTCACCGCTGGTGACTGAAAAACCTCTAGCAGGGGGATCGCCGGACCGACTGGCGACATCTCCTCGACATCGTCTGACACGACTACTACTTGGAGAGGGGAAACCTCGGCAGCTTCCTTTGAGCTCCCCCCAGTGATTTTCTCTGCTACTTTGCCCCCCTCCGGTAGGGAGGGCTCATCAACCGCGGTCTGCACTCCCGCTTCCTCCCTTATTGGGACAGGAGAGCGATGACTGGAACTATCCTTCCTCGGTCCCTTCGAGCGAGTCCCAGAGGGGCGAAACCTCTTCTTGGATCTATGTTTCTCCCTGGAACTGGAGCCCCTATGACGCTTTCCCAACTCCTTCTTTGTCTGGCCCACAAACGCCGACCTCTCGGCTGAAAACATACTAAACAGTTCAATCGAACAAAAATACCCAAATGCATCGGCCATTGTAACCAAAGAGGAAATGTACACTTACCTTGAGGGTCAATAGAGCTAAGCCCGGCGGCGAAGAGAGCATTCTCCGCCAACAGAGTGCTAGCCGATACTTCCAGACTGTTGCGAAGGGCCATCAGATCTCTCTTCTCCCACTTGCTCAGCTCCGGGCACGCCTCTGGATCCTTCACATAACTCGCCCATCCTCTCAAAAAATCTGAACCGATATTCCCTTCGGCAATAAAAAATCAGGGCTTCCACTCCTTTATCGAAGATGGGTTGTCAGTAATCATCTTGAACGACTTCCGAGGACCAATATACGGCCACTCGGAGCCCCTCCCAGAAATCAAGTTATGGCAGACTCAGAACATGGGGAGGGTCACAGTCACCCCAATGCGGCTGCACAGCGAGATAAACCCGATGAGATTGCGCCAGCTATTCGGTGCCACCATTGTTGGACATATATTGTAGAACCTCATCACCTCCTGCACCGATGGATGAAGAGGAAACCGAAGACCTGCCCTAAGGCTCTTCTCATAGAAGAAAAGTCCATGACTTAACTCAGTCAGAACTCTATGCTCAGCCCTCGGCACTCGTAAGACTACGTCCCCAAGAACTCTATAAAGTCGGCGGATTCTATCCAAATCCTCCAGGGTGATCTCTGAGGCAACATCATTTGGGCCCTTCATATTGATGAAATAAGGAACAGAACACAAACAAATGAACAAGGCTCAGGAAAGTGGAAAAATCTCTATGGCAGGGACAAAGGGGTCTTGCAGAAGGAGCACCGCCCCAGTCCTCTTTAAATAAGCGCTTCAGAAAGAAAGCCCTAGACGCGCACAAACCCTAAGGCAATCTCTTACGCCTTCATTCACCCACTGAATCTCATACTCCATTAGAGCTCTCATAAGAGCCCTGAGGAACATTTTTTCTGTGAGTCTTCTCGTCACATCTGCTTGCTATGAATCTCCACTGACTTGGGCGTCGAAGGGTCCTCCGCAGAGGGCAACCCCCACAGCATCCTCTGCGTGCGGACTGTCTTGCAGGTTCCATCCCAAGGCGACGAGCTCGGCGCTCGGACCAGGAGCCGGAAATGCATTCAAGTCGGAGAACGGATTTCCACAGCAACAAATAGCGAATAAGAATAATGATGCATGTAATGAATGATAATTTCAAGAACTTCGCTATCATGTTTTTTATTATATGTGACAATAATTTATAGAAAATTAAAGAATAAAAGAAAGTAGCATATGAGAATATTGGGTTTTAGACGATGAGATTGAAAGCCATATCCTGAAAAGCACCGGCACCCAAACTCTAATTTGAACTAACTTAAATAATGAAATAATTTGTACGGTTAACAATATAAAGTTCCGAGATAAAATTTACATGAAATATCAGTAGAACATAAAATTTTATTTTTTTAAAATATTTTTTCAGACGGACATGCGCACGTGTGGCCGCACAAAGGGCCATCAATATAGTTTTGGAAAAGAGGATTTTACACCCGCTACAATGAGTCAAACGGTTAAAAAAAAATTTATGCAATAGCTTCTAATGCACGCATTGATCGCATGAATTAGCCATTCTTGCATGCTGCATATAAAGGTCCATCATTAAGCTTTCTTATGCATGACAATCGATCAGCATGACCGATGCATATTTTGTGTATGGAAGGCGTGCACAGACTTTTCCAACGATCAAAGACCCTCCCGGCCACTTGACGGTCCTGTCACTTTTTGGCTAAATGAACGGCTTAACACCAAAATGCAACGCTCGCTGGAACCAGAAGCTGGCCAGAGCACTCCCCCTGCCAGAGCACCAAGCACTTCGCTCTTCAACCGTCATCCATCAAGCACTTCAAGTTCGCTGAGAGTGGTTCATTCATGGTACGCACGCTCACGAACCCACATGCGGAAGGGGAAGAAAAAAAAATCCTCGGCGTCACCATAATTACACATAATATAACACTTCATTCAGTTTAAACCACAACAAACCTCCCATAAATCTTAACTGCAAACACAATGCTCTCAATCCACAACAATAGAATACTCCCATGATTTTCTCCCCACTTGCACGCCAGCCACATGGTGATTGGAAGATGCACTTCGCCCTAACGATTAGCAACCATACTCTTGTACAAAACAAATAATGTCACACGTTCCAATAGCATTAAAAATTTCCACACAAAACAAAAAAAACAATTGTCCTGAAGTCAGACAAGGCTTTCCATTGACAAACAAAGCATCACAAATAATAAAAATGGCAAGATTTACTCAGAAACAAAAGAGACAGGACAGCTCAGTACACTACGGACAGCCTAACCGAAGGCCTGGGCATAGTAAAGCTTCATGGCTCCCTAGACCCCCTGCACCCTTCTCTTTTTCTTTTTTTTTTTCTTTTTATTGTATCAGGGCGTAATTTCTTGATCAGCAGTTATCAGACATTGTCCAAAGAACCAATAGCTTTCTCTTCACCCAAACTTCAGAAAAGAAACAAAAATTTCCCGTTGCTTTCATGCTACAGATTTTGAATTAAAAAAAAAAAAAAAAAGCAATATACTGAAGTAGTTCATTAGCAGCCTTAATATTGAAGCCTTTCATCCTTTGTTGAAATTAAGGCACTCGATGCCTTCAAGAGTAGACTCATAGTTTTTGGCGCTATATACATGCCTGCCAGAGGAAGAGTGCCTGTGCTCTGCTGAGGCAACTGGGGAACTTCTCTGAGCAGTTGAAACTTTGTGGAAAGTTCCAGGGCTTGCTTCAGTGCTGCGAGCACGTGATAGTTCTGCCTCGCTGCCCATCATCGCATCTCGACTGCTAGAAACAACAGCTCGCCTTGATGATCCGTTTGACGGGCCCAAAAAAGTTGAACTGGATAACTACATGGTACATGTATCTATGGTCAGGAAAGGAATAATAAGCATAAAATTCTGCATATTTTGTTTCTTTAAGCAAGTTAGTTCTTAAGACAAAAGATGCTAGTCATGATTACAAGTATAAAGCACAGGATGGTGCTGTTAAAAATAAAAGTTTCCTCACTAGAAAAAGCTCGACCATCCTGTGAGGAACAAGAAGTCATGAATATGAATTTCATTCCTCCCAAGGGGTGGAAGAGCATGTACCTGAGAATGCCAGTGCACATATCCTATTACCTAACAGAAAGTAAAGCAAAAGTCTGAACATTACATGAAGCTTATAAATAAAGACCCTCCACACTTCCTATCAAACCCAGAGGTTTGCTAAGATGCAGGGTAAGACCATTAAGAAATAGGAACATCAAAATTTGCTGATATTATCACATAAAGTTATGTCAGTTCACAAAATGTAAATACATATCCTTAAGAAGTTGAATAATCAAACTTGAACCAGAATTGCTGAATAGAGTTGCTGGAGATAAAATGTAAAACATAACACCACTCATCACATTTATATTTGATACAAGTTGTAAGCCAGAAATGATCACAAACTAAGTGAGATATGAAATTGTTATCCAGCTACAAATATTGTTCAATACTTGCAAGCAGGCTTCTTACACTTCCCAATTATATTATATTCCTATTATATACCAGAAGTTGTAAGTAGATGATCGCTTACCAATTATAGTGCCTAGAGAGCACCTAACAGGAATAAGATGCATGATGGAACATGGGCCAAAAAGAGCAGGAGAGGTTCAAGCAAATAAGTTGATGGAAGATGATAAAAATGCAGTCACATTTTTGGACTTTAGAGTTAGGTCATGGTTATTGTATACTCCAAAATATCATTTTATGCTTACCAAACAAACCATCGAACCATAACCAACTCCACCTAACCCAACCATACACATTTTTGCTTCTTCACCTCAAGGTTGGTGGAATCTAAACAAGTGATAGCATCAATATTTGAAACAAAGATAAAGGAAAGTTAATAAAAAGCAAATGAATTCAAAAGACATGATATGTTAGAAGGTTTTCAATGCTATAGGATGACATCATCCTGTTCTTTTCCATAGAATGGAACATCCCACTTACTGACACTTAGCACAGTGAATGTCCCCATCTTCTCTTGGTCCGACTCATCCCATCAACATATAAAAGTTATAAACTTCGTTAGATATATGGTCCTTGCAAAGCTCTCCATTTTTTAGCAGTTACAACTGAAAAGTAGGCCCTCACCTCCATACTGCATAGAGGTAGGCGGAGGAACCAGCCATGACCCATGAAGGCTCTGTTTAGCAACTTAGTCATGCAGTGATGACATGGCTGCACCTTATGTGAAAGGCCCACCTTCATAATGAGAACAAGTGGTTGCAAGACTAAGCAAATTGGTTCACAAAAGATAACAGTTTCGAAACAACCAATTTGGCATCCTTCAGAAAATATTTCTAGTTGTTGGCATGGGTAAAACTACACAAATTCAGCAGATTATCAATCCACATGACTCTCTAAACTATAGTTTGAAGTTTCATCAAAAACATCCCAAGACAAAAAGATCTAGCTTCTATCTAACCCAACATAAAATGGAGGCGAGTTTTAGGGTACCAACCAAGACAAATTTATAGGTGCCTAAGTTGATGTATAAGTGGTTCATTGCTAGCAAATTGGCACATGCAACACCCAGTAGGGGGGATATGAATTTTCACTTAGGGCGAGTTATACTATAATTTTCTCGTAGGAGAGTAAAGGATTGGTTCAACCATTTTCTTTTAGTTAAGCCATATTTTTATTAACAAGTTATTAAAGTGTTATACAGGTAAAAGACTACTCATAAAATAATAAATTTATATAGTGTATAAATTTTAATTGGACATAAAACTACCTCTTTCATGCAACTAGTATGAACCTAATTTCATCGTATCATTTCTATTATATATTATAATTCTTGAACTTTTCTTGAGGAGGCCAGGTTTCACGAAATCAAGACCTTTTAGTACCCCTAACTACTACTAAGAGGACTTCTAAAATTTTGGAGGTTCCAAAATTTCAGGGACTTCTAAAATTACTAAGAGGCTATTACAAGCCCCCCCCCCCCCCACCCCCCCCCCCACCCCCCAACCAATAGACATTGCTCTGCCCTTGGCTAACACCCTTCCTTTTTTGTTTCTAAATGCTAAGTTAAAGGTAATTGAAAATCTTAGGGAGGAGCCTAGTGTTAGTGTATACCCTAAATCCAATCGGATTAAATGCTATAAACATTTTATGAATACAAATCAAATAAAATGGTTTCTTTATCTATCCAGATATCTTTATAATACATTTGATATATATGTCTGTGAGATAAAGTCCAAAAGAATGTGAACCGTGCATATGGAATTTGTAATAGAGATTACAAATTGTGAGATCCAAATTGCACGTTATGGTTCGATTCTTTAAACTTCCCTAGTCGATGTGTAGATGGGACTGGACACCATCGAACACCGTGAGACTAGCACACATTGCATATCCTCACCCTTGAGGTGAGCAGCTGATTTCACAAGCTAAAGTATGAAGATATATGGATAGGTGTGTGGATGCCCGTTATTGTAACGATGCATTGGATAACCCGTACAGAGATCCCATATGGATATTCTATATAGTGTCAATGGTTGATCTCTAATGACGATGGTGTGAGTGATCCTTTGACTTGAGATCTTTATTGCATCTCATGTGTGGAATGTCATGCTTTAACGGCATCCAAACGTCACTCTAGCTACGGGTGGCAAATATGATGTCGGTTGGGTATGACATGAAGCACATGAAGATGGTGTTTGATCAAGACAGGATTCGTCTCCCTTGATAGAAAGGGTTATATCCCACGGCCACTTGATGGATTAAATTGATTGATAAATCCTTGCAAGGTTGAGTTGGAATTCGAAATGGTTTCGAAGTTCTAATTCATATAGTCAATTTTTCCTGAGACCAAGTAAACAAAGATCAATTATAGGGTTGACACATTCCATACCACTGATTGATCTGGAATATGCGATGAAAGGATTTGATCATACGGTAACCGTTCATGACAGGTGTTGATGATCATGTCAACAAAACCTTTGACAGTTGGATGGTCATGATGCTTTGAGAGGCCTCTCATGATCTATACTCATATTGGTGACTTGGATAAAGAGTTGTCCAATCATTCCTAGGGTCTATGATTAGGACATGATTATTGCCAACATGTTAAAGGGCCTAATGGGTCACGCGCATTAAGGAGAATATTGGATGAATTAAAATGAGAATTAAATTAATTTAATTCAGATAAGATGATCAATTAAATAATTGGGTGAGAACCAATTTAAAGAAGATATAATTATAATGGATATGATCCATTATAATAGAAGGAATGTTAAGTAAAAATTATTTGTACATATGATGAACAAATAATTGGATACCGATATGTGACTTGATCCATGTGATGGATGGCTCTGATTATTCAGGTATGAATATCCAATCTCAGCCATGTGAAGATGGAATCATGCCCATGGAATGAGGCATGATGATATCTACGGTTCGATGATGAACACGTACAAATTAGGGCATGTAGTTATGAGATAAACAACTCCTAATTTCAAAGGCTGAGATTGTGACACTTGGATTAATCTTACCATGAAGATGAGAGTTTCTTACCATGAAGATGGAAGGAGTTTCTTACCATGAAGATGGGAGTTTCTTACCATAACGATGGGAGTTTCTTACCATGAAGAGAGATCTCTTCCTCTTTGGAACGTCTCATTTTAAACTATAAATATAGTTCCTTCCTACCAAGAAAGTAGAGCATGAGAAGAAAAGATTAGACTTTTCTTCAAAGATATCTTCTATAAGGGGATTCAAGAGGCGCTAGCACCCCTCTCTCTCGTTGTGTCATCTTCATACCTTGGAGGTCTTCATCCCTTCTTCTCTGCGTGGATCACCGTTAGAGCCGGACACGTGGACAGTTAGTGGCAGGGATTAACCGGCTTCATCCTCATCTACATCGATAAAGGACTCAGATATGAATAAAATTAGATTTTATTTGAGATATAATGGATTTGTTCCTAAGGATCCTGAGCATCTGAAAATTTTATATTATACCTTCCGCAATGTTTATATGAATTTATTCATATCTTGTATACATAATTCCCATCAGTGGTATAGAGCCCCCTTAGGCTACAGATTCATTAATCTGATAGGATACTTGAGTCAATATGATTATGCTTAAAATCATGAAGAGTTTTCATATGTTGATAATAAATCTAAAATATAATAAAATGTTTATTATTTGATGATAAATAATATTATTTAGATTTATGCATATTCATTATCATGTTCAAATAGAGTACTTTGATATATAGCGGAAAAGGTTTATTATATGATAATAAACAATAATTAATCATATATGTGTCAGGTTAAAATAGTAATTATTATTTATGCATGATAGATACTATATGCTGAAATCCTAAAAATCATGTTTATGATTTAATTTTAGCATGATGATTGATATGATTAAGATCTGATATTCTTATGATAATGAACATTGAAAACTTTAGGGTTTGTTAGAGACATTAGGATTTACATAGGATGTGAAACCGACATGTCATGACATGTAATTAAATGATACGAAAAATAAAATTTAATAGATGATAAAGATTTAGGAAACTTAGACTTAACCATGTCATTGTTTGATCCTATGATCCCATAATTAATCTAATCAATTGGGCTTAACTATTGGTGTCTAGAAAGGTTTGATCATGGTTTTTAATTGCTCCGTTCGCTGCCTGGGAAAACATTCAATGGGATCAAAGGGTATGCTAAATAGGACCCCATGATCAGCTGATCTGGCCATTGTTAAGGAAAGCTCTTAATTGATTAAATCAATTGAGGTTGATCAGGATGGTAGCAATTGATTTGGTCACATGATTAGGGTTCCTAAATTAGATAGTGATCAGGATCCTAATTTGATTAGGAGTCCCAATCATATTGGATCTTATGAAATTAAGGTTAATTGAGATTAATCTAAAATCTACATATATGATATGTAACCTAGCATAGTACAAATGTTGTAAATGTAGATGGGACCTTTATGTGCTAAATCCCTCCACGAATATTAAGTCATAAGCCTTCCATTGTTCACATGATACAAAATCATTAGGTCATGAGATTTGTCGTGCCAAAGCCAAGGTCGAGTGTACCTATGAGGAGTTGATTGTGGAACAATGGGTTGACTTAACTAGATTAGCTGGCATAATTGGCCAAAGTCAGGATCAGTCTAATCTAGAGGACAAACTTTAGGGTGATCACATATGGATGTAATTGACAAAGCAATATCCCCTAAATGATCTAGGAGTCACATTAGATGTGATTGATAATAATCTACCAAATTTGGCTTACCGAGATTTGTTGTGCTAAAGCCAAGGTCAAGGTAATTCAAATGAGGATCCTAGCCCACCAAGGAAATTGAATGTCAATTTTTCGAGATTAATAGAGAGGGCTATTAACCTTAATAAAATAGTGGGAGAAACCAGCTTAATTAAAAATCTAGAATTGCCATATTAAGTTGGTGATTAGTATTCATAGTAATTGACTCGTTCTAATTTTATGTAGGTTATCAAAGAAACCATGAGTGTAAACATCAACCTAAGGAATATTTTAGAATCCAACAAATTGACTGGACTCAACTTCCCTGATTGGCTAAGGAATGTAAGGATCGTTCTTCGATCTGAGAAAATTCTTTTTGTCCTAGATGAGGTCGCACCGGAGGTCCCACCAGCGGATGCTCCGACTGAGGTTCATGTGGCATACAACCGGTATAAAGATGCTGAAAATATGACTACATGTTTGATGTTGCCTCAATGTCACCTGATCTTCAGAAACAGCATGAGCATATGAATGCTCAAGAGATTTTGATGCACTTGCAAGAGTTGTTTGGTGCACAGTCTCGATATTAGAGGTTTCAAACTTCTAAAGAGTTGTTTCAGTGCAAAATGACTTAGAATTCATTAATGGGTGCCCACGTACTGAAAATGATCAATTTGATTGAAAAGTTGGCACGATTGGGTTTTGTGATGGATCATAAACTAAGTGTTGACTTGGTTTGCAGTCATTACCTCCCAGCTATTCGCAGTTTGTTCTTAATTTCAACATGAACAAACTAGAGACATTTCTACTTGAGCTCGCGAATATGCTGACGAATGCCGAGCCCAACACTAAGAAAGAAAAGGGCAGGTTATGGTCGTGGAGTCTTCAGGCGCTCGTAAAAAGCGGCCAAAGAAGAATAAGGTCCAAAAGGCCAAGGCGACTAAACCGAATAAGGGCATCAAGAAAAATAAAGTAGCCAAGGAAAAATGTCACTTCTGTGGCAAGGAAGGGCACTGAAGCGAAACTGCAAGGCTTATCTGGCTAGCCTGAAAGAAAAGAAACATATAGATGCTTATACTTCAGGTATATTTATGATTGAGATATTTTCTTCTATTACTTCGCATTCCACTTGTATTGGATACCGATTGTGGATCTCATATTTGTATTAATATGCAGATGATAAGAAGCAGTAGAAAGCTAGAAAAAGATGAAGTGATCCTGCACATAGGAAATGAAGCAAAGGTTGCTGCTTTAGCTATAGGATTTTGTTCTTTGTCTTTGCCCACTGGGCTTGTAATGGAGCTTAATAATTGTTACTATGTTCCAAACATAACAAAGAACATTATTTCCGTTTCATGTCTTGTAAATGATGGATATACATTTGAAATTGGAAATAAAGGAATTTCAATTTTTAAAAATGAAATGTTCTTCGGTTCTACTGAAATGTTCAACGAGATTTATGTTTTGAATTTACAATGCCCTATTATTAAGGTAGAAACTAAGAAATTAAAATCAAATAATTCTAAGAACTCATTCCACAATCGTTTAGGCCATGTAAATAAAACGTTTAACCAAGTTACATAAGGATAGCTACTTGGGCTCATTCGATTGGGAATCGTTTGAGGAATGTGAGTCGTGCTTACGTGGCAAAATAACTAAGTCATCCTTTACTAAAAAGGGTGAGCGAGCAACTAAATGTTTAGTACTAGTACATTCGGATGTATATGGTCCTATCAATATTCAGGCAATAGAAGGTTTTTCTTACTTCATCACATTTATAGATGACCATAGCAGGTATGGTTATGTATATCTGATGAAGCATAAATCTGAAGCCTTTGAAAAGTTCAAAGAATTCAGATCCGAGGTAGAAAAACAAAGTGGCAAAAGTATTAAGATACTTCGATCAATCGAGGTGGGGAATACTTAAGCTATGAGTTCTTAGAATATTTGAAGGAGAATGGATTCTCTCTCAGTGGACTCCTCCTGGTACGCCACAGCATAATGGTGTATCAGAAAGGAAATCGCACATTATTACATATGGTGCGATCAATGATGAGCCTTGCAAATCTTCCAAAAATGTTTTGGGGTTATGCCCTAACACAGCCGAATACACTCTAAACCGAGTTCCGTCTAAGTCGGTCAGCACCACTCCCTATGAGATATGGTGTGGAAAGAAACCAACCCTTAGTAATGAGTCAGACAAGCTGAGAGCTAGATCTGACAAGTGTAATTTTATGGGGTATCCTAAAGAAACATAAGATACTACTACTACCACCCACTCGAGCAAAAGGTGTTTGTCTCAAGGCATGCCATATTCCTAGAGAATGAGATTTTTCTAAGAAACGGTAGAAGAAATATTGAGATTAGTGAAACTCAAGAACCACAAATTCACACAGACTGATTAGATGACCTGGAGTAAATGTCAAATGTAGTGGGAGTTGAGCAGGAGACTCAACTCATATTCAGGCAATATTTACGTGAACCTCTATCAGAAATGATGGAGCCACAGGAAGCTTCAAGTACACAACAGCTACGTAGGTCTAGTAGAACACATCATATTCCTGAGAGTTATGGATTTCTTATAGAAGATGATGAGCCTACTAACTACGATGAAGCAATTTGTGACATTGACTCCAAGAGATGGCTTGAAGCCATGAAGTCTGAAATGGACTCCATGTACGACAACCAAGTATGGACTTTGGTTGATCCACCTGAAGGGATAAAACCCATTGGGTGCAAATGGGTCTTCAAGAAGAAGATAGACATGGATGGTAATGTGATTACCTATAAGGCGAGGCTAGTTGCAAAAGGTTAAAGCAAAGGTAAGGTGTTGACTTTGATGAAACCTTTTCTTCCGTAGCCATGCTTAAGTCCATAAAGATTTTGCTTGTGATTGCAGTCTATTACGATTATGAGATATGGCAAATGGATGTCAAGACCGCCTTCCTAAATGGTGATTTAGTGGAGGATGTGTATATGACACCACCTGAGGGTTTGAGTCCATTGATTCTAAAAAGGTATGCAAGCTGCAAAGGTCCATTTATGGACTTAAGCAAGCCTCTAGAAGTTGGAACATCCGTTTTGATGAAACAATTAAAAAGTTTGATTTTATCAAAAATGAGGATGATCCATGTGTGTACAAGAAGGTTAGTGGGAATGTTATTATTTTCTGATATTATATGTAGATGACATATTATTGATAGGAAACAATGTATCCTTGCTGCAAGAAGTGAAGAATGGTTGTCCAGCAAGTTCTCCATGAAAGATTTGGAGAAGCAGCCTACATATTGGGCATTAAGATCTATAGAGATAGATTTAGGAAGTTGCTTGGATTGTCCCAATCAACGTACATATATAAAGTGCTAAAACGGTTTAGCATGGAGAAATCCAAGAGATTCCTGTCGGTATCACATGGAATACATCTCTCCAAGGACATGAGTCCTAAGACCCAAATGGAGAGAGCACATGAATAGGATTCCATATACCTCAGCAATCAGATCCATCATGTATGCGATGCTATGTACGAGACCTGATATTTCTTATGCATTGAGTATCACTAGTAGATACCAGGCAAACCTTAGAGAGAAATATTGGATGGCCGTCAAGAATATCCTTAAGTACTTACGAAGGACTAAGGATATGTTCTTGGTTTATAGAGGACCCGAACTCATAGTTCATTATACGGATTCTAGTTTTCAGTCTGATAAAGATGATTATAAATCTCAATCAGACTATGTCTTTACACTCAATGGCGGTGCAGTCAGCTAGAAAAGTTTCAAGCAGGAGACGACTGCCGACTCTACAACCGAAGCTAAGTACATCGCAGCATCAGATGTAGCCAAAGAAGCGATTTGGATCAAAAAGTTTATCACTGAACTTGGTGTGGTTCCAAGCATTGCTGA
The DNA here is from genome assembly GCA_900491605.1 of Calamus simplicifolius. Lineage (NCBI taxonomy): Eukaryota > Viridiplantae > Streptophyta > Magnoliopsida > Arecales > Arecaceae > Calamus > Calamus simplicifolius. Next base: position 314,128 of record UESW01004221.1, on the reverse strand, counting down.
TCCAGTACACTTGTATTGTGACAACAATGAGCTATTGCGCAAGCTAAGGAGCCAAGGTCTCATCAGAGGTCCAAACATGTACTCTGGAGATACCATGTAATTAGAGAGATTATTGGTAGAAATGATGTAAAAATAGAACGTATAATGTAGTTGATCCGCTTACTAAAGCCCTGCCGCAGCAGAAGCATGATAATCATGTTAAGTCACTCGGTATTAAATACATAGGTGAATGGCTCTAGTGCAAGTGGGAGATTGTTAGTGTATACCCTAGATCCAATCGGATTGGATGCTATATACATTTTATGAATACAAATCAAATAAAATGGTTTCTTTATCTATCTAGATATTTTTTATAATATATTTGATATATATGTCTGTGAGATAAAGTCCAAAAAAATGTGAACCATGCATATGAAATTTGTAGTAGAGATTACAAATTGTGAGATCCAAATTACACGTTATGGTTCGATTCTTTAAACTTCCCTAGTCGATGTGTAGATGGGACTGGACACCATCGAACACCATGAGACTAGCACACATTGCATATCCTCACCTTTGAAGTGAGTAGCTGATTTCACAAGCTGAAATATGAAGATACTTGGATCGGTGTATGGATGCTCGTTATTGTAACGATGCATTGCATGACCCGTACAGAAATCTCATATGGATATTCTATATAATGTCAATGGTTGATCTCTAATAACGGTGGTGTGAGTGATCTTTTAACTTAAAATCTTCATTGCATCTCATGTGTTGAATGTCATGCTTTGACGGCATCCAAACGTCGCTCTAGCCATGGGTGGCAAATATGGTGTCGGTTGGGTATGACATGAAGCACATGAAGATCGTGTTTGATCAAGACAGGATTCGTCTTCCTTGATAGAAAGGGTTATATCCCACGGCCACTTGATGGATTAAATTGATTGATAAATCCTTGCAAGGTTGAGTTGGAATTTGAAATGGTTTCGAAGTTCTAATTCATATAGTCAATTTTTCCTAAGATGAAGTAAACAAAGATCAATTACAGGATTGACATATTCCATACCACTGATTGATCTAGGATATATGACAAAAGGATTTGATCATACGATAACCGTTCATGGACAGATGTTGATGGTCACGTCAACAAAACCTTTGGCAATTGGGTGGTCATGATGCTTTGCTAGAGGCCTCTCATGATATATAATCATGTTGGTGACTTGGACAAAGAGTTGTCCAATCATTCCTAGGGTCTATGATTAGGACATGATTATTGCCAAAAGGGCCTAATGTCATACGCATTAAGGAGAATATTGGATAAATTAAAATGAGAATTAAATTAGATTTAATTCAGATAAGATGATCAATTAAATAATTGGGTAAGACCCAATTTAAAGAAGATATAATTATAATGGATATGATCCATTATAATAGAAGGAATGTTAAGGAGAAATTATTTGTACATATGATGAACAAATAATTGGATACCGATATGTGACTTGATCCATGTGATGGATGGCTCTGATTATTCAAGTATGGATGTCCAATCTCAGCCATGTGAAGATAGAATCATGCCCATAGGATGAGGCATGATGAATCTCTACGGTTCGATGATGAACACGTACAAATTAGGGCATGTAGTTATGAAATAACCAACTCCTAATTTCAAAGGCTGAGATTGTGCCACTTATTAATCTTACTATGAAGATGGAAGTTTCTTACCATGAAGATGGGAGGAGTTTCTTATCATGAAGATGAAAGTTTCTTATCATAATGATGGAAGTTTCTTACCATGAAGAGAGGTCTCTTCCTGTTTGGAACGTCTCATTTTAACTTATAAATATAGTTCCTTCCTACCAAGAAAGTAGAGCATGAGAAGAAAAGATTAGACTTTTTTTCAAAGATATCTTCTGTAAGGGGATTCAAGAGGCGCTAGCACCCCTCTCTCTCTCTCTTCCATGGTGTCATCTTCATATTTTGGAGGTCTTCATCCCTTCTTCTCTGCGTGGATCACCGTTAGAGGCCGGACATATGAACGGCTAGTGGCAGAGATTAACCGGCTTCATCCTCATCTATTATATGAATTTGATTCATATCTTATATACATAATTCCCATCACCTAGATCGCCAGATAGATGAATCTCTCCTTGCTAAAGTTGCTAGCCTTCTGCAATGGGATCCCCGAAACACAAGGGATTTGATAATCTAAAACGGGGCTTCAAGGGCCTCTTCACCATGACAGCAACTCAAAAAATGATAGTGGTGCGCAATGCACAACAATGCTCCTGGGAACCCCTAAAGACCAAAGTTTTATCCTTGCTTTTCAAAAATGGAATACTTACCACAAATACTCATCTCAAACAAGGCATGCAAAACCTCCATGATTTGTTGGTCATGTCAAGTACAAGATGGAGGAGCCTCTAGCTCTTCCTAAAATGTCACTTTGTCCAACAATTATGGAAGGAACTATCCAAAGCTTTCAAATTCAAAATTTGTGCTAGAACATTGAGGAATGCTAGAACAATTCCAATGAATGAAGCACAACCTACATTGCACCCCACATTGAGCATATGGCTTCAACCAAGGTTTAAAATCTCGTAGGACAAGACTATCCCAACTTTTTCATGGAATGGGACATGTTATTGTCATGACATGTCCTATCATTTGGGATGGAATGTCTTACGATGCGATTGGGATATTAAAACGACGGTTGAATCAGGATGAGCAACTTATCCCAACACCCTACAGGACATCCTACTGGGATTCGAAACTATGGTTTGAACAAAACACACGATCTTAACAAGCAAAAATAGGTTTTCCATAAAGAGTTCATCTAGTTCTTATTTTCCACCTAGATGTTGGTGATGAATAGGGAATTTAAAAACAAGATTGTACAAACTCCAAGTGAAGCATCACTTTTCCATAATCTTACCATTTTTTGCTTTGCTACTTTCCCTCCTCCCTAAGCTCCAGTCTAAGAGGGCAACATATTTTTTGATGTGACCACTTTCATGATTTTAGCAAGTTATGTTGATGGGCGTACTGATCTTTGCACAATAAGAAGAGACTAAAAGACTTTAAAATAAATTAAATAAAAAATAAAATAAAACAAAATAGCTTTGAAGAAAACAAACGAATAGTTCATAAATACATAACAAAATTATGCTGAGAAAAGAATCACAGGGTAAAACATAACATAATTTAAAATAAAATAAAAAGATTATTTAGCCCATACATACTGATGCGGGGTAAAATCGTCACCGCATCGGTATTAGTGTACGAGGCAAAAGAAAGGATCGTTTTCAACTTTTGATCCACTAACAGCCATATCCAGAAGAAGATAAAATGTAACCGAGCTACCTTCGTGCCTCAACAGGACCGAGCTGTCTTCATACCTTGGCAGGACCGAGCTACCTTTGTACCTCTGCAGGACCGAGCTGTCTCCATACCTTAGCAGGATCGAGCCTTTTTGTGCCTCGATAGGACCGAGATATCTCAATACCCCGGTAGAATCGAGCCTTTTTCATACCTCGGCAGGACCGAGCTATCTCTATACATTGGCAGAACCGAGAAACTCTTCTCTTTGACTCAAGCACCCTCATCGCCTTGAGCTATGCCGAGGATTGCGGAAGATAAAACGTCCCCAACCATACGAATCTCATAACAATCTTCCTAAAATGGGAACGAGGTGTCAAACATGACCCTCTGACCGTAATCAACGAAATTTCAAATCCATGATCAACTGGCGAAATTCCAATCGCATCGGCTCCCAACACCCTGTAAAGGAAATGGAAACTAAATATGGCCTAACGCCCATGAATAACTAAATCGTGAAGCACCAATCAGCAATCATCCTCTTAATCGCCAAGATTCAAATCATAACAATTTCGCAACTAATCAGATTCGAATTATACCGGCTCTTGACTTCCTAAAATGCGCCTAAGAAATCAGATATCAACCCGCCATCATTCCAGCGGTCTATAAATACCATGTCCTAAGAACCCTTCATGTATACGTAAACTAACTTTAAGAACTCTAGCAGAGTTCATAGCTCTCCAGAGCATCTCTGATAGATTCTTTTGCTGGAGCCTTCTCCTTTCATTTGTTTGCTGAGAATCATCACTGATTTGGGCGTCGAAGGGTCTTTCACATAGACCACCCCCAGTGCTTCCTGCGTGGAGACTATCTTACTGGTCCAACAGAACGAAAGATTGCCACCCAAATCCTGACGTGTGCCGCAACCAAGCCGGAGAACGGAATTTCGTAGCAACAGATTAGCGCTAGAGGAAGGGTCTCAAGTTTCATTAAATTTGAAATCAAGAAGACAAAGTTCTTAATAAGGACAATCTCTTAATGGCCAACCAAAAAAGAGCAACCTTAGATGCTCCTGATCAGGCCACCACCCAAAGGCCTAATCCCGTTAACATCGTGGCGCCCTAACAACCGTCACCGAACGAGACTCCCCCACCGCCAGTAGCCTCGGTTACTTAGGATCAGTTCGCCATACTGATCCAACAGGTCCAAGTTGACTCAATTGGTACAAGGGCTCCATGGAGTCCTTCCTCCAACTGCACCATCTCAACGGCTCCCTAATGGAATCGCTGCTCCCATTCCTCCAGCGGCTCCTCCCCCCAACTCACTCAAGGCCACGAGCCTCCCCCCGACGGATCGACCATGAAAAGGTGGAACTGCCACTGCAAAAGGACAGGAATCCACCTAGATTACGTTGGGCTCGTTCTATGTCCCCGGTATTCTCTCGCCACGACTCAACGTCGCGGTCACAATCTCCCCATCCTACCTCTCCTACTCCTTGAGATAATGAAGTGCGTCGACAACTCCCGGGGAAGCACCGAGAGGCGCGTCAGGAGCCAGATGTCGCTGGGCAGACATCCCATCCTCAACCCAAGGTGGAGCAAGGAATCCCCTTCATCGAGAGGATCATGGAGGTGATTCCGCTCCATGCAAAGCTCCCTAGGCCATATCATGGGACCACCGACCTTGACTACCACCTAAGCAGCTTTCGATCCATCATGATGTTCCACGGAGCGTCAGATGCGATCTTGTGCCGAGCTTTTCCTTCCACCCTCAGAGGATCCACCAGAACATGGTTTAATGGCCTGAAGCCAAACTCTGTTGACTCAACGAGCTGGGTCGATTGTTTATCAGCCAGTTTGTCAACAATCGCCGCCACCGAAGAAGATCCGACTCCCTCTCCAAAGTCTAGCGAGAGGGGGAATCTTTGAGGAATTTTCTTGGCCGTTTTAACACGGCCATGTTGGAAGTAGACCATCTCAACTATGAGATGGCCATGTCCGCCCTAACAGGTAGAGTATCGAAAGAGGAGGACTTACTTAGCTATAGAGGTCAACTACCCAAAGAACCTCTCTGACATGATGGCCCTGGCAGATAAATACGCTAGGGTTACGGAATCGAGAAGGTCGGCTCAAGTCAAGCAATCCAAAAAGAAGGAAAAGAAAGGCTCGAAAAAGAACCAACCCCCTTGCCCTGCAAGCTCGCCTCGCCGCCAAAGAGTTCCTCCGTCGCCAAGAGATCGTACCAGAAGTCCGGCGCGAAGGTTCAATCAATTCACCCCGCTCGCTGCGCCATGAGCACAAATCTTGATGGAAATCGAGCGGCAACTCCCCCGGTCAATGCCCCTCCGAGAAAACATTGCTCAGAGAGATGACCAGGTATTGCCGTTATCACCAAGACTACGAACATGATACCGAGGAATGCTGGCAGCTTCGGAATGAGATTAAGCAACTCATCCACCAAGAGAGGCTTGATCGGTTCAGAAGAGCTTCCAAGCCGAACAATAAAGGAGATCACCAACCCGAGCCTCGGCAACCACTTCCGCCAAACCCGCCAGCTGTAGGCAGCGTCAACATGATTGCCATGGTCGGGTTTTGCCAAGGTCGATCGGGCGAGGAAGAAAATTCACCAAAGAGGGTCCGATCCGAAGGGCTTTCTTTTTCAGATAAAGATCTTAAAGGAAAACAGTATCCACATGATGATGCTTTAGTTGTATCCCTTAACATAAACAAATATGATGTACATCGGGTTTTAGTTGATAATGAAAGCTCGGTTAATATTTTGTATTTTGATGCCTTTGTGAAAATGAATCTGCGAATGAAAGACCTCCGAGCTATGGACTCTACCCTAATGGGGTTCACCGGCTACACCGTTACTCCCGAAGGAGTCATCACTTTTAACAATTCGAGCACGCGCATGGCCTTGTGTGGCAACCGTACATGCAAATTTCCTAGCGATCAAACTTCGATCGCCATACAATACAATCCTCGGCAGGTCTGAACAGATGTCCCTCTGGGCCATAATATCCATTCCTCATCTCGCCATGAAATTTCCTACAAAATGGGGAGTGGGGACAATCCGAGGAAACCAAGCCGAGGCTCGGTACTATTTTGTCGCCGACCTTCAATCTAAAAGACCCAAGGTAGATGGGCTTGATTCCCCGAAAGACTTCGCCAAACAACGGGAAAAATCGATCAAAGAACTTGAAGAACTTCTTGACGAGGCTCAGCCGACCAAATCATAAAGGTCGGATCCCAACTAGAAGGCAAACCTCAGCAAGACCTAATCGAGTTTCTTCGAAGAAATGCCGATGTCTTTACTTGGTCAGCCTCAGATATGCCGGGAATTAAGCCGGCTGTTCTTGTTCATCACCTCAACGTGGATGAGACGTTCTGGTCCATTAAGTAGAAGAAAAGAAGCTTCGCCCCCGAACGTTAAAAGGCCATCGAGGAAGAAGTTGATAAGATCCTTAAGGCAAACTATCCCGAATGGCTGGCGAATATTATCATGGTAAAGAAGTCGAATGGCAAATGGAGGATCTGCATTAACTTCACAGACCTCAACAAAGCCTGCCCAAAGAACAGCTTCCCTCTACCTAGAATTGATCAGTTTGTGGACGCACCTCGGGCCACCAAATGCTAACCTTCATGGATGCTTACTCAAGTTACAACCAAATTCGAATGGCGCCTAAAGATAAAGAAAAGGCAGCCTTCATTATTGACCGAGGTATATACTGCTATCATCGAGTCATGCCTTTTGGTTTAAAAAATGCAAGAGCAACCTATCAAAGGCTGATCAACTAAGTCTTTAAATAGCAAATAGATCAGAATATGGAGGTTTACATCGACGACATGCTGGTTAAAAGCAAAGAAACATCCCAGCACATCGACGATCTTACAGAAAACTTTGCAACACTCAAAGTATTAGATGAAATTGAACCCAACCAAGTGCACCTTCGGAGTTAACTCTGGAAAGTTCCTGAGCTTTATGATCTCCCAGAGAGACATTGAGGCAAACCCCTAGAAAATTCAAGCTCTCCAGTAGATGGCGCCCCCTAGGTCGGTCAAAGAGGTGCAACGCCTTACCGAAAGGATAGCAGCCCTCAATCATTTCGTCACCCGGTCCGCCGAGAAATACCTCCCCTTTTTCAAGATGCTTCGATCAACTAAGAACTTTCAGTGGACTCCAGATTGCCAGAAATCCTTTGAAGACCTTAAAAGGTCCCTCGGCTCACCGTCACTCCTCAGTAGCCCGAAGCTCAAAGAAGCTCTGTATTTGTATCTAGCAGTTTCAGAGAATGCTATCGGATCTGTGATGATCCGAAAGGAGAACAAAGTCCAAAAGTCGATCTACTATATCAGCAAATTGCTTCGGGATGCTGAGAAGAGATACACCCGAATTGAAAAGATGGTGTTGGCTTTAATAACGTCAGTTCGGAAGCTACGCCCTTACTTCCAAGCACATGCTGTAGTAGTTCTACCAACCAACCTATCAAGTCGGTTCTTCACCGTCCAGAAGTATCAAAAAGGATGGCAAAATGGGCTATCGAGCTCAACGAGCATGATATTCAGTATCAGCCTCGCCCAACCATCAAGGCACAAGTTCTGGCAAATTTTCTTCTTGAATGTACAATACCGAAGGACGGCTCCACTCAGAGGCCTCTGAGCAACCAGAGTCCGAAGCTTTGTGGCTGCTTCATATATATGGGTTCTCCAGCATAAGCGATTCTAAAGCAACCTTTGAATATGACATCTGCTTCTCTTTCTCGGCCTCCAATTATGAAGCTAAGTACAAGGCTCTGCTCGCCAGACTCCGAATCACCTGCGGCCTAAAGGTCTAGAAGTTGAACGTCTACATCGACTCCCAACTGGTTACTGGTCATGTGCGAGGAGAATTTGAAGCTCGAGAACAAACATGGTTCGGTATATTCAAAAGGTGCGCAACTTATCCTTCAATTTTTCTAAACTTGAAGTTATTCGGATTCCAAGGACCGAGAATACGTGCATCGACCTTCTCTCCCGCTTGGCCACCACGGATTCGATAGATCTCGAGCGAAAATTTTGCTTGAAGGTTCTCGAGAAGCCTAGCATTGCAAATACCGACCAAATCATGCAGATCGAGGTCGAACCATCTTGGTTTGACCCGATCCTAAAGCACCTTAAAGACGGGTCACTCCTATCATATAGAAAGAAGGCAAGGAAACTAAAGATGCAAACATCCCACTATGTCTTGCTTGATGATCAATTATACAAGTGCTCCTCCATGCTATTACCCAAATTCCTTCGACCATCGAAGGCGGACTATGCTTTGCGAAAGGTTCATGAAGGTATATGTGGCAATCATCTGAGTAGCCGAACTCTGTCACAAGGTGCTACGCCAAGGATACTACTGGCCAACCATGCAGAAGGATTCCACGATCTCGTCCGAGCCTGTGATTCATGTCAATGGCACTCCAACATCCAGAGGCTCCCTTCTGCTTATCTGACACCAATATTATCCACTTGGCCTTTTGCCAAATGGGAGATGGACATCCTCAGCCCCTTTCCATTCGCCACTGGGCAGAAAAAATTCTTGTTTATAGCGATCGATTACTTCACCAAGTTGGTTGAAGCCGAGGCGATCGCCCAGATAATTGAAGCCCAAGACAAGGATTTCGTATGAAAATCCATTATTTGTCAGTTCGGTCTTCCACACACCATAATCATCGATAATGGCCGACAATTTAATAACCCAAAGTTTCAGGAGTTTTGTGAAGACTATGGCATCAACCATCGGCTCACATCAGTCGGACACCCTCAAGCCAATGGTGAAGCATAGGTTACAAACCGAACCCTACCGCAAGGAATTAAAGCTCGGCTCAACAGGGCGCGGGGCGGATGGGCAGATGAGCTCTATCATGTTTTATGGGCCTACCAAACCACCGAAAGGATTCCTACTGGATTTCAACTCCATTGGCCTTCAGCACTGAAGTCGTTATTCCCGTGGAAGTGGGCCTACCTTCACCACGAGTTGAGAGCTACTCAGAGGAGTTCAACGACAAGCAGCTCCGAGCCAATCTCGACTTGATAGAAAAAGTTAGAGAAAAAGCTCAGATCCGAATGGCTGCCTATCAACAAGTAGCTCGTTGCCATTCCTTCCGAGTTAAAGGGAAGTTATTCCTTCCTTGCAACCTTGTGCTTCGCAGAACATCGGTCTCCAAACCAACGAAGCAAGGAAAGTTGGCCTCAAATTGGGAAGGCCCTTATTAAGTTATAGAGGTCATCAGACCCGGCACCTACAAGCTATAGGATCTAGATGGAAGAGCCATTTCTCGAACGTGGAATATGGACAATCTTCGAATATACCACCAGTAAAGTATATCTGAACCGAGCCATTTCGCTCGTAATGGAACTTTACTCTTGAGCTTAAATATCTCCTCTCAGATCACTTTCTCCAAGTTGCTATTGAAAGGCAGGTTCTGCCTAATTGCTGACCCGCAGGTCCTTACCACCGAACCTCGACAGGACCGAGCAACTTTCTCTAAACCTCAGCAGGGCCGAACAATAATCTTTGTACCTTGGTTGGGCCAAGTAAAACAATCTCCTAACCTCGGCAAGGCCGAGCCATTTTCTTCGAACCTCAACAGGGCCAAGCAACTTTCTCCGTACCTCAATAAGACCGAGCAACAATCTTCGTACCTTAATAGGGTCAAGCAAAATTTTCTTCAAACCTCAGTAGGGCCGAGCAACAATCTCTGTACCTTGACTTGGCCAAGTAAAATAATCTCCAAACCTCGGCAGGGCCGAGTAACAATCTTCGAACCTCGGCGGGCCAAGGAACAATCTTCGTACCTTAGCAGGGCTCAGTAAAATTTTCTCCGATTTTCTCCGAACCTCGGCAAGGCCGAGGAACAATCTTCGTACCTTAGCTGGGCCAAGTAAAATAATCTTCAAACCTCAGCAGGGCTAAGCAACTTTATCCGAACCTCAGCATGACCGAGCAACAATCTTCGTACCTTGACTGGGCCAAGTAAAACAATCTCCGAACCTCGGCAAGGCCAAGCAACTTTCTCCGAACCTCCGCAGAGCCGAGCAACAATCTCCGAACCTTAGCGGGGTCAAATAAAATTTTCTCCAAACCTCGACAAGGCCAAGCAACAATCTTCATACCTTGGCTGGGCCAAGTAAAATAATCTCCGTACCTTAGCAGGGCCAAAGTAAAATTTTCATCGAACCTCGACAGGGCCGAGCAATTTTCTCCAAAACCTTGCCAAGCTAAGTGAAAATTCTATAAACCTCGGTACAACCGAGTACTATACAAATGCCGACAAGGCCGATCAAGTCCTACAATTTGGAAAGAGTTAAATACTCCTTTCTCAAAGATTCAGCATAGCCTGACAACTTATGAATGTCAATAGGGCTGAACAAAACTACCTAAAACTTGACGAAAGTTAAGTTCCTATTTCTCCTAGCATTCTACGAATCTCGTTTGATCGAGTATATCAATCCGAATCTAGGAAAAGCTAAGTATTTGCTCTTCTAAACAAAGAAATGCCTCATTGGATATTCTCATGTCTCGGTAGGTCTGAACCTTTTTCCTATATCGTTAGATATTCTTATGCCTCGGTAGGTCTGATCCTTTTTTCTATACAAATGCCAACAAGGCCGATCAGGTCCTACAATTTGGAAAGAGTTAAATATTCCTTTCTTAAATATTCAGCATAGCCTGACAACTTATGAATGTCAATAGGGCTAAACAAAACTACCTAAAACTTAACGAAAGTTAAGTTCCTATTTCTTCTAGCATTCTACAAATCTCGTTCGATCGAGTATATCAATCCGAATCTAGGAAAAGCTAAGTGTTTGCTCTTCTAAACAAAGAAATGCCTCGTTGGATATTCTCATATCTCGGTAGGTCCGAACCTTTTTCCTATATCGCTAGATATTCTCATGCCTCGATAGATCTGAGCCTTTTTTCTATATCATCGGATATTCTCGTGTCTCAGTAGGTCCTCCTTTCCTATGCTTCGGTCAAATCGAGAAATCTAACCTTAGAACGAATGAGCGTAGTCTATGCCTCGGAAAGGCTGAGGGAATTACGACAAAAGGACAAACACTTAGCAAAGAGGGGCAAAACACTTGGAAGGAAAGAAAATTCTTTTATTACAAGGAAATACAGCCTGTTACAAGGCATTGCAAGTGCATCAAAGCACAGGAAATACAAAAAAAAATTCAAATAAAGAAAACCTAACTACAGTTGTCACACTAGCAACACTCCAACTCCTGAAGAACGTCAGGATCGCCTTTGAACTCTGTTGAATTACGATCTTCGGAACATCGGGCAGAGGAATAGAAAGAAGCAACTTGAAGAAATTTACCTTAAGCTTCCCATCCTTCAAGAAGCCACCTGATAGATCTTCAGCCATCTCCTCTGGCGGATCAATAGCGGCTACCATGGTTGATGGAAAGCTTGTGGAAGAAGAGGCCCAACGAAAATGCTCCTTTGTCGCGTTTCCACTATGTCCTCTATAGTTCCACCCTTCTCCTTATTTGTCACACTTGAATACCAAGAAGAAGACTTCTGAACCATCTCTAATGGCACTTTACTCATAGCTTTAAGAGATCCAGCCGGTTTGCTCCTGGGCACCTTAAGAGTGGTTTGCTTTTCAGCAACTTCTTCATCCGAACCATCAAGCCCAAGCCAAATCTCAAACAAAAAGGCCGACCCTTCCGCCTCTAATTCTGACATGGTTTAAACCCTTACAAGCCTTTCTCCCTCATGCTCGGCAAAAACTGACTTCCGACTATGCTCAGCACCTTCCGTTTTTTTTTCCTTTTTATAGCCATCAAACGAGGAACAATAGCCATTAATGAGGAAAAAATCCTAGGATTCGCAGCGCATCAATCGTTGTACTACAGCCCTCATTAGGGCCACGTGTCGCCCATCCGCTCTTTTCTGGGTGGAATCCGAAGGGTTTCTCTTCGCTCAATGAGGAAAGCACTTTCGGAGCCAATGGATCGACCACGTGTCACCATCCTGATTAACCTCGCCAGGCATACAAGGAGTCTCCCCTCGCGCTGCGAGAAAAAGTAAAAGATCTTCCCTCGATCTCAACTCATGCGACTTAAATGCAAGAGGCCGTTTTCGGTTCCCAAAGTACGAACAAAAGTCAAAAATCGACTATGGAAGGATGCATGATCTGACAACAATTGATCACTTGGCGTGTGTAGAAGATAAGCCCCGCATCGGAAAGGGAGCACATTAATTGCAAAGTAAAAGCCTTGGAAAAAACGAAATATTCGTGAAGCTCGAGGAAAAACCAAGCTATTGACGAGCCTTGACAAAGCTGAACAATTCCTATTACCTCGGTAAGGTCGAGCGATCTCCTTCATCTCGGCAAAGCCGAGCAATTCCTCTTACCTCAGCAAGGCTGAGTGATCTTCATCATCTCGGCAAAGCCGAGCAATTCCTCTTATCTCAGTAAAACCGAGCCAACTCTTTACCCTCGGCAAACCCGAGCCATCGATTTGCTCCGCCAAAGTCGAGTTGCTTTCGGGCCTTGGTAAAGGCGGTTAAAGGCTTTCTAACTCTAACAGAGCTGATTTACCTATGCATCTCGACGAAAATTGAGTTTGGGCGTTCAAACTTGGCGGATTACAGAGCGTACTAAAAGAGCCATTAAGTATGCGATATTCAAACAATGAAGAACATTAAGAGAAACAGAATTCCACTCATAAATATTAGTATTACAAGACACAAATGTTCACAAAGTCTTTCCAATTACAAAAGAGAAGAATACAAGAAAAACTTTTAATCTACAGGCTCGGCCTCGAGAGCAACTTCGGAAACGTCCGAAGGAGGCTGGCTTGATTCACCTACTTCAAAACGTTCGATGGATCACAAAGCTGGCAATGGAGCTTCGGTTTCCTTGGCAGCAAGCTGTGAAGCTTCTCCCTCTTGAATAGCCGCCGCTGGATCCTCGACTATGTTCGCATCCGAAGCCACTTCGAAGTCAATGTCCGGTATCTCCTCATACTTCGGCTTCGGCGGACGATTGAATTGCTGCCGACGATTTGACCCCCAGCATACGGCCGCAATAGTTTTCAGCTTCTAAAAAGAAAAGGTCCAGACCTGGGTATTCCCGAGATACTTGCTCATGCTTCCTTCCCTCCAATCCGATATGCCTCTGCGCAAGCCACCATTCGTTCCTCCATAAATTGGACAGAATTTTTATCTCTCCACTGCCGAGGCGGCCTGCTTGTTGGCTTCAACCGCTTGAACGTGGAGCTCGAAACACTTCTGACTCGAAGCCAACTCCCCACTCAAAGACCTTATCTTATCGTTAGCATCGGCCATAATCTTGTTCACCTGAAAAAGCAAGGACGACCGAACTAACGACACTCAAAGTAAAGCAAAAGGAAATTGAAGCAGGAGAGCTCGTCAAGCCGTACCTCTTCGTCTCGCCGAGCCATCTCTACTTTCATATGTTCTCTCCTTATCGTATCGGTGCAACCTCGATATGGTTTCATCGATCTTTCGTTGTCTGTCCTCAACCTCCTTTGGAGCCTGAGCCAGGTCAGCAGCCATAAGCTTGGCAATCTGCTCTTGATGCCATCTTGACTTGTCAACTTTCCTCGACAAGTCATTTATTTACGCCATCCCTCTTCTCAGCAAATCGCTTATTTAAAGCCATTTCTCTCCTCGACGAAATGCTTATTCAAAGTTTTCATTTCTTTGGCAAACTCGGCTCTACACTGCAAAAACTCTGACCGAGCTTTATTAGCTAACTCACGAGCGTCCTTAAGCTCATCAACTTCAGCTCAAAGTTCTGTTTGTTATTTTTTCTCGAGCAATCTTCTTCCTTTCTGCCATCCATTCAACCATTTTCTCGGTCGACATCAGGGCCCTGAAAGTTTGAACGACTGACGTCGCTTTCTTCCGAAGGTTGGCGACTTCCTTCCTGACTTGGGCATAAGCTCTCATAATCAAGTTCAGGCGATTACACAACGCCCTTATTAAAATGGCATTCTGCAACAAAGCTATATCAATGAACTTCGGCTAGATAAATCAAAAAGAATAGGATGCCTCGGCATTCCAACTTACCTGGGAAGCATAGGCAGTCGCGATTTTTGTAAGGGCAAAATTGTGGAGACCAGGTAAGAGCTCCATATCCCTTGGTACGCCTAATTGCTAGAGTGCTATAGTAACGAGATCCTCTTCAACGGGCTCCGTCACTGAAGAGCTCTCTCCCCCACTCAGGGCGGGCCGAATCAAAATGGCCAACATATCCTCGATCCCAGGATCGGGGACAAGCAAATTAACGGCCGGCATATTGAGAGCCCCGGCCTGAGGAGCCTCGGCCTAAGGAGCTTCGGCTCGGTTAGCCTCTCTAATCAAAATCTCGACCTGGGAAGCTTCAGCCTGATTAGCCCCTTCAGCCGATGCCTCGACCTGAGGAACCTCGACTTGGTCAGCCTCCTCATCCGAGAACTCCTCCCGACCTACGAATGCTTGCTTGACCTCCCTCAGCTATTCAGGGGGGAATTCTTCAACATGAGGCTCCTCCCGCACCTCAGCAACTCCCTCGACCTCCCTTGTCTCCTCAACTGAAGATCATTGAACCGAAAGTTCTCCTCCATGAGTTGGGAGAGCCTTTAAGCTCTTAACCCCCTCGGAAGGAAGCTCCTTATCCTTGGGCAGAGGAATCTCATGACTAGGTGGTGGTGTTCCATCGGAATCATCCAACACCACCATTATTTGTGAGCTGAAAGCTTTATCAGTCTCCTCTCCCAAACTCTCTTCGGCCATCGGTCTCTCCTTCGGTGGAACTGACTTCTCCTTCGCCGCTAACGCTTTTTCCTTTTCGTTGGCGTGGAAGACTACCAACCAATCTTAACTTTCTTTACCTCCCTTGAGCTCGACTCAGGGAGTCTGGGTTTCTTCTCGGGCTTGGCCCTTTCCTCAGAATCGTGCTTCCTAGGATGCTTGCCCAACACACCCCTTAACTGGGCTTCAAACCTCGACCTCTCGGCTGCAAACACAGTGGGTAAAAAGTTAGTCGATCAAAGACCGTTATGATCTATTCAAAAGAAAGAAGTGAAGCTTACCTTGAGGATCAAGGGGGCTAAGCCCGGCATCAATCAACAGCGCTTCGCTGCTGCGAAGAACCTTAAGGTCTCCTTCCCCCCGCATCGTCAGCATTGGACGCTCGTTTGGATTCACGAGATAATTCGCCCATACTCGAAAAAAATCGAACCTGTCGTCCCACTCAGTAAAGAAAAATCTGGACTTCCATCCCATTATGGAAGATGGGATGTCCAACATCATCTTGAAAGATCTCCAAGGTCCGACGAAGGGCCACTCAGATTTTTTCAGAAAGACAAGGCTATAACATACCTAGAACAGCGGAAGCGTCGCCGTCACTCCAATAAGGGTACACAGGGAGATGAACCCAATGATGTGATGCCAGATGTTTGAAGACACCATTGTCGGGTAAATGTCGTAAAACCTCATTATCTCCATCAACGGATGAAGGGGAAACCGAAGACCCGCTCGTAAACTCTCTTCATAGAAGAAGGCCCCGGACTCCAACTGCTCTGTAACCCTCTGTTCAGGCTCCGGCACCCGTAACCTGATGTTTTGAGGAATCCAATACCTCTGACGAATCTTTTCCAAATCCTCCGAGGTCATCGTGGAAGTGAAATCACCTGGGCGCTCCATGTTTTCGGGATGGGCAAAGGAAACTCTAACGAGAAGCGTATAGTTTCTGAGAGAGAAGCTTCTAAGGGAAGAAACAAGAAGGTGAAATAAAGAAAGCGCCGCCAAACTCCTTTTAAACCGCCTCAACAGAAGGACTGGGATATTGCCAGCGAGGATCCCCAGGCATCCAAATTGTCAACCCGGACACTACAGGCGCAAAAGCCCGCCATGTGTCATTCCACCAACTGTTGCTCACAGAGAACGAAGAGTTCCGCCTCGTCCGCCTAAAAGAAATGATGGAATGGCGATGTAGCATTTATTAGGCCATCATAACGCGTCTCTACAAATTCAAATCCTTCCAACCAAATTGAGCCGTCTGGAACTCTACTCCCTATGCCCGAATCTACGCTTCAGACTAGGGAGTGGAGGGCATATGATATGGGATAAAATCATCACCGCATCGGTATTAGTGTACATGGCAAAAAGGCAGGGTCATTTTCGACTTTTGACCCACTAACAGCCATATCCAGAAAAAGATAAAATATAACTGAGCTATCTCCATACCTCGGTAGGACCGAGAAACTCCTCTTTAATCAAGCACCCTCATCGCCTTAAGCTATGCCGAGGATTGCAGAAGATGAATCGCTCCAACCACACGAATCTCATAACAATCTTCCTAAAATGGGAATGACGAGCCAAACATGACCGACCCTCTGATCGTAATAAACGAAATTTCAAATCCCTGATCAGCTGGCGGGATTCCAATCGCATCGGCTCCCAACACCCTAAAAAGGAAATAAAAACTAAATATGACCTAACGCCCATGAATAATTGAATCGTGGAGCGCCAATCAGCTATCGATCCTCTTAACCGCCAAGATTCGAATCATAACGGTCCTATAACTAATCATATTCAAATCATACAGGCTCTTGACTTCCTAAAATGCGCCCAAGAAATCAGGTAACCCACCATCATTCCAGCGGTCTATAAATACCATGTCCTAAGATCCCTTCAATTATGCACAAACTAACTCTAAGAACTCTAGCAGAGTTCATAGCTTTCGAGAGGTCATCTCTAAGAGATTCTTCTGTTGGAGCCTTCTTCTCTCATCTGTTTACTGAGAATCATCACTGACTTAGGCATCGGTCTTCCATAGGAACCACCCCCGACGCTTTCTGCGTAAAGACTGTCTTGCAGGTCCAACCTGACGAAAGATTGCCATCCGAATTATGACGTGTGCCGCCCACAAGCCAAAGAACGGAATTCCGTAGCAACACATACGATTCAATAAATTAACATTTTGAACATTTATTTATATAAATAGTTATATGCACTTCCACTTTTATTTAACTTGATTTTCTTATTTCTCTTCCAAAAAAAAAAAGGGAGACTAAAAATGTATTATCTCTAAAAGAAAAGAGAGTCTATAATAACATACTAATAGAAATGCTATTAAAAGGAACTTGAGTGGTAAAGAGCAAAAATAAAAAAGCAAAATTTATTAAAGAAAGGAGGAGCATGAACGCATTAAAATTAAAGAGAGATCGAATAATTTAGAGAAAATTAGCAAGGAGGGATGTGGATTAGAAGATGCAGCAAACAAAGTAGAAATTATAGATACATCCAGTGATTCAGGTCTCAACAGGATGAGGGCCGATAAGACCGTCCCATCTCATCCTAGAAAGATTCTAAAATCAATCTCGACCTTCCCATCCTATTCTATCTCAGCTATAATATATTATAGCATTAATTTTTAATAAATCTAATTTATCATAAAAATATAATTTTTATAGTTTAAATATATTTAAAAATTAAATAAAATACCAAAGCTTCGTAAATAATTTTTTAAAAAAGAAAAGTACCTCAAGCAAATATTGGGACGCCTAATTGGGTTAGGAATCAGGACACAAGATAGTACAGGACGCAAGACATGCCTCATTTCAGAAAAAAAATCAAACACATCTATCTCATGAAATTTAAAATCTTGGACAAACATACATGAGAATGGAGAACTAGATTACACAAGGACTATAAACTCTTATTTTTAAAAAAAAAAATCCTAAGATCAGATGGTCCTCATTAGGTAGGAGCAAGAGCAACTAAGTGTAGGATATCAATACTTAAGTAGATGGCTCCCATCCAACCATTGATTGAAGTGGGGGAGAGGATTTAATGAATTTTTTTGGGTTCTCTAAATGATTTGACAAATTTTATATACAATTGGCTGAGAAAGTGTGTGCAAAATAAAGGGGAAAGTTTAGGAGGAGACTTATTTAATTGAGAGATTTTGTTTGCACATTGCACCCAATCTTGCCCATATTACATATCAAACCTCCCTTTATTCATATTCACAAATTGACTCCAGTAATGTTATATTTATTTGCAAAACAATTCAAAGGTTAGCTTAAATCTAATAGATTAGTGAATGGAATTTTTCTTTATAGTTTGCTGATGAAATTACCATGTATCTCTTTCCCTTTTCTTTACCGTCCAACTTTGGGATAATCATAAGAGTACAGAATCCCTCGTATCACCATCACACCCCACCCCCCTCCCCCTCTTTCCACTCATGGTTGAGCATTGCTAGCACAGGGCACACAACACTTCTATTATCAGGTCATACACTGCCCCACTGCTATTCACCACCATGAAAAACCTTCCAACAAAGATGTCGTTGACATGCATCCACTTATCACGTGCATCAACTTATCATGGTGGGGCAAACTAAAGATGGTGGCCCAGGCAATGCAAGGACCTCAGCCTAGGTATCAACCAACAAAAGGCACTTGCCGATGCCATAGATCCAACTAGTGATGATGCCCATGGCTAATTTGAATGGTTGTTGAGGGGATGTCATGAAGGAAGCTAGAACAAGTCGGGCTCAGATTAGATGGCAAAGAAGAGGAGGGAGGACCAAACATCATGACACAAGGGCTACATTGAGGTGTGAGAATCAAGGGCCTTGGTTTAGCATATCCAAAGAAACAATGGTCATTTCCTACCCCTAGTTAACCAAGAACCATTTATAAGATATGGAAGTCTAACAAAAGGGTTGTTTTACAAAATATATAATATTATCAGGGCCAATTTGAAAATAGAGATAAAGAGAAGATTAATATGAAATTTTGGTAAAATATTAGATGTTGTAAGCCCAAAAAAAACTCTTTATTTTATAATATCAACTAAAATATGCTCTTGTGCTAAATATACTTTTATAAACCTCCATATAAAATCTAATGGCAATTAGGAATAAAAAGTGAGATGAAAAAAAATATTATAACATTCTTTTCTCATAGAAAGGGTGTGTGCCTCACCAATAAAAAGATCATAGCGAATGACATGTAAATTAATTCCATATTCTCTTGCTCTTAATATTGCATAAATAGTAAGAATAACTTAAAAATGCAAGATAAATTCTATAGTTCGAGCTAGAGTTGAGCACCAACCTGTGGCCAGCATTTTGTGCTCATGTCATGGCTATAAGGAGGCAAAAAGCATATGTGATTGTGTGATGAAGAGGAGAGAGATGGGTAGAAGGAAAGGAGACATGGAGCAAAAATTTCAAATTGCATTTGCGTTTAATAAAGGAAGAAATAGATACGAGAAGGCAAACTTAGAAATTTCAATTGAAGTATATAATTTCACCCCATTGCATGTGCATCTGCATACATCACTCAATAAATAAGAAATCATTTTCGTCACTTGTCAAAATAGTTCAGTGTTGCCTCCAACGAATGGTAATATCCAAATATCTTAGTAGCTATAGGGTGATTAGGCTGATATAAGCACCAATGCAATGATAGAAAGAGGAAGTATTAGTAATATATGGAGAAAAGGAATAATGATAAATGATCATAAAAAATAGCTGAAAAAATCCTGAGTCATGCAAAATATTTGTCTAGCAATATAGGAATGCTAAGAAAGCCACAAAAATAATGCAAAGTACAAGATGATGGGAACAAGCATGACTCAAAATCAAGTAGAATAAAGAAAAAGGATTCCTACAGCTGACCTCAACTAATTTAGAATTAATGCTTTGTTGTTGTTACTGTCGTTAGACGAAATGATAAGAAGAGATAAGGGCATCAATAACAATTTTAATTATGAACTCGCATATATTTTAAGAAATTAAGGATATTTTGGTAAAAGATTTTAACCAATGGATTATTCTGAGATGTGCTATGAACCTAAAGCTCATCTCTTATAAAAATGTATCGATATACACTTATTCATTTCTTTACATGCTTGGAATCTTTAGACTTTGAAATTTTCAAGTTCTGAGGACATTTCAGAGTAATATGACAAATTCTTAGAGACTTAGATAAAATCTAGTATCAACAAACTAGACCATCCTAGAGTTAAAATTCCAACACTATTTGGTATCACTTCTGATTTCCAGTTTCCTTTTTTTTTTCCAAAAACAAGGAAATCAGATTAGGAATGATGTTTGGTAACCTCATTTTGATTTTTATTTTTTAAAAACTGCTGTCCAATTTCTAGAAATTATTAAAGCTCAAAATCTTGGTCTCTAAAATTTTTGAAACCAAGGCCACTGGTGATATCCGCCATTACCAGCTTCAACACCACACCCAACTACCAGCCACCACCATTACTATCATAACATCCACCTCCACCATTGCCACTACCACTACCATCACCATTGTTGCCAAGTGCAACCCAAGTAACCATCAAACAGGTTTCACATTTTCAATTTTCTAAAAGAAAAAAAAATACAAATTGGGTTTCAATGAAAAAAAAAACTGAAAACTGAAAATTGGAAGATGTCAAACAATATCTTCATTAATATTTTCAATATCACATGCTATGACACCAACAGCATAGCACATTCCAAGCATGATTTTTTTCAAAATTTTATTTTTTAAAAAAAGAAGCTTTTATTTTCTTTAGCTGAAACAATACATTGAAAGCTCTTATACAATATAATTCATTTCAAAATAATTTCTAATTTTCTCCAATATTTTAGTTTCTTCTTAATTTTAATTGACAATTTCTGCATTTCACCATAGTTTTTCGAGAACAAGCAAGACCACCAGATTGAATGCAAATAACTTCTCAAACAGTGCACTAGCCCCAGTGAGACATCTCCATGCAAACTTGGTCACTTTGTCCCTTCAAATGGCATAGTTTTAAATTTAATATTCCTTGAATTTCATATCATACAAAAAATAGCTTTAAATCTATTCCCAAAAAAAAATCTTGCAAAAAATACTGCTCTATGAAGGAAATCCATTCCCCACAAAATTTTTTGTTCAAATGTAGATAGTTCTACTGAAACCCACAGTTAACAGCCAACAAACCTTGCCTTGTACCACAAAAACATGGAGATGCCCCAATTTCAACTATCAAGAAAATGTGATAATCATCAATAAGTAATCATGATGGGCAAGTTAGCGATTAGGCTCCTACTGATAGAAAAATTAACCATGCATAAGCTGCAAGCACCTACATCTCTCCATGCAAATTCAAAGCATCATCAATAGGTACGGATGGCAATTTTTCCCGTTTGGCTATTTATCCGACCGATACCGCTTCTAACAGATCGAAGAATCCCCGGTCTAAACGACTTAACGGGTATAGAAATTACCTATTTAATGGGTAAACGGCCCAGGAACAGTATCATCCACCCCGTCCCCGTTTACCCGTCTCCATCCCTATTAGATTTAATATAATATATTTAAATTTTAAACATATATTATTAATATATTTAATATTAAAATTTTAAAATAAATAAAATATATATACTAAAAAAACCCTAGTAAAACACGTTTGAATCTCTCTATCATTTTTTTAAACTTTCAGTAAACTATAAATTTAATAAAATAATTTTTTTATGTAAACAACCAAATGGGTACCCATTTACCCGGCCGGGTATCCCCGTCCCCATCCCGTTAACTATAACGGCTTAACGGGGCGGGAAACAAGAAGATTTTTCCTAATAAGGACAGGGATCAGTAGAAGCCGCCCCGAGCCATCCCCGGGCCGTTGTCATCCCTATCAATAGGTCTCTACATTGTCTCCTGGTTTTCCAGTGACCTTTTACACCAGCATGCTATGGTACCTTTTCCACATGGTTTGGCATTAATAACAATAATACATGGCATTTAAAGTCCTTCCATATGGAGACTAGAGCAACAATCATAAATATCAAGAGGCCCTATATAAGAATGGATATGCTAACCAAGAAAGCCTTTATCACACATTTAACCATCTGAAATACAGACAAAAGTTGCAGGGAAAAAAAAAGAAAAACAACTCACCATAGTTTCCTGAATAACACCTGGATCATTTCCTACTGGATTCTTTTGTTTTGAAAAGCTAGTGGCATTTGTAGCAGGTGCTGAAACTCGCCGACGAGAAGGATCCATTGCTGACCAACCACTTGTTCTTCCTTCCTCACCACCTGAAACATTGTCAAAAGATAAATTAGCACTTGGTAAGTAACATGAGTATGAACATGATTCATTCAGCAAGAAGCAACCCAACTATATCAAAAATAATACAAAAGATTTGTCATACAGGGGTCCTGATTATGCTATGAACATGAGTATAAGAGTTAGGTCTTGATGATATGGGAACTAGGTAGTTCAGAAAATATGGTATAGTAGTTTGGGAGAAGAGGATGTCATCAGTTTTGAGTATAAGGCAACATAAAACCCAGCTAAAAGGTAAAAAGATTACCTGATTTCCTATCAGCATTGGTAATAGCAGGGGCCATCATCCCTGAACTAGGTCCAGCACTGGGTCCCTAGAAAGAAAACATAGCCCACTTACTTAAATAAACAGTACAAAGCTTTTTAAACAGTAAATGCTTCTGTATATGACTTACAGGAGCTCGTGGAGGAGCACTTGTAATCTGTGATTGTTGATATTTCAAAATGGTCCAGTCAAACACATAATCAAATTGAAAACCTGCAAATCAAAATGCTGGGATAATGGTCATACTAAAAATGATGATATCTGACAACTAAGGTGAAATACGGGAGTGAATTAGGATTTCAAACTTCGCAATATCTCAGTCAACATGGATGTGTCAAATAAACACTTATAAGCCTACCTTCACGGATAAAAAGATCGCGAAAAATTCTTTTAAGATAGGCGTAATCTGGCTTATCATCAAAACGTAGTGAACGGCAGTAGTGGAAGTATGATGTGAATTCTGAAGGATAACCCCGACACAAGGCCTAGAAAAATAGACTTCTATCATAGTTTTAGCAAATTGAGAAAAACTTGTTATAGATATCTTCAGCTCATCAAAAGGTCACCTCAATTGATGTGGAAACTTTTTTTTCACTAATTTTCTCATACTTCTGTTTCTTGGTTCCTGCTTTAAGACCCTGCCATGGAAGACTGAAAAAAGCCAAAAGGTTAAGTTTCTACAATGGAAACACAGTGGAGACAAAATAATCTAACCAATCTTTGTCAATGGAGAACATACCTTCCTCTTAAGAAATACATGAGAACATATCCAAGAGACTCCAAATCATCCCTCCTGCTTTGCTCTTAGCAACCAAAATATGCACAGCAGTCAGATAATTAACCAGACATTTCATAAAAACAACAGAATGAGTGCATGAAGAACATTTTCTGAAAATAAAGTTCTATCAGCACTGAGGCACATGACGATATCAAAGATCTAAAAGAACCAAGTAAAAGTTAATTAAAAGTGTGAGAACGTATTTTATATACCAATGCCAAGATGTGTATTCATGCTTGCATATCTCGCTGTCCCAGTCAAATTCTTATTCTCTCTGTAATATTAATTAACAGGTCAGAACGCAAGAATAGAGGGGTTTCCAATCTCCGTAAAACTTTTGATATGAAATCAGGGGGAAAAAAATCTAGTGACAGAATTCAAAATAATGTCCCGTTGGGAATTGATAGCCAAAACCACTAAAAACTTCTAAACAGCAATGCAGGCTCAATTAAATCAAATGGATTGTGAGATGGACACATAAGTGGATGTAAAGCTAAAAAAATTGAATATTATTCTTAGTTTACAGTCTCTGGTAATGAAATGAAAATTACAGTATCATATGTCAGGATTAGTTACCATTATATCCTAAGCATATAGACCCATCATGTTGGACTTAGATGTAGCATATTTTTCCAAGCAAAAAAATTGATCATTTTGGTATACATTAAACCTTTAGTCTTTGTTAACTGGCTAATCACTTCTATAGTTGATGAAGCAGTACTGACATCCACTAAATGCAAGAATAAGAACACAAAAATATAATGAATCTCTGCCCATCACTTAATCAATAAAATATCAAGCAAAGCTGGTCTTGCAAAGCAAAAGGAGAGGAAAACACAAACTTACACATAAAAGCTACATCATCCCCCTGCCACACCCATCAAAGAAGGCAATAATTTTGATGAAAGTGGAAACCTCATTAGACCAAAATATGACAGCAGTTCTTGCAAGCTCGTACTCATAGGTGCAACCACCACTTCCACATTAAGAAACTAATCCTATAACATATTTCTCTGCTAATTTAAACTCATTGCAGAAGGCTAGGCGCTAGTTAAAACAGTCCGGCTTTTGCATCATAAAGCTTTTTTTCCTTGATAACTATCTCTTCATCTTTCTTTATTGTCAATGCAGAACTAATATTCAATCTAAATCAATTACAGGAAGAGTATAAGCTAGCATTTGACTCCCATACTTCCACATAACACTCTCAAAGAACCAATTTGAAGTGAAAATAATAGTAATAGAACTTAAAAATAGCAGCAGTAGCAGTATAATATACCATCATATCTCTGCCTCAAATCTTATCCCAATGAACCTTTCATTACCCATTCTTCATCTTAAGTAAAAGCTTGATATTCTTATCCCTTCATTCAAATGTACCTACTTTCTTCCAAATTATTTCCAAACTTGTCTATAATCCAGATTTATCACTTCACACATCTCGTGATTCATGATGTTTTGCTCTCATACTCACTGGCCTATGCCACAGATTTCAGGAAAAATTCCAAATAAAATGTTGTTAGCAAATTTTGACCAACGTTTTAAATCTCATGGATCAAAGCCATCCCAATTATTCCATGGCAAGGTTTTAAATCTCATGGGACAGTAATGTCCCGATTTTTTTATGGAACGAAATGTCCCACATCCCATACCACCTCGATTCCCAACACAGTCAGGCATACCAGTACTTGCTTAGGATGTTTTTTTTTTCTTTAAAAAAATTATTTGTGAAGCTTTAATGTTTTATTTGATTTTTAAACAAATTTAAACTTTAAAAGTTATATCTTTCAGAGAAATTAGATTTATTTAAAATTGATACTATAATATATTATGACCAAGATAGAACAGGACGAAACGATCGATATCAGTTCCAAAATCTCTCTAGGATGAGAGATCTTGATCGTTCCAACCTCCATCCCATTGAGACTTGAATCGTTGTTCCATGTCACGGGACGCATTGCACTATCACCCTATCCCAATACTTTGGGTCAGGGAATGTATCAGGATGCACTAATCAGGATACTAGGATGACAACAAAATGGTCTCATCCTATCACTTGAGATAATAACCCATCCTTGCATCCCACTGAACATTTTAGTTGGACACGAAACCATAATCTTGACAAAGCAAAAATTTAATAATTTAGTCATGTCATCTCAAGGAGCATATGATCTCTGGCCAATCTTACCGCTGTGGCAGCCCCTTGTTACCAATCTGCAATCTTAAAGAAATGATTAATATTTTTTCTCGTTTCATGCATAAGTACCAAATCGAATATTTGTTTCTTAAATCTTAACTAAAAAATCTTAGTATTTTACTTAGAACCATGTTTATGTCTTCACATGTATGCA
Source organism: Calamus simplicifolius (assembly GCA_900491605.1). Classification (NCBI taxonomy): domain Eukaryota; kingdom Viridiplantae; phylum Streptophyta; class Magnoliopsida; order Arecales; family Arecaceae; genus Calamus; species Calamus simplicifolius. The sequence goes on along the minus strand of UESW01004221.1, from coordinate 288,313 downwards.
GCATTAGGCACCAACCATACCAGGCAGTGGGAAACCATACCGCCAGTATGGTACCATTACATTGCAAGGGATCAATACACCCCCTTACTGAAACATGCTATGAGTTTTATGCAGAATCCAACTGCGTGCCATGTGTCCTATGCTGCATTGCATCCACCCAAACTAACTAAAGGTTACCAAGACCAATATTTAAAACCTTGCATGAAAATGTGTGTTTGTGTTTGTCCATGTACATATATATGGAGAAATAAAGCATTTTGCATCCAATTGACATAGATTTTGGTCAAATGACATTTCACGTCCAAACACTTATACATTGGCTCCTAAATGCAGAAGACACTCGTCTAAATACATTGATGAGCTATTAACACAGAAAAATTTACCTATATGGGATGTGTTGGTGAGTCGAAGTGTCTCTATACTTCTTGGCAAGACCAAAGTCAATAATATACACCTAAAAATAGAAGGCATACTATGTCAGATGATACACTGATCCTGATAAAATCCTTAAAAAAGAGCAGCATAAAAAGATTTTGTGGTCTACCTGATTTGCTCGCCTTCCCAAGCCCATCAGAAAATTATCTGGTTTAATATCTCGATGAAGAAAATATTTACCATGAACAAACTCTACTCGGTTGATCTAATGAAACATCAAGGCAGATTAGAAATTGAGCAAAAAAGTTATGAATAAAAAGTATCAAAAAATGTCAAATAATACCATCTGATCAGCTAGCATTAGCACAGACTTCAACGAAAGCTTTCTACTGCAGAAGTTAAAAAGATCTTCAAGGCTTGGTCCCAATAAATCCATGACAAGAACATTATAGTCACCTTCAACACCAAACCATCGCACATTTGGAATTCCAGCTGCCAAAATAAAAAGAAGAAATACAAAGACCCGGTGAATAATATAAACAAATTTTCAAAAAGGGTAAACAGGAATTCTAATTACTTCCTCCTTGTAAAATTCTGTACAGCTTTGATTCGTATAGCAGCTGCGGATGCTTTGTTTTGATATTTTCCTGATCAAAAAGAATGATGCATCATACCAACTCCTATCATAATATCGAAGTGACTAAAATGTAAATAAGCATTTTCCTAACATGCATGTTACAATAGTGGCATCACCACTACCAATATGCAGTAACTAATTTTAATTCCTGGCACTAAAGATGGAGAAATCGCATTATCATAACTTAACTGATCAAAATAAATAAATAAATAAATAAACTAAGCAAAATATTTTACTAAAACAAGATACATCATGTTAAAAGTTTGTTACATTCACAGCATCATTAAGGGTCTCTAGTGGAATCTCACTAAATCAAGTATGCTGCCTAACAACAGTACTCTTTATAAAATTATCAACAAATTAATAAAATAAATAATCTCTATCATAGGCTCAATAACACTTTTGCACATTGGAAGGCTATAAGAAGTGGCAAATGGAACATGATGCAAAGAACTAACTGGAAACCAACAAGTTAGAGATGATGCTCTTTTCCAGCAAGGCAGGGGGTGGAGGGTGGGGGGGGTACCAGGATGACAAACCAACAGTGTTTTTCCATAATATGTAGAAGAAACAGGTTTGAAAACAGATACTCCAGCACAAAAGAGGATTTTTTTTGCCCTACCCCATACAATAACTATTGATTGAAGCTCCAAAATTGGACATTCCCACCAATGCAAGTACACAACCAGTTCTTGTACCCCACTTTAAACACACTTCCCAGACTGATAAACCATAAGGCATCCTGGTACTAGGGCCATTTATTGGCACAATAACTTTTCCATACAAGAAGTAGGTCGAGATTGTATTTCAGCATCCTCCAGAGATTTTAGAACAACACTTCTCCTCTCCATATGGTTGACACTTCCCAATTCCCTAAAAAGAACAGATTCCAGGGACTTTCCGATGCACCTCTAAAGAATATTGCACGTGAAATGTTCCTAGGAAAAACACCAGCAATTCCGCATTAACTTCAGGTTCACTAGCACCATAACATGGAGTCACCAATGCAAATCTCGTAGGTAGCAGATAACTCACTCCAAACAGTGTGATCCCATGCACTCAGTCTGCTGACTAATTTCGTTAATGGTAGGAACAACCCAACAAGAGACCAGCTCCGAACACATTAGCACAGAACTTGTGGATCATCAAAAAAACCCTCAACTGAAACTTTATGTTCCAAATCCAAAGCAGTTGTACCTTCCATAAGAGAGCATTACAATGATGGTAAATAAGGGGCTTAATTGAATTGTTGAGACTAGTACAGTAGACTGCCTAAATTTCTTATGCAAACATCCTACAAGTAGAAAACTTTCAATCCTTTCATCACTTTGCTCAACCAGACCTCTTGATTCCAATGAGATTTGTAGAACAAGAAATAAAAAGCCATTAAATTTTAGTCTTTATGCAACTCTAATCAAGGTTTTAAATCCTATGAGACAAGGATGTCCTCCACAAAACAAAAATCCTATGGTCCGCTCTATCCCAATGGTCATCCTGGTAGAAAATCCAAGTACCTTTGATTCCTTCCTCTTCAATTTTTCTTTATTTCTTTTCATTCTTTATTTCCTTTCTTCCTTTTTCCTTTCTTTCTTTCCTCTTCCTTCTTCTTTTCCTATATAGTTGGGCTTCAATGTCCTACCTCTATCTCTGTCTCATTTTGTCATAGAAACAGTATGAGACAACTAGGATAGCTCCCATTTAGTAAAGTTGTTACATTAACTTCACAACTATTATTATACTATCCATCAATACATATAAACATCCCAACTAAATGGAACAAAGTCTTGTTGAAGTACATAAATGGATGTGATCTACTTATTGTGTAAGTTAAATTACATTATACTCAGCCATCATTGCGTATATAAGATGTAGCAATACTTACTTCTACATATCTTCGACTTACACTAAAAGCCACCGTGCAATTTTTTTAAACTAAATGATGTTTGATACTTAAAGTAGGTATTTCAATTAAGTTATGCTTATAATCAGTCAAAAATGCCTGTTCTTCATCCTTTTCTATTTTTTAAGACAACAAAAAGCATATATCTAAGCCACAAAAAGGTTTCAAATTCAAGTGAATAAATGTGTTCTATGAACCAGCAGCATAAATAAATAAATAGATAGATAATCACCCCAACTATTTACTAATCAAACTAGGTTCTGAATTGGCATAGCTTCTAGAAGGGCAAAAAGAGCTTCTTAGAGGGCTAAAAGCACTTTTTGGATGATGTTGATGTGTACAGTAAAAATTTTGAAACAATTTTCTGGCTACTCCAAAAGCTGAAAAAAAACGTCTGTTATGGAAAAGCTTTAATGCGGTGTTTTTTGACAAAATCACTACTTAAGACGTGTTGGGAAGCCATTTCATTTTAACAAAATTTCCACAAGGACAAAAATACCCATGATCATTCATCTGATATAATACTATAATATATTACAAAATAATATGATTATAATATATTAGAGTACAATAAAATATTACCATATTATATTATAATAATATAATATCAAAAATTATGATTAATAATATAATATTGTAACTATAATATGATTGTGTAATATGATATGATATGATACAACACAATATAATATATTATTATATATAATTATAGGGTATAATATAATTATAAAGCATTATGCAATCTCCTTCGACACTTCCTATTACACTAAAAACACTTCCTCAGTTGGATTACCAAATAGAAGTTAAAGTTTCACAATATTTCAAAATTGTAGTTACCAAACAACAAACATATTTTTATTAAAAGATTTATTAGTGAAAGTTCTATTATCCAAAACTCGATGGATAAAAGTTCTACAATCGACAGCAATGCCAAACAGGGTCTAAAATCAATGCATGAACATGTTAAGCCTTTATGTCAAATCCATTCAAATTTCAACTAGTTAAAGGGTTTTCTCAAAGCTTTCCTCAATCAAAGTAATGCTAATCAACCTTTCCAAATCTCCAACCATTGCAAAGAAACTGATGGAAAATCCACATGCCATAAATTACGGGTCAAGGTATAGATTTACTAATTAGGAAGACCAATTACGGGTCAAGGTATGACCCATCAAGGCACAGAAACCTATTATGACCAGAAAATTAACATTATGGCAACCCTCCAGCAGATTGGTGCCCAATTATTGGCCAAAGAAGCTCTAGGCAAGAGGGGTTCCAACGTGTAACCAAGAAATCCTATAACCATGTCTAAGACCTATCTGTAAGTTCTGTAACATAAGCTGATATAGCAGTTTAGCAACTCTTCAAGGCTCCCTAGACCTACAACAACAAGTTTAGACACAGGAGGGTAACAGCCAAGAATGACTTAGAGAATTGCACTTTATAATTGACTAATTTCAACTACCAGGTTGAAATATCATTACATAATTTCATGTGAATAATATAACTAAAGGAATAACCTTTGCATGCCTCTCATGTTTATGCCCCTCAAGCATGACACATTACGTCTTCCACAAAAACTAAAATAAGCCTACAACATAGAACTATCAATAATTTTGAAAATAAACAAGGCTCTTTAATAAGGCTAAACCAAATTTCCAAACTTCCACAAAAACTGTGCAATTCTAAGATGAGTTTCTCAAATTCAACTAAATAAAAGACCACAACTGAGTATCCTAAAGAAGTGCCAACAAATCCACATGAACCTAGTAGCTCAAAAGTGGTTTCCATAGCTACAGAAAAAGACTAAAACCAAAACATCAATGACCTGTAAGAACCTATACCTCGAAGCGATTTCAAATTTGATAACCATAGCAAATACTCGATAAGGACACTGTCAAATACAAAACTTAGATTATCCAGAACATCAAAGGCATTAGCAGACCATGATTAGCCAAAAGCAATGACACAAAAAGGGAGAAATTCAACAAGCAGCTACTTACAAGCTTAATGGCGACTTCTTCGTTTGTTTGGATATTAGTTCCTGGAAACAACCGTTAAAATATAAAGGAGGGAAAAATCAAGAACCCTAAAACAAGAAAGAGAACCTTCAAATCTTGATTAGCAAGAATCGAAAGATTGGCGTCATGATCGCAGACCTAGATAGATCTCCCCAAAGGAACCACTCCCGATCTTGCGACCGAGCCGGAACTTGTTCCCCACGCGAGGCTCCATCACAGCTACTATAAACAGCGAACCTAACCCCAAATTCACAGCCTAACCCTAAAAAGAAGAACAGATGGTGGAAAACGGAATCGTAGAAAGAAAAGGGCAAAAAAAAAGACAAAGAAAAAGAAAACTTCTTCGATTTGATAAAACCTTCCAGCTCACCCCCGACCAAAAGAATAAACCAAAAAACGCGCTGCTCGGAAGCAAGAACTCAGATCGTCGCCCATTGCTCCAGCGAATCGATCGCAGAGGAAAAACAGGTCGATCGACAAACAAGCGTTTACAAACACAAAAAAAAAGGAGTTTTTTTTTCTACCGTTTGATTCTAATGGATTGGTTGCAGAAGAAAAAGCGAAGAGGAGAAGGAGGAGAGTGGGAAAGGTGTGGGTGAAGGGGTCATGATATCGCCCCTGATGCGCGCTTCGATCCAATCCATACCCAACGACATTATAAGAGTTTTTTTTTTTTTTTTTTTTTTTTTTTCCCTCTTTCGCTCGCTATCTCCTCCCGACCTCGAGCCTCGCTTTCGCTCACCGCTTTCCCTTTCCCTTACCCTTTCCCTTTCGGCTTTTCCTTGCTTTTTCTTTGTTTTCGTTCCTACTTGGCCTCGGTGAATGAACCGCCGGGACCCGGTGACCTCAGATCCTCCTCTACGGAGAGCCCGGGATCGACGCCCACCAGCTCTCGCTCCCCGTCTTAGACGGACTCGGTGACCTCGATGCGCAACGGCCGTCAGATTGATAGGGTTTTTAGTATTGGAGTCGCACTACTCATGATCACTGTATCTGTTTAGTGACCGTTGGCTTTGATTTATTTCCCGTATTACGTCAGACCTAATGATGTTTGATGTGGGGATTTGTGCGCACATGCCAAGAACATTCTTGGCACATGCGCATACGCAGTTAGAAATAACGCGCATGAGCTGCAGCGCAACCCATCAACTCGAGCTGGCAAGCAGCTGCAAGGATGCTGAAAAAAATCTCGCAGACGGGCCACACGCCCACAGATAAAGGACTTTAGAGCTCATATAAAAATATCATGCCCATAAATACGAGGAGCACAATTTACGTGGGATCCACTGGCCACATGCATCACACCCAATCAAATAAAAATTAGTACAATTTTGGCGATAGAATGGGCCAAGAATAAAAACTTCAATTTGGATTTGCAAAAGAGAGGAAGCTAGCTATATAGCAAAATGACCAAAATCCATGACAAAGACTACCACATCACAAAATTCGAGGTGTCGGATATGAGCCTTATCATAACTATTTGGGTCTATCTTCATAGATTCTCATTCACCAATAATTCTTATACATTAGGTACTGCCACATGGAGAGTTGGCTTGTGGGGGAAAAAGTAGTCCAACAGTCTCAACAGAGTTGAATTTTTATGCAAGATAATAATTTGAACAATACAACAAAGCCAAATACTGCAAGCTAGATATTAGAAACTGAGGCCATCAGAGTCAAGCAAGCCATGTCAGCCATGTGCCTTTCATTTGAACAGGAACCCAAAAATCTAGTGGCGCATCAGAAACCAAAAAATCTAATGCAGTATTTATGCTTCTTTAGGGCCATAAGTGAAAGAAGACTTCTTATTCTAAACCACCTTGTGAACCACTTCATCTCCACATTCTCCTTCATGCTTTCAAAGTTTGGAGCAACTTGCTAACATTCTGCCATTGACTGACCCACTCTCTTCTCTCCCCATGATGTATCATTCTACACAATGAAGACCATAAGTCAATTGTAGAAACCATAAATACTGATGGAAAACCATAAAATTTGTTGGAGTTGGCTCTTCAGACTATGCACATCCAAAACTGAAATCCTTATAAATTATATGCACCTTGCAAAACATACCGAGAGAATAACCCATACAAGTGCTGGCAATGTACATAAGAAAGAAAAGAATCTTGATTCAAAGATTAATATTGATCTCTGTAATCTCCACAATATAATTATTATGATCACTAGTTCGTTTAATATTTATCAAACACCAGATGGTAATATGGTCAATAGGAGAGAAATTAAAGGATGCAAAGTCGTATGGAGCTACACGTTTTAAGTCCATGTTTATCCATGCAGAAGGCTTGTCAGAAATTTAATCCCAAAATGGGAATGAAACTGCATATAGAGTTGAAAGATACCCAGGTCACTGCTTCAGACTGATCATTTGAAAATCCAAGCTGAGTATATTCTTCAACATAGGCTTGTTAAGGTTGCGGATAGAGCAGTTGATTTTGTTACAGTAAAAGTTAAGAACCATTCGGCAAAGTTGGATTTTCAAAAGTGAAGTTGAAAATCAAATTCCAAGAAGATAATCCATTTGTCTATCTTGAACATCAGTTCATGAAGAAACTTTTTTGGAGTCAGGCATAAGATTGATCTTGGCATTTCAGGGGCACATGTGTTCCAGTAACTTTAGTAACTCCCATCTCTTAACTTCCTATCATTAAGAGTGACTTGGCACGTTTTTCTACTTCTTCCCTGTGATAAAGGCCATGACACAACAATCAAGATCTGAAGCAGGGACTTGCACATGGAAGAAATCTTTGTTAAGGAGACAACTACACATGCAGATTTATTTTGGAGGTTGGCATCTCAAGAAATGAGTGAAAAGTGTATTTGACAACAAAAATGGGTCAATAATAAGACAATCCATCATGCTTGCCCTGTATGTTAATTAAGTTACTTCATAGACCATGCCTGATCTTTGTTATTAAGAAACAATTGAAGTTAAACAAAATTCAGTCCTAGAAGTCTTCGGCCATTTTTTGTTGATAAACAACAAATTGCAGTGAAAGCCAATCACTGGACGAAAGAAATTCATCAAGACTTGGAAAGCTTGGAAAAACTTGTTTTCAAATATCATTTTTAACAAACAAACAAATGGAAAAATCAACATGAAAACAAATGTCAACTGGAAGATAAAAAAGCCAACCAGAAGATAAATGACATGATTCTGTTTTATAACGCCAATAAATAATGAATAGTTATACAAATAGTATCATATAATCAACTCAGGGGATAGTCCGTAAGCATTGATTTATTTTTAAAAAAAAAAAGGTTTTGAGTACGGATGCCAAACCTGATTTACATGACGTCCTCTGAAGATCCATCATGATGAAAAGCTTTGTGAGAATATAGCTGCTGGAAACTGCATTTTTGTGCTGGCAAATTTTGCTTGTGCATCATGGTATGAAAATATACAGGTTAGCAAGTACCATTCCGAGAGTGATTTTAAAAACTCGTGGATCTCCAGTTATACCACGAGACTACCATATAAACCTCTGAGTTCCAGGTTCATGATGCCAATGGAATGGACGGAATAAAAACATTGTCATTGTGAAGATATTTACAGCCACATAAAGAGTACCCACAGTCAGCCACTTGATATAGTCAGTGTCCTGAGAATGAAGAATCGAAAAGTAGAATGGTATAGTATAATATCTGAACTCAATAAGTGGTGCAGGTACAAGAACTAGAGCACAAGCTATAAAGAAAGACAACACCCAGATCCTTTTCTGAGCTTTCCCTGTAAAGTGAACAAATGACATGACTCAGTCGAAAATTCGCAACAAAGAAGTCTTAATGAAATAAGTTTCAATGCATACCTAATATGCTGATGATGGAAAACCATGAGTAAACATAAAGTGGAACTAAAAGGTATTTCATCATCCAGTGAACTTGGACAACCTTCCGCCAAACATAGAAGGTGTAGTGTCGGTTGTCTGCAAGAAGATATGGATGGGCTATGCTGCATTGACAAATTGAACATGTTAATGAAAACCACAAATAAATTGAATTACCCAGAAGAAAAACTAGCATATTACAAAAGATTGATAAGTCTGGCTCCTGCCTACATCTTACCACTGGAACTTACAAAGGAAATCATAAGCATCAAAAACAGCAAAAGTCTCATGCCCCCATGCTTTTACATGAGAGCTATATGTTTGACTTAGATCGTCAAAAAGGGCTTGCACATTGGGTCTCCTTTCAGGGGATAGGAAGCTATGATGTGATCAAATTAAAATTTGAACATAAAATTAACTGTTATGCAAATAGAATAATTGATGTTCCTGTTCCTGCTTTTTATTATTTGTGCAGATTCTACTTGACGCTCTTCAGTCTTCTTAAATACATGTTAAGAGTTCATCCTCAGCACAGGTAAATAAGTCCATATCATGGATTTTGAGAAAGAATTGATTCCATTGGTTTTCAACAGTTTGTTCAAGAAAAGCAATTTAAATAACTTCAACAATCAAAAACTCCAAAAAAACTAGTATAAAAGCACATAACAATTTCCATTTCTTTAGGATGTTTGCATCAGTCTCACCTGAAAAAGTGTACTGCAGTAAAGCCAATGGTGAGAGACACCAATACCAGTAAAGGACCAAGAATTCTATTCTTCTTAAAGGAATGACGCAGAGCTGCAGCTTGGCCTAAATTAAAATGCATGGGAACAAAGGCTGCTGCAGAAACCAGACCAAAATACATCAACTGGGCAAAGTGTGGAGAAACTGCATGAGCTTCCTTTGCACCTGCAGTAGCATGAGGGATACATTTTAAGCTCTTTCAAGCAGTATACGCTGCTTCCAGATTTCAAAAATGTATAAGCTTGTCAATTCACAAGTAGAGAGAGATAAGATGTACAGCACCAAGAACTATACTCCCATTCCAGATGACAAAAGTAACAAATGCCAACAGCACCATGGCAAACGGCGCAAAGGAAATCAAGACATTCCACTTCGAATACCATAACTTTAAAGTGGTAACCAGGATTTCGTCAATAAAACCTGCCAAATGACAGTTACTTGATAAAACCGCTCAATCAGCAAAATACATAATATCAAACAAAGAATGATGATTACACCTTTACGAGTGGAATGAATAATCAGATATACTTTTTAAATAATTAAATGAGTCAGCACGAAGAAGACTGAGGCTAGTAGCAAGTGGAGTGTATCAATTGAATTCAATGTAGAAAGCTGGCAAAGGGATTAAAGGCGACACATGAAGGTCTCAAGTCTCAGCAGCTTTTTCCTTTCAGAGGGGCAAAACAAAAACTATAGAACTAATTTTATATTGATACTAACAACGCAAACAATAACTCCGCCTATGTATAAAGCTTTTATACATAGCCGGTCCCAAGCTTGGAGAAAGAAGGAGGGTTACGGTAGGTTTACAGCCAACGCAAAATTATAGGCATACTTTATGAACAAACAATGCAAACAATACAAACAGTTGTATTGCGTGTCATAAGGCACTACCTGTTATGCTTCGTACAAAAAGATGACCTATTATTATGGAATGAAGTTTCAAACAAGGAATCCTAAGAAACAGGGGTTCAGAAAAAGTGAAAAAAAAAAATTTGCTAGTATCAATTTATACAACACAATAAAAAAAGTTCTACTTATATAATCAGAGGGCTTGCTTGGGCATTACCATGTAATTTATTGGTCTCCTTCCAAGAGTAGCATACTATTTTGATAAGAAGGTGAAGAGATTTCATGGGAAATAATTTAGCACGCATAACGAAAGAAAAATAATTCTGTTTGAGGAGAAAAATCATGTCTTGGGTACAATCATAAAGAAAATCAAGTGGAATTATCTTGTATGTTTTCTTTTTTGTTACAATTTAAAGAAAATTTTTCTAAATATCATGTGCAGTTCTAAAACTTCTGTGGCACCAAACACAAGGTTTGTACTCCCAAATGAGAGATGGCAATGACCTATATATGGCAATTCAGACTCAAGTCTGAAGCAGCTGAATAGGCAATCCAAGCCAATCTTATTTTGTCATGGAAGTGAGGACCATAATGGCACAGCTAATGTTAACTATACACATTAGTTGATTGAAGACTTTTTGACAGCATACACATGCTGAACAACTGTGGAAATTGATGAATTTTCATAATGTTTTGATTGGACAAACAATGGAAAGGCTCCTTATAGATATGCCTCCATATGAAAGGAAACTTCTGTGCGGGTAGTGACATCTCCAACTCATTGACCTAGTGAAGCCAACAAAATGGGGGGAAAAATTGGCAGATAAGGTATTGGAAAAAAAGAAATATATATGCTGTAATCTACTTCCTTTTCTTTTTGGTAGAATATCTACTTTCTTTAACTGCATAGTGTGAAGCAAAATTTGCCACTAAGTAAATAGGAGTCCAGGGATGAACTAAATATTACAAGCAAAGAAAACATATATTCTTCTTCATCATATCAAATAACTAGTTCAGTTGGGCATTTCAGATGCAAAAGAATGCCGATGTTCTAGCACATAATGCTGAGATGCTTGATTTTCAAAAAAAAATCAACACTTTAACAAATAAAATGGCATGGAATGCTATGACATATCATGCCCTTTTGCCTAGGATAGAAAGAATGATATAAAATCGTTCATGCAAGACAAACTACAACAAATGCAAAGGTCAAACATAAGTTTCCAAACATTGGATATGGTACCAGGAGATTTAAAAAAGGAATTTCCACTTGTTTCAGATTTAGATAGGGCAACGGTGTCAATAGAGCTACTCATCCTTCGCCTTCTCAACCCTTTATCTGTTGGAATGTTGTTTTTATCTGTTAGCAAAGTATTGCCCTCAAATATTATTTTATTATTGTTCCTTGGAACAAAATCTTTTTCATATAAGTTCTCCGCAAATGTGATAGCACCATTAGCAGCAACAAAAACCAGCCATACAATGTTTGTTTGCCGAAGAAGTATTGCAAATGCACCAAGCTGCACAAGGAAAGGATGAGTGTAAGAAGGCTGTTCATAGAATAAAATCACACAGAAGATTGTTTTCTTATACTCTATTTTAAATATCGGGACCAAAGCATATAGTTTGTGCCAAGTACTATGTTTCAAATTGAACACAACAAAACTTCGCAGGTGCAGATGTTTAGTTTACATGCATTCCTAGTATCTGAAGCGAAGGACTGCACCATTACTAGCACCTGGTTCTCTGAAATTTTAAAAGTAATTACATTTAGGGTTTCCCCTTGATGGTTAAGGGACTGGTGGAGGGAAATTAAGATGGATGTAGAAATCCACAGACAATAACTCAAAGCAGGAAGGAATTTAACGAGTAGCCAGCTAATAAAACTACAGACAGTATTGTCTTTCTGTTGATAAAAGTAGGAATTGAGTGTATGAGAAAATAACGGAGTGACGTCAACCACATCCTTGGAGACAAAAAGGGGTGATAAACAAGTGAAAGTATCTGGAACAACCATATGAAGAGATCAAAATTAAACTGTTTAATCTGAATAATTTGGGGTTTGAATTTTTGCTTGTCACTGCTCTTACTGGTAAGAAAATGATCACGAGTAAGTGACTACTATCAGACTAATTCCTCGCTCATATGTTAACAGTGCACCAAAATTGGATGGATTTAGCCAGAAGCTTTGCAAGTCCTGTCTTCACTCATTAAAGATGCATCATAGTGGCCATGGTTGGATTCCAGAGATGCAGTGAGTGGGGCAAGGGGATTATCTCCCTTTCACTTAATCATAATACGTATGAAGAACATTAGATAAAGAACATTATCACTCAACACAATCACAACAAATATGACCTCAGCATTCATAGCATGATTATTTGTTAGATAAGTTATTAGGAAAAAATAAATGTGTTCAATATAGTATTAGCATTAAGAGAATCCAAGTGTGGATAAAGATTGTATCGAAGAGATCTTAGTCACAAGCATTAGAATTTGGAGTAGCTGAGGATCTTTAAGATAACATGGAATTTTAAGATAACATGGAGCTTTAACTACAGCAGTTCAGAATTTTCATACCAAGGTTACTGACATCTCTCTTACCTTTTCTCATATAACTTTGCAATCATCAGATCACAGGAGCAACTAGGGACTGGAGTTACAATTTTTCTAACGAAATCTATGTTGCTTTCTTGGATCTGGATACAAAAGTTTCTTCTCTTTTTCCATTTGGTGTAATTTTTCCAATTCAAATTGTGTTGACTGTCCAGCCTAAACATGGATGAAACTTGTTCCCTATATGCTATTTTCGTAAGTAGTTCACAATCTACCCCGATATTTAAATCGCATGACTTAAGGATGTCAGTTCCTGGTCATTTTGTGGCAATACCAACTGCTTATTGAGTTCTTAAAGAAAAATATATAGTGAAAGAGGGAACAGCTCAACATACAAAGCATGCAAAGCATTGACACTGTTATACACCATACAGCTACAATAGTCCATGGTGGGAATAGAAATCCTGGAAAAAACCCAAATGTAATGCTTTTTTTATGAAATCCATGAGAATGTCAGATGGCATGCATACCATTGCACTTATCCAGTACTGCCTCTTCAAACAGGCCAGGTACATTGCCAGAACTGCAGTTAGTGAAGCAACATCTGTATAGTACAGAAATGTGAAGAACCAGTGAATTGGATAGAGTGCTAACACAATTGCATATAGCGTTGCCTTCCTTTCACCAATGGCAGGTCTCAAGACGATAAGCAAGTCATAAACAATAATGCTGCAGATAATAGCAAAGACAGCATTCGTAGATCGAAGAATTGTAGTGGAACAGACTTCAGATAAATATCTGGCTGCCTTAGCAAACCGTATGCCTGGAAACAAAGAAGCAATGTAGGCAAGTGAAAGATAGTACCTGCACAACTGCAAAATGTTAAAATAATATTCAAAATAAATAAACTGATGTCCATCAGCCATGATTACCATTAGATGACTTAAACAAGAAACCAGATGCACTGCCAATTTTAAAATGCAGGACTTTGAAGGATATAACCATCAATATGATGCTACTAACTGGAACACTGTAACTGCGTAACATGCACAGGAGCAACAGGAACTCCAACAAAATCTCACAAAAAAGATATGTGGATTCCAGTATGCCCTTGCAAGTTGTTTTAGCTGTGTGTTAAGGTTTACGACAAACACCTTCATTGATGGACACAATCATAAGACCATGAAAACAATCTTTGATGAACACCCTGTTGCCCCTTCAAGTCACAATTTCACCATCAATTTGAGTTCGAGTGGATTTTCATGCACAAACCCTTTAAATTAACATACAAAATTATTGAAGCCTGAATTTTGTGAAATAATGCTGCGTATCAAATGTCCATTTGTTTCAATTAACAACCTCAGACTTTATACTAAAGCACCATATTGCTTGCCGATACACCAAAAGGTAGCTTAATAACTCTCCACTGCGTTCATGCATTTGACCATTAGAGCATTGCACATCAAAAATGGTTAGAAAAGCAAATAAATCCGATTCGCTTACATATTTTCCGTCAGCCCTTGTATCTTGATCATAAAAATCGTCCCTTTTTACCAATGACACAACACGGGTGATGTTTCTATCTTCTCCCATGCATTAAGGGGCTTTAAGATGAACAAAAATTAGGAGTGGCAAAAGGTTTAGGTTTGGAGCTTGGAGACTCACAGGCCAGGAGGAGTGGTGATCATGGGATCCCAAGATCCGAAATCCCCTCTGCAGTACTTCTGTGCCTGACGGACATGGAATATCTCATCCTGCCACCATGACATACGGATTAACCAACCTAATTACCAGATACGAACATAGTTTGGAACGAGAAGACAAGATTGAGAGAGAGAGAGAGAGAGAGAGAGAGAGACGATCTACCATGTAGGGATCGGGAACGATTCTATTGACCAAGATCGAGATGGGAATAGCCCATAAACTCACCACCGCCGCAACGGCTACTCGTCCCATCTCCAGAAGAGGTAAGCGTGGGCAGGGCAGAGACAGGCGTTAGCTGCGGCGGCGGCGGTGGCGGGGAGTGGGCAGGGGTTGGACGGCGGCGGAGGACCAGACCAACGCCGGAGACTTGGGGAACGTAATGACCGGTGGGGTGGGCGGCGATCCCTTGGGGAAGTTGGATGGGATCTAGTGGGACGGACCGCAGGAGGACCAGTTTTCTCAAATACTTAATTTTGTGTTCGTTGGGGGGTTTTGTGTAAATATATCATGCTAAGTTGCTAACTGGCAAATTCGAACCGATGTTGCCGAGCTTGCGGACGCTCGCAATCCAATTCACAGAAAATCCCTGATAATATATTTATTTTATACCGAGTTTCTACTCGTTTCGGCACGTCGGATGCCGAGACTAGTTCAGATTTAAACCAATATTATCAAAGCAATGGCCAGTTTAAGATTCTAAGCATGAATGGGCACTCCATGTCATGTTGGTGAAATCATGGGCTTCACTAGATCAGCATGGATAATGCATGGAGAATGCAATCATGCGAGTAAAAAAGCAAGAAATATAAATGAAATATATTAGCATGCAATCTTGCTTTGGAGGACATATGTATTAAACTCCTTCGCATGCCTTATCTTTAATGATGCAAGATGTGCCAATCGTAAGAGAGAATATATAAGATTAGTATCTAAATTTTTATGTGCCCGAAGTTACATGTTAAATATATTGGTAGAGATTTTTTTTTATTTTTTGAAAAAAGAAGGAGGGCTTTGTCGATCCGTAGCTAGGTCCCATACGGTTTCGTTTTTCATCAAAAAATATTTCATGCACGATCAATATTTGCGCAGCCATTTTCTGTTTGAAGATGATTGATTAATCTGACCCCACTTAAGTATTAATAGTCAGAAAAAAAAATTACACAAATCTTAATCTCTCCGACATCAACATTTTAGGCTTCAAAAATTTATCTTCGAATTATTCAAACAAACCGAGGCCTCATTCTTCGAATGAGACTCTACTTTGGCATTGGTGTTTGGCTGGATGGAGTAACCGGTTGAAATGGTATGTGGCATACATGTAATGCCTTTGTCTTGACATAACAAAGGACAAGGGACAAAGACCACAGACCCCACCTTTAAAAGTTTGCGCTTTACTTACAGAAACATAAGTACTTTTTTCTATCGGGGAGTAGTTGAGTGATAAATAAGGTTCCTATTTATATCACCAACTACTCTCAATTCACAGCTATTACAATTTAACTCATTTCATCTCAATATTGGTTGAGTTAGGTGAAATCAAACCAAAGCTCAATTAATCTTAGCAGCACTGATAATTACATTACAACTTGTTACTATTTGATTAAAGGAAATAAAAGTGCTGCTACTTCATTAGCCATATTAACATTCAAAAACAAACAATAATGTTACTTGACCATTTCATTATATCCTTGATACAATATCATTACTTTTAGGCCTGGTATGGTGCTATCAAGGTCCATGCTGAGCTAACTTGTATTGAGTTAAATGTGGGTCCAAAGGTTGAGATTAAATCAAGTCATAGGTGTACACGGGCTTAAGAATTATTTTAATCTCATTGGATTAGTCCATGAAATTTTTTGTTGAGTCTGAGCCAAGTCTATTTGGCCAAATATTTAAACCCTAGTTTCTAAGATTTGTGCAATGAAAAAAAAAAAACATATTCTTTTCTTCCAAGAAATAATTTTTTCTTTTCTCATCAGAGCCGCAACCTGGAAGCGAGGGGGCAAACGCGTTACCACTGCGCTACTCTAATTATTGGCAAGAAAATGTGAAAGCCCATAGTATTTCTCCAGCAACGAGATCCCACTGTTCAACATTTGGTATCCAAGCCAGGTTCAATAGGGAGAAAGACATAAAAATCAAGCATTGAAGATCTTCAAAGGGCTAAAAAAATTTCAAGCAAGACCTCATCAAGATACTTCTTAATTTTCTAAAATTTTTTGTGCTATTTTTAGTTGAGATCTGGCCATAAATAGTAGCATAAAAACAGATTTTGAAAGTTTGATGTAAAGAAAAGTTTCTTCATGTGAAAAGTTCTGGTAGAGACATTCTTGTGCAGCATGATTTAGATCTAGCTTTGGAGGAAAGACCAGATGGAATGACAGACAAACAGTGGATGTCGTAGAAGAAGAGAGCATGTTCAATGATCAGAGAATGTCTAACAGATTCAGCCCTTTATTCAGTGCTGGAGGAGAAGATCCTGAAGGGACTCTAAACGAAGTTGCACACCCTCTATATATGAAAGAATATATGGAACAAGTTGATGTTAAAGAAGCATCTAGGTGTTTGTAGGTGTTTGATCAGATGAGCAATAAATTATTGAATGTTGCGGTCAAGATGAAGGAATAAGACAATGCGCTGCTACTACAATGTTCACTGCCCATATCATATGACTTATTGGTCACGACACTACTCTACGGAAAGGAGACACTGTTTTATGAAGATATTGTCTCAATGCTTTGGATAAATGAGTAAAGAGAGAAGATGACCAAGGAAGGTGTTTCCCAAGAGGGTCTGTCAATTGGGAAAAGGTCAGGTAGAGGTAAGAACAGAAGCATACCTAGGGGATGATCAAAGTCTAGAAAAGGCAAGAGAGAGGCTAAGTGCTATAAGTGTGGTGAGGTAGGACCTTTCAAGAGGGACTATCCTAAGTGAAAAAATGAAAGAAAAGGAAGGATCTAAGTTAGTGTGTACAATTCTACCAGGAAGTAGAGGATGATCTCTTGATGGTATCAAATGGTCACATGCATAACACAGAGATGTGGACCCTGAATTCAGCTTGTTCTCATCATAACACTCCCAACCGATCGTGGTTCAGCACTTATACAGTGGTTGATAAGGGGGTGTAACTCTTGGAGATGATCATACTTGCAAGGTGGCAAGGATTGACATAGTGAGGGTGAGGATATTTGATGACATGGTGCGCACTCTTACCAACATGAAACATGTCTCAAAGCTCAAGAAGAATATGATGTCATTAGGATATTTATAGCCGATTGGATACAGCTTCAGCAATCATGTTATAAATGGAGTTTTAAACATCTCTAATGGAGCTATGATGATGATGAGAGGGAGAAGGCTAAAGAACAACCTATACAAGATGAAGAGCTCTGTGGTGACTAAAAGATCTAAAGCAGCAGTTGTGAACAGGATCCTCAGGATGTGACATTACTATCTTGGTCATACAAAAAATAGGGGATGAAAGAACTAAACATGAGGGGGCCACTTCAGACTTAAGTGGTAGAGTTATGGAGATCTGTGAGCCATGTCAAATGAAAAAGCAGAAGATGGTACAATTCTCGATCAATACAACTAGGAGTGCAGAACCCTGGAGCTAGTATACACAAATGCCTGGGGACCAGCCCTAGTTTTTGTAAGGAATAAAGCCAGATACTTCTTGACCCCAATAAATAATTTTTAAGGAAACTATGGGTCTACTTCATGAAGAAGAAATCAAAGGACTTCACCAAGTTCAAAATCTTAAAGGCTGAGATAGAGGAGCAAGAAGAATGTCAAGTGTCTGACACCAGATAATGGCAAAGAATACACTAGTAGGGAGTTTCAGAGTTTTTATGAGGAGTGGGATATCAAAAGGCACTTCTCAGTGATAGAAACTCCTCAGTAGAATGGGATGGTTGGGAGGATGAATAGAACATTGTTGGAAAAGGCAAGATGCTTAATGCTACAGGCAGGGCTTCCAAAGATGTTTTAGATTAACATAGTAGATGCAATGAGCTACTTGATCAATCGGTCACTGCACAATAGGTTGGATGTGTTGGGAATTGTGTTCTAAAGCCAATTAACTAACAAGTAGATGGTTTTGCACTGAAATGAATTATTTTGTGTTAGAGTCTTGGAACCATAATCGATTCAATAAAGAGAGGTTTATTGAGTAGTTCTTAAAATGACCGTGACCAAATGATACGTAGTTATAGAACAACTATGTATCAAGTATAGGTCATTATATGTCATATGAGTTGATTGTCCTCTTTATCAAGAAGTGATAATACTGGTATGACATGCATGTGAGGTGTATGACATCTCACTGAACATAACCAATCTGCGGAACGCTCTTCTATCAAGAGGTGTTTGCAAAGGGATATGGGTATAAGTATCCCTCTGACCTGATATCACCATGGTAGCTTCCAAGCAACCTATTGTTCTTTGGTGCCAGACTACCTGAATTTTTAATCCAGTGATAGAAGGTTTTTAGGTACAGTCAAGTACTTATAAAGCAGTGAGTGGATCAAAATAGGATTAACCCCTCCAAATAGTTTAGAGTGAATGTTTTACCATGTTTCGATTTAGTAAAACCTTGGGTAAGATAGTTCTTATAAGAAGTCACATGATTTGTGAAGTTGAAACACTTTATGGATGGGCTGATTAAGGGTTGGCAGTTAAATCCTAAGTCATCCTGAGCATTGGAGGTCAAAGGGATGAATTATATAGTAACCGTATGCCAAAGGTTCTTGATTGTTGCTTTGTAACCTTCGACCTATTCGAATGTCGGGTGTCATTGCTAGATAATGACTTTGATTGGTACTAGAAGTGTTTCAATGCTATCGGCTTAGTGTTCAAACCTATGGGGTCACACACCATAGGGGTTTCTACCTGACTTGATGACTGAGAAACTAATTGTTAGTGATTAATTGAAGGATTAAATTAGCAATATGATTTCTGGCTAGCTCAATTTGATTCAGCTATGAAAATCTAGGTCAAATCAAATAGAATTTGGTTTGGGCTCAATTTAGGTTCAATTAAGCCCAATGTTAACACCCTTACCCATTTGAGTTCAAATTATGAATTTGAATTTCAAACTAATTTTTAAATTCAAGTTTAAATTTGAATTTTGAATTTAAATTTTAAATTAAAATTTAAAGGAATGTTAATGATCTCTTCCTAATTATCCTTCATTCCTTATCTTCCTCCCCTTTTCTCTCTATGGTTTCCATTTTTATGGGGTTGATGATGGGCATTAAAAGGACAACTTTTAGCTGAAAAGGAAGAGGAAGGATTTTTTCCTTATCTTCCATTCATTTTTTCTCTACAGTTTTCATTTTTATGGGATTGATAATTAACATTAAAAAGGGGCATTTTTGGCTGGAAACATTGAAAGAAAGAAAAGATGAAGAGATGAAGGGTTTTTATGGTGAAAGGGATTCTGGCTATAAAGCCATGTCTAAAAGGTTTTCTCTTTGATATCTTCTCCAACAAAATCGATCATCCAAGTTCTTTTACAACTTCAAGAGACCCTAGCGTTGGAAGAAAGGGAATCTAGTCATCAAAGCCTTGGAGAGGAGTTAGCACTTCGAAGAGGCTGGTTAGAACCAGAACCCTGGCGTGGATCACCTGTAAGGCCATACACCTTTGTGTGGCTCGCAGAAGCATAAACTACCACTGCCTCTTATTGTTGCGAGAATCGTTAAGCATCCAAAGGTATGGGATTTTATAGTTACTGATGACTTAGATATGATCTAAGGTGCAGGCCACATACAAAGATATGATCTATACTATTTGTATTTACACATATTTAATTTGTATACTTTTCTTTTACAGCTTTATATATAATTTTTATATCGCGATCCTATTGTAGGCTGATATTGGATTAGATCCAATATTTTATTGCTTTCGTTGCATATTTATTTAGAAATATTTTAAAATGCATACATGTAGCCTACTAATAAATTAATTATCAGGATAAGGGCATTCCAAAGGAGATGTGGTCTGAAGGAAAGACAAGCCTGAACCATTCAAGGGTGTTTGGATGCACAGCATATGTGCATGTTGGTGTTGGAGAGTGAAGCAAGCTGGACGCCAGGTCTAAGAAGATGGTGTTTCTGGGCTACCCACGTGGAGTTAAGGGGTATCGACTATGGGACCCCTTGGAGAAGAAGGTTGTCATCAGCAGGGATGTAACCTTTGATGAAAGCTCGATCCTTCAGAAAGATATGGCATAAAAGCACAACAGGAGACATAGGAGGTACAATAAAAGTCCTAGTCAGATGACCTTTTACACAGTCATGCCATTTACCAGTGGAACAGGAGGATTTGAGATTCAGGTGGAGAGGACTGACAAAGGGGACAGAAACCAAAGAGTTTAGCATGATGCATTTGGGTAGAGAATTGATACTGAAATTGCGCTGAATAGGCCGAAAAGGAACATGCAACCATTAGTTTGATACGACTTCGAAGATTCAGTGTCATATGCCCTGATGACAGCGAATGAAGATCCTTACACCTATGAGAAGGTTATGGAGAGCCAGAACAAGAATAGGTGGGTCTAAGTATGGTAGAGGAGATGCAGTCTCTCTACAAAAAAATTATATGACAGTTGGTCCAGTTGCCACAAGGAAAAAGACCCATTGGTTGCAAATGGGTTTATCAGCATAAGGAAGGGACTTCAGAGCAAGGCGTGTCAGGTATAAGGCAAGACCAGTGGCCAAAGGATACTCTCAAAAGAAAGGCATTGATTACAATGAGATATTTTCTCCAGTTGTGAGGTACACTTTCATCAGATTATTGCTTAGTATTGTAGCAACTCAGGACTTAGAGTTGGAGCAAATGGATGTGAAGACAACATTCCTTTATGGTCACTTGGAGGAGAGCATCTACATGGCGCAGCCACCGGGGTTCAAAGAACTAGGATCATATGGAAAGGTCTATTTCCAAAGAAATCTTTACACAAGCTGAAGAGTCGCCAAGTAATGGTACAAGAAATTTAACACTTATGTCAGGAGCATTGGCCTTTCCAGGTGTGATTCTGATTCTTATGTATATGTTAAATCTCTAGATGATGATTCTAGGATGTACTTACTCTTATATGTAGATGACATGCTGATAGCATGCAAGAGTAAGAAGGCTTTATAGAACTGAAGGCAACTTTGTCTCAAGAGTTTGAAATGAAGGATTCGGGGCATGTCAAGAAGATCCTAGAGATGAAATCATCAAAGATAGACCCAAGGGTGTTCTGCATTTATCTCAAAGTTGCTACATTAAGAAGGTTTTGGAGCGATTTGGGATAAAGAAGGCCAAACTGACGGTACTGCCTTTGGCAGCACATTTTTTTCTATCGAAGACCATGTTGCCACATACTAAGGTGAAGGCTCAGGATATAGAGAAGATACTGTATGCTTCTGGTATTGGTAGCCATATGTATGCCATGGTATGTTACAGTGAGTCAAGCGAGCAGATTCATGGCACAATCGGTAGGGAACACTAGTGAGCACTGAAGGGGATCTTCAGGTACTTGGTATGAACATTAGAGTTGGCATTTGCTATAGATAGCAGGAACGTGCTGAGGGATCCAACTTATCCAAGGAGGCTCGTGGGCATTTATAGGAATATGTGGATGCAGACTTTGGTGGAGATGTGGACACTAGGAGATCCACAATAGGCTTTGTGATCAACTTGTTTTGTGGTCCAGTCTTGTGGAGATCATGTTTGCAACCCATCACAGCCTTATCTACCACAGAGATAGAATACATAGGCATTACAAGGCAGCAAAGGAAGCCCTATGACTGAAGGGCTTGATGCTGAAGATGGGTTTTACTTAGGAGGTTGTCAGGGTGTATAGTGACAGCCAGAATGCTCTGATGCTTGCATAGAATGCAGTCTATCATGTCAGGACGAAGCACATTGACATCAAATACCACAGGATATAGACTTGATGAAAGAAGATGAGGTGAAGCTGATGAAGGTACATACTAAGAAGAATCCAACAAATGTACTAACCAAGGTTCTTCCATAGGACAACTTCCATAAGTGTGTTTCGTTGATGCAGTTGATGGACACGGCGGATGTGTTGAGGCCTTGAAGAACCAAGGTAGAGATTGTTAGGCTTGGTGCGGTGCTATCAAGGCCTATGTTGGGTTAATTTATATTTGGTTGGGTATGGGTCCAAGGATTGAGATTAAATCAAGTCACGGATGTACACAGGCTTAAGGATTATTTTAATCTCATTGGTTTAGTCCATGGTAGTTTTTGTTGAGTCTGGGCCAAACCCATTTGGCCAAGTATTTAAACCCTAGTTTCTAGGATTTGTGCAATGAAAAAACACCGATTCTTTTCTCTCAAGAAATAATTTTTTTCTTCTCTCATCAAAGCTGCCCTATCTTCTCCTTCCTCCTCCCTACTCTCCGTCATCTTTCCTATTCTCGGTGTGCTTGGAGGGATTCTATCATGCATGGGAAGGTCCAGGAGAACGTAAAGCCGCATGGGGATCTTCGTTCTAGAAGAAGATCCAATCGTGTGGGGGCCTTCATTCCATAAGAAGATCCAGCGACTTCGTGGCATGGGATAAACAGTGGAGTCCAGGAGAACACTCGCGAGAAATCAGTCGGGCATTCGCATTCAGCGTGACCTAGAAGCGACGGGGCAAATGCGTTATCACTGTGCTACTCTGATTATTGGTAAAAAAAAAATGAAAGCTCAGGATATTTCTCGAAATCTTATTGTTCAACAATTACATGATAATATACTAATTTAAAGGTATTGCATTTTATGAATAGCACACATATTTCCTTCCCACAACTCTTTTCATATCTCCATGCAATGACAAATGGTCATGCGCCAATTACAGTGCCAACGATTTTGTCTTACTTTTATAAACTATATTATATAATATAATTAAAGTATTTTAAAATAATTAATATTAGTAGAAATGATAATTATATTATCATGTTATTTTATATCATATCGAAACTAAAATATAATATTTTATATATCAAATATGACATAATTAATAATAAAATTTAATACAAATATAATTCAACTATTAAACACATAACAAGATACAATATGCATCATGTTGAATTAACATAACATAATTTAATTAATAATTTACTAAATATAAAAATATATTTAAATTTTAATATCACAAAGGTAGAAGATAAAAATAACCATTATTTATTTTAAAATTCTAAATAGCTTCTATATAAAAGAAGAAAAGAAATAAAAGATAAAAGTATCATTAAAAAATGTATTAATCAAATCATAATCATATTATTTTTGAGTTAAGAGGTTAATACGTTTGACGAATATTTTATTATAAGCAGTTCAATTTAAATTTATTTATTTTATGTCAGTTAAAGTTTATTAGATATATTCATATATCATGCCAATTTTGCGATCACTACATATCTGGCAGCAAAGACAACTGGCAACTGGTCCAGTTTCTTCTCGCATGCAACCATAATAAATCCCACTCTCATTGTGGTCGGCTGGAATTATTAGCCGCAAATCATGGAAGAACAATCCAAAATTATCTACAGGGACTCAGGTCAGCACAAAGAAAAAAACCCTTTCGTCGTCCTGGACTCCGGCGTCCATGGTGGACCCGGCCACCAATGAAGGGAAAAGGAAAAATAGAGAAAAAGAGTTAAGTCTCTCTCTCTCTCTCTCTCTCTCTCGAAGCAGCAGGACCACCGAGAAAACCCGCAAAGAGACGGTGAAGTTTTAAAGAGCTCCCCCCACCTGCCTCCACTTACCACTTACCACTTACACACGCGCGCGCGAATAGGGTGAGGGAGCAAAAGGTTTCACCTTTGGCTTCGATGGAGGAGTTCAGATCGAGGTCGTGCGGGGATGGGAGGATGGAGATGGAGGTGTACGGGAGTCGGACGGGCCCTCCCGCGTCCGGCCTTCACGATCTCCGGTGCTACAGCGCCTCCTATGCGTCCTGGCAGCAGCAGCAGCAGAGCTATCAGGTCCCCAAGGAGATCAAGCTCAAGAAGGGGAAGAGCACCGTGGGTTCGTCTTCCTCGAAGAGCGGGTGGAGCCTCAGTGACCCGGAGCTACAGAGGAAGAAGAGGGTGGTGGGCTACAAGGCCTACGCCGTGGAGGGAAAGATGAAGGGGTCGCTGAGGAAGAGCTTCAGGTGGGTCAAGGAGAGATACACCCAGGTCGTCTACGGCTGGTGGTGATTCCTCTTCTCTCGGTATATATCATACAATCTCTCCATTGAGTTCTGTCTTCAAAGTGTTTTTTTTTTTTTTAAAGTCCATCGATACGATCTGGTCTGGGGAAACAAAAAAGAAAAAAGAATTGTTCCCCCTTTCTCAGCTGTCTAGTTTATGAATGTTGTCTTTTTCCAGTTCATGAATCTGATCTCATCACCCAAAAAAAAAAAAAAGATTTTTTTTCCTGCTCTCCAAAAATGATGTGCTCTTAATCCAGGTCAACGAATTTGATCTCATCACAAAAGTTTTAAAATGTCCTCATGACTTAATAAGTTTCAGTATGAATTAATAAATTATTGGTATGATGAGTCATGAGTTAAATCGATTTCACAGGAGTCCATGTTTTGTAAATAATCAAGGTTTACAGGATTGCTTTGCCCTGGAGTTAAGAATAGTTGTGCTATATGTGCATTCCGTGCGTTTTTTTGCATTAAGACACAAAATAACAGCATTTTTTTTCTCTTAGTTAGATGAGTATCCATGTGTATCTTTGGCTTTGTTCCTGGAAATAATATTTGTCCATATGTATTTCTATCTTCATGGAAGCTTCAAATATGTTTGGGATCCACATGGTCGTGTTCCATCAAAATTCAAGGTTCTAGGAAATTTGTTACTTATGGATCTAATTTGAGGCCCCAGATCCAGCTGCAATTTTCAAAAAAAATAAAAAAAAGGTATCTTTTAGCATTTGAGGCTTTAATACTGGTTGATGCCATTGAAATCTGATCATCCTCAGTTACATCCACTAAAGATCTATTATGTAGTCAATTTTTAACTTCATAAATAGGCGCATTTTTGTGAGTAGCCTGTCAGCTACTTTCATCTTCAGATTTTTTTTTTTAATTCATATATATAAGAAGATTGATTTCAAAGATCCTTGGATTTTATACACTTTTCATTTGGTCAAGATATATGTGTTACTTTGCTTGACAAGAACTAAGCAGAAAAAAGACAGAAAAGAAATGATCATTTATGCGTTGGTTAAAGATTAGACATAATGTCTTCTTTATGGGTTTCCCATGTAGAAGTGCGTTGTTGATGGACAGTTCAAGGTATAAGATTCATGCATGATATGTTCCACTTCATGAAAACTTTGAGTCAATAATATTGTTGCTATTCATTTTGGAATTTGATTTTTTTTTTTTTTGGGGGGGGGGGGGGGGGGGGGGGGGTTGGGGAATGAGAAATCGAACTTAAAACCACTTGTTGGTCCTTCGGATTGCTGCTGTTCTTCTTGCTTCTTCTGCTGGTTTCTGTTATACTGTCTGCTTGGCTAGACTGGCTAATACTTACCTATTGAGCAATAAATAGCAATATAGGTTTACTGAACCAAGATATCTCTGGAATTGGCATTATATATCTTTAAGGTTTCTTCCCCCCCTCACACCCCCCCACCGGCAGAAAAAAAAAATGGTGTTAGATTAATCCGTCATTGTGATGGTTATTCATAAAGTTATGAAATATTGAGAAATAAGTTTGGGTTGATTAGGCCCCGTCATGGCTAGTTGAATATGAAACATGGGCAAAGAATTATTGTGCTTCTTTAGCTTTTATCATGTATTATAACTGAGCAATGGGAAACCAACAACCCACCTATCTAATTGGATTTGCCCTGATATGTTTTGTGTTTTTTAGGGAGCTTATGTCATCATATTTTTGGATACTAGCTCTTTGCCTCCTATTATTTGAGAAGCCAATGACTTGCAAAACCATATATATGGAATACAATCTTGTGCACCCATTGTTCTCTGCTCCCACTATTTTGGAGATCAAGTGTTCTTAAAGTAAATTGTCCCCAGCCCACTTGCAGCCCTAATGACTGGAAGTCTGCTTGAGACATCTTGTTTGCCTCTCTGTATTTGTTTTATTAATTAAGTCTCATATCATTCCTTTCATATTTTCTTCTTAATTACATTTGCCCTTTTAACCTTTTATTTGTTGATCCATGTCTTGCTGTACTCAGATCAACATCTCTTCTCATTGATTAATAAAAAAAGGGGTGCTTGAAGATTTTAGAAATGACCCAATGAGCAACAAGGAATTTTCTTAGGAAGTGTGTCCATGATCTTCTGCAAGTTTGTAAAGCCAAAGTTGGTAAGGAAAATTTGTAGACATGTTGGTGCCTCTAAAAATATTTGTGATATGAAGATTGTATTGCAATATATTGGGTGCATCATTAGATCCCAATTTTGTCATATATTCAACATATTGATTTCAGGAACCTAACTTGCATTGCTAAATTAAAGATGCTGGGGAAAGGAAAAAGGGTAGGGAGGGGGGCTGATTATTTCTTGACTGCACATGTTACAAATCTTGTGCAGTGCTGTCTAATTTTCCATTTCCCTTGAAAAGGCCTCGCATGTTTTTGGTTTAGGGTTGTACTTGCGTTTTCCTTGGCCTAAAAAGAAATATTTGGCAAATGTGTATTGATGAAGCCAACTGCAAAATGGGACAGGGATTGCTGGTCACGACTATGTTTTCTGTGCCGGACAAGCTTTAGCTATCATCCAGCATATGGTTTAATACCACACAACATACGTGTTGCTTGAAAAGAACATTTGATGGGTGATATGCTACTGATTACCAAATAAGAATCAGAAAGTTTTTCTTTTTTTATTCTTATTGATACCTTGGTGATGCTTGGCTCTTTCATATCAGAGTTAGAAGTCTCTGAAATATCACATAACAAAATGTCGTATGACATACTTTATAAATCTTTCTTCGTCAAAATAGTTAACATTTGATGGGTGATATGCTACTGATTACCACATACGAATCAGAAAGTTTATTATTATTATTATTATTATTATACCTTGGTGATGCTTGACTCTTTCATATCAGAGTTCCGAGTCTGTGAGTACTACTATAACATAAAAAATGTCATATGACATACTTTATAAATCTTTCTTTGTCAAAATAGTTAACACTACTATTTTAGGGAACCCATATGTGAAGAAGAACGTTGACAATTGTAAACTTCTAATGGATTCAAAATGTTAGCTTCTAAATGTGCTGGTCAGGCCATTTTCAGCTTGATGCTAACGGCAACAAAGAAATTTTAGCTTCATCAAACCTGACTAAACATTAAGAAATGTTGCTTACATTCAGTAGATCCCTTCTACAATCTGCATTGGCTTTTAGTAGTAGGTCATTATGACTTCGAAGAGAAGGACCAGAATTGGTCATTTTGAATTTTCAATTGATTTCATTCAAAAGTGAATTTGGAATTTTGAATCAATTGTTTTTATATAATGACAGGTCAAGAGTTTGAAATGGCCTGATTGCCGGCCAAGTCCACTTGTGAATTAGTCAAGGAGGTTCTGCATCACATTTCCTGATTACTTGTGGCAAGCGGGAAGGATGTAAAAAGCCCTTCCCAGTCCTCGATTATGTGTTTTCCTTCTATTTAATTAAAGTTTGTATACATGTTTAGATGGGTGCTTTTATATTAAGATTTCTCTGCCGGATGTCGCTGCAGTCACCGGTTCAGCAGTGCGTTCAACACTCAGCAGTGCGTTCTACTACGTCCTCTGTGCAAATGTTCAGGAATATTGGGCAAATTTTTTTTTTTTTTTTTTTTTTTGTGACATGCATTTCATTTCAACGTGAGCAGGCTTCTAGGATCAAATAATAGTTTTCCTACCCCATAACCTTGTGTGCTTTTCCATGGAGAATGAACGTTATGGCCTTGTAACATGCTCTATTCACCATATATATATCAATCTCATTTTAGATTTCAATCCATCAGACATCTTAACTAAAGTGAAGAAAGCTGCTGGAATAGAGCCTTAGTTGGTTGTCGCATCTCAAGGAACGCAAGAGCCGGTGGTATTCTCGGTTTATCCTTCCCTTTGGTAGCCTGGGTGGACTCGGTTACCATCGATGGAACAAGTTGGACCGGTAAATTGGGTAAAACTACATGCAATCAACAAATAGAAACATGGTTATCCTAAAACTTTAACTTTAGGAATTTTTAGTTTCATGCTTTGAGAACGGCCGTACAAAATGCAATTGCATTAGGCTTAAATATTATTATAGAAGATATATACACTAGAGTTTAAAAAAAAAGAAAAGAGGGTTATACTTCCTCGAGATCTGGAATTATTGTGGAAATCTAATTGGTTACACACCACCCACCTCTCTGGGTGGTCCACTAAAACAGCTCACCTGGGTCTTCTCGGAGCTCAATGCCAGATTGTGCAGCGGCATCTGGGCATAAAGATTGTGCAGGACACCACTGAGAGAGAACTACAACGGACAGTGGCGTGATATTGCTGTTTCTATGCTTTAAATAGCCTTGGCTAAGAGGTTCCCCTGGCATGGCTTGATGCGATTGTGGTCGACTGCTTTTATCTCTGTTCGGTCCTTACTTTCCTGTTCATCACGTCATGGTAGTATAGGAGGACGCACATGGGCTGCCCAAGAATGCTAAAGAAGAACCAAAAGATCATGTTCCCCACCTGGCCAAGCTCAAAAAAAGAGAGAGTAGAATTTCAATCATACCAACCTTCCATGCTCGGCAAAGCAAAAAGTTAGGAACATGAATATATGTAAGAGAGGATGAAGGAAGATGGGAGACAGACAAATAGCGCCACACAACGGTTAATTATCAGACAGGTAAATTAGAAACACATTTACTTAGTAAATTAACAATTGCCCTGAAATGAGAACGTACCATGCTGTTTCTGAATTTATGCTGGAGGTACTTCGTCAGGGTGACAAGGGGAATCTGGCACAGAATTTAATGGAAGCACATGAGGGAACAACACAATCATGGAAGATGAAATAATTTACTGATTGCCAGCAAGGTGTTATGACACATTATTTTTCACTAATGAGCAAGCTAATATTCGCATGGTTTTGATTGCACGAAAAAAAGGGAAGTCCTACAGCTAAACGGCTGTTTCACAGCCATCAGACTCGACAACCAAGACAATCAAACTTTTGAGAATTTAATACTTTATTGACTGTTGTACTAACAGTGGCCCACCAATTACTGATTTTAGCAAGAAAGACGTAAGTAAAAAAACCACGACAATTTCCTACGCGCTGCTTTTACAGACATGTATAACCTGCACATTTCAAATCCTCAAGTAACAAATTATTCTTAATCCATTGACTTTCCATCTATCATCAATATTGTTTCAAAGCAAATGTATTTGGATACGTAACAGAATATAAACTAGTGCCAATGTCAATTAAGCTGCCAGAGATTCTCTGAACTGAGCTAACTTAATGAAGCAACCACTGAAAATGCATGGATTCATTACAGTGGCTGTTGATAAGGATTTCCTAATAGCTAAAACAAATCGATGACCATATAGGCACTCATGACGGGCAAGCATATTTGTTTTATGCAAATTCCCAAACTACTGTATCATGGTGGAACACGTGGCCTAAGTAATAAAAAACCTTGCCAACGAATTACTAGAATTATCCTAGTATTTTGCATTGTCATCCTTTGCTATGAGTGTTGACTCGAGAACTAGCAAGAATTCTGACAAGGCTGATATAGTTCATTGAACAATAATGAAAATAGCTAAGCCGTACTCCCAAATTACTTGGGGTTGGGTAGATGATTCTCCATTCCACGAATCATTCTTTCTATA
This sequence comes from Calamus simplicifolius, assembly GCA_900491605.1. Classification (NCBI taxonomy): domain Eukaryota; kingdom Viridiplantae; phylum Streptophyta; class Magnoliopsida; order Arecales; family Arecaceae; genus Calamus; species Calamus simplicifolius. The sequence continues at coordinate 257,838 of UESW01004221.1, read as the reverse complement.
AAATGTAGTGATAAAATCTCTCCTTACTACTTTCTCCAATATAATTTTTAATTTCCTTTTACCTTTCTTTCCTCCTATGTATCATATTATAGTTCAGGGAACAAAAGCTAGAATTTGACAATCAAATAGAGAATTTGATTTACTTATGCAGACAAACTGTATTAGATAATTTATAGAATTCCTTAGTATAATGCAAGTGTGTTCCATATGCTTTCACCAAAGCAAGGTATTACAAATCGACAAATACCTGAAACAGTATCCCTATGAATGCCCAAAACTTGAATATGTGGCAGGGAACAGCAATGCATATCTGCGGCAATTCAAGTCAACATCAATAAGTAGATTGTATAAAATGTCTAGTGACTAAATTTTATATAAGGAAAAATAAGAGCATCCTTAGAGTAACAAGGGATAAGCAACAACAAAACAGTAGCATAGGAATATAACCAATGACATAAATGGTTTATATTCAACCTACAACTAAAATGCATATTGTGCAGTGCAGAACAATGTATACAGAGAAATATAGCACCCAGATAAGCTTTAAAAAAAAAGAGACTATTTCAAAAACTAGTCAATCATGATCCTCCATGGATTTGCCTATATAAGGCATGACCAACATTGAAAAAATAACTTAAATACTATTAGCCATCTGCCCTTCAATCAGGCAGTAAAAGTCAGAGAAGGGTAATCATTTGTTCTCAAGACCAGCACTCTTAAGACCGAAGAGTCGGATGTAAAAAGGAGTCTATAGGTTTTTTTTTTTCATTCCAGCAGCTCGATGTTTATTTTTAGTTATTTAGGCACATCCAGCTTGAAGTTCTTGCTTCTACAATGCCAATTTTGTATCACTATAACTCTTTTGTAGCCCAGTAATCAAGCCACTGTCCATCATTTAACTTTGTATCACTATAACTCTTGTAGCCCAGTAATCAAGCCATATCACTATAACTGTTTTGTAGCCCAGTAATCAAGCCACTGTCCATCATTTAACTGTCAGAATGAAAGAAGTTACCACACAACCTTAGCACCCATTCCACTCATTAAATATGCTCTAACCTTATGACTTTTTACTCCACTTAATCCTCATTCTTCTTTATAATATATATTTGACAATAAAATTAAATTATCTCACCATAATGCCAATGTATGCCAAGCATACAGAAAAGAAAAGAAAACAGTAATATAAACTATCATTGTACCAATCAACACATCTAAAAGCTTCTTTACCAGAACAAACAGGTTGTACAGAACCTATATTGAGGAATGACATCAATGTAGCAGCTAAGTAATAAGACAAAATTCAGTTAAGAAGGACGTACCTCGTGGAATATAGCAGAAAGGAGAAAGGAAATAAAAATAGCAACAGCCTGCAATGAAAATCCAAACAATACATGAAAATGTAATTTATTAAAAGAAAAAAGGGCCAACTAAGTTCATAAACTTATGTAACAAACTCGAAAGAGCTGGGGTTGGGCCAACTCGTTCCTCTATTATAGCAGCGATACCCTTTTCTTTCTAATTAACAAAAAACATTACTTGTCTTCATGAAATATGTGGTTATTGCAAGTCACTTATGAGCAATGTAGCCTGTCATTGCTTGTCTTAAATTTTAGATATTACAAAAAAAAAAAAAAAAAGAATAACACTGAACTTGTGAAGCATAGATGTCAAAAATATAATTACTATTAAACAAGATAGATTGAATCATGAACTGGTATTGAACCAACATCATACACGCGGTTTGGGCTGGTTTGCCATTTTTTTGCAATTTTTTCTGTTTTTCATTTGTTTCTTTTTTTAATGTGATATATAAGGTTAAAAGTGTCCCATAAGTTCCTATCCTCTCTTCTGCCTCTTATTTTCATTCAAAATTATTTAAGTAAATAGTATTTAAGATTTCTTATGAAAATAAGAGAATAACCGCCCCTCCTTCCCTCTAATTTGAATTCAAAAAAAAATCAGAAAAATTAAATTTCTTAAGAATAAAAAGTCAACTCACCCTCTTAAAACAAATTCAAAAAATTTCAAAACATCATAATTTAACAAATATCAAGTTAAAATAATTGCACTCTAGATAAAAATACCAAAAAATCAATTTAGCTTAGAAATAAATAAAACAAAATGCCAAAAAAATATCTTAAAATATAATTTGTAAGATTTTTGTCAATACTTGGTCAAGCAGATAGAATTGCTAGATTTTGATAAGATTGTAGTAACAATATACCTTACACCAATCTATACCGCTTGATTCATAGCTCATAAAAAAAAAAAAAAACTTACCATAAAATCCTAAGGTTAAAACTTATTTCTTAGGATCTAAACTATGACATATCACTAGCCTACTTCAGCTCAACCATATATATGGAATGATAAATAATAGACAACAAATCAAAGGTAAAAAGAGGCAATGATTTACTTTTAGAGTAAATATACAAGAATATGAGGATCCTTTTCTTATTCTTTTCACTTCATCTATCAAAAAGACCCTAAACAAATACTCTCCACTCATATGCTTTCTTAAAGGAAAACAATTGTAGTCAATTTTCTTAAAAAATAAAGAAAAACCAAAAGATTAGTCCTCGAGTCTATTGACATGTCATAATCTGGAAGCTAAGAAATACATTTTAATCTTAAAATTTTATAACAAGTTTAACAATATTGTTTTAATGAGTTATGGATCGAGTCACATAAATCAGTATGAGGTTCACTATTACTATAATTCTATGTCTAAAAACCTTATTAATTTGATCAAGTGTTGACCAAAACTCACAAATTATATTTCAAAATTTTTTTCTAGTATTTTATTTTCTCATCATTTATAAGTTAGATTGATTTTCTAAATTTTTTATTGGAGTAGAAGTATCCTAACTAAATTTTTTTTAAACTGCAATTTTTGAAATTCTCAAAATTTATTTTTGAGAGGAAGTGTTAGCTTTTTATTTTCAAGAAATTGATTTTTCTTATATTTTTGTTAAATTCAAAGAGACATATTTCTTTATTGGCATAAGATATTTTAAGTAAATGGAAGGAAGAAAAAAAAAAGAGAGGATGATATTTACTTAAATAATGTTGAATAAGAATAAAAGAAAGAAGAAAGGATGTGAGTACACATGATAGCCAGCACAGCCTCTCTTCCAAAAGTCATCCAAATCAGCTCAAATCAAGCGATTCAACATGGTTTGGTTTGGATTGATTTGCACCAGTTTGAGATCCCTAATGAACCATAGAGCAACATCAAACTATTTTCTGGTTTGTTCGGGCCGAATCAAATGATTTGGCATGGTTTAGCCTACCCTATTATTAACCAAGGATTATACCACCATAAGTTTCTAACACCCAAACATACGATTGACAAATTGACTTTACAAATATTTTTTTTTTCATGTGATGTATCTAAGTCACAAGTATCCCTTGACAAAGAGGAATTTAACCACTCAAGAAAGATACGAAGCAGAAAGGAAAAGGTAATATTTATCTTTCTTTACTTTAAATTCATAACTTGTAAAATTAGCTGATGAAGATACCAACAAAAAGAATAAAGAGAAAATCATTACCTTTGGTAAACCATTACGTATGCAGGGAAAATATATATGACGAATCATCCATTTATGGACAGGCTGCAAACAATTAGCTTTCATCAATGGCTAGCAATACTATTAAAATGTCTTCCACAACTCCACAATTCAAAAGCTACAATAAACGAGGCATATAGCAGCGTAAAGAAATGAAAGTTCAAAGCCACAATACGTCAACATAGAGAAAAGATGAATGCACAAATTGAAAAAAATATGAGCGGACAAACAAAACATTCAGAAACTATAAATTGACAGATGAAACATTCTAGCATGTTTGTTTATAATCAATCAAATCCTATTCACAACTACCGTAAATTTGTAGTATCCAGTGGTAATGGATCATGAAATGATTCTTGATTTGTTTCCATATTTAAATGCAAGCCTCTAATTTAATGAAAAAGCATGGAAAATAAGGGTACTATTTAGATAAAATATGAAAATAAGAAAATAAATTGAAGAGCCTAACTGCTTAATTGCTTTCTGCATAGGCACTAGAGCCTAACTGCTTAATTGCTTTCTGTATAGGCACTAAAGCTTTTATTAGGGGGGAAATGAAATAAGAGAAAAAAGAATGCATAAATCAAAACAGAATATGCCATGTTACCAAAATTATAAGGAAATTAAAAACGAATATAGAAGGATACAATTACAATCGGGGAAAATATTATGAAAGAAGTCATAAACTATCACAATAACAATGTCTTGTCCCCTTCAGGAACAGTTTAAGGGATATTTTTCTTTATTGCTCTAGACCTATGACCACATCTTTTGTCAACAAAAAGATATTTCATACCCTTTTCCTCAACTTTACCCAGTTGCTTGGTATAACCTTCCTTCTGTTGGAGATCAAGAACAAGTCATGATGCACTGAAGGAATGCATCATCAGATTTTCTTGGATTTAATAATAGTTATCAAATTTTCTCTTTTTTGCATTTATTTCCAGTTATTTTTAGTTGTAGTAGGTCTTTTAAAATCAAAAGTTGAGATTAAAAGATCTCAAATTTCAATTGTTAGTTTGATGAGACTAATTTACTGTAGCATTACTGTTCATGGCACCGTCTACAATAAAGTAATAGCAAACAAAAACTTTGCTTTACTAGGGGCAGTATTGGGATTTAAGAGTCAAATTAGGGTCTGTTTTGTTATAAAAAGGGATTGTTAGGGCTTGATATGATTGGATTTCGCATTCATTATGAATGAAAGAATAGATTATTTGTTTTTCCAATCCAGCGGTATGATTCCACAACAAAAGTTCAAGGCATTTAAACCCTTACAAGGGACCCACCACTGTAGGATCTAGGGAGGATCAGATGCACAGCCTCACCCTCATATGTGAAGACGTTGTTTCCATGTCTTAACACATGGCATCCAAACCACAATAAAGTAACTTTACCATCACACCAAGGCTCACTCTCTCCTGGAGCTTGAAGTGAGTTTGGTATAATTCTTCCTCTCCATCTACCATATTATAAAGCCTTCAATTTTGCTTTTATTCTGCATTTTTTGCGGCCAGACTGTTCTATTGTTGCTCCTGTTAACTAATCTAGAGCAGAACCCTACTAGACCCTCCTTCATAACCTGTAGACCTAACAAAACAGTAAGACATTACCTTGCAATTGTGCAAACAGTAAGACAAAACTAAGACAAAACAGGCCATCAGATCAAAATTGTTATCACAGTAGATTTGTTCTAGTATTGCAGTGAGCCTAACAACCTTCCATCGCAACCTAGTGGTTGGTCCCTGCAATCTTAACCTTGTTGCTCCTAACACCACTAGGTTCTTAGATCTGTAGTACCATAGGATCAAATCTGTTATCATCTTTGTTATCTCCTTGAATCTCTACTTTCTATCCACCAAGAGACCTATTTTTCTTGCCAAAAACACAGCTGATTTCTTTGTTGCATTTAAAACCCTGAAATTACTCTAAGCTGGAATTTCCAACAACCTATGGGTTCAAGTCTTGCTTCCCTTGACCTTATAAACTGCAACGGCTGCTACTCTACACCACTTTCTTTCCAGAAACCTTATAAAGTAAGTCCTTGTTCTGTAACCACAACCTCTTCTCATTATCACAGCGATCTATAAACTGAACTCAATTCTAACACCATTTCCAGTTGATTTTCCATCACTTCGTGGTAAGTTGCTAGCAATTATATTTTGAAACTTGAACAATAATCCATCTCAAGCACATAGGGAGAATGATGGCCAACAAACATTTAATATTGGCTATAAATAACTTGAATAAACATCCATAATAAACCATCTCAATTCTGAGGGAGAAAATTACCATCATATTTTTAGCTTGATAGCATGCACAAATGCACATACACATACACATGCATCCTTACATAATGCATGCACCAATGCATATGTATTACAAAGACAATCTATTTCTAAAAGATGATAGATGCATTGGATTGGATGAATTTTATAATGATATCAAAATTGCTCAGATGAGAAGTTCAAAAATTTAACAGTGATAAAAGCTCAAAATCAACTGACTTTCAGTATCTTTTGACTGTATCATCATCATCCAACATGGAAAACAAAAGGGAAAAAAGAAGAAACGGCACTAAAAGGGACTTCGATCAGATCCCCGTTGATTCCATCAGATCAAAAGTTAGTTTAGGTTTGAAAGAGTTGAAGAGTTGATTTAGATGAATTTATGCTCAAGCTACACAAGCAGATTCTCAAAAATAAAATTTGCAACATGAAAATAATGAACAGAACAGTGAAGATAATATTCAATTTCTCGGCACGATACCTTTATAAAAAAGAAGAAAAGGAACCCAAACATGAGTAGATAATGTTGAGCAATAACCGAATTCTTGGTGGTGAAACCTTATTCTCTTGTATGACAAATTTCTACCCTGTACAAGTATCAGGCACAAAATGGAGTGCCAGTGGGTTAGGAGGACTTGGAGCTTACCTCAAGATGACCCATCAGACCTAAGCTGGACCTAAAACCTGACTAGTTGATTAGGTTTCATTTCTTTCAAGTCTAAAGCCTATTCTTTACAAGGTCCCATATGGTTCTATTGAAGCAGAATGATGTTGAACCTGGTTGTGCACGAACAAAAACAGCTCAAACGCCACTTTCACCTGCCAAATGTTAGGCCTAACCATATTTTGCTTAAGCCAACAAATTCTTAGAAAATCATCTTTGTTATCTCCTTGAATCTCTACTTTCTATCCACCAAGAGACCTATTTTTCTTGCCAAAAACACAGCTGATTTCTTTGTTGCATTTAAAACCCTGAAATTACTCTAAGCTGGAATTTCCAACAACCTATGGGTTCAAGTCTTGCTTCCCTTGACCTTATAAACTGCAACGGCTGCTACTCTACACCACTTTCTTTCCAGAAACCTTATAAAGTAAGTCCTTGTTCTGTAACCACAACCTCTTCTCATTATCACAGCGATCTATAAACTGAACTCAATTCTAACACCATTCCAGTTGATTTTCCATCACTTCGTGGTAAGTTGCTAGCAATTATATTTTGAAACTTGAACAATAATCCATCTCAAGCACATAGGGAGAATGATGGCCACAACATTTAATATTGGCTATAATAACTTGAATAAACATCCATAATAAACCATCTCAATTCTGAGGGAGAAATTACCATCATATTTTTAGCTTGATAGCATGCACAAATGCACATACACATACACATGCATCCTTACATAATGCATGCACCAATGCATGTATTACAAAGACAATCTATTTCTAAAAGATAGATGCATTGGATTGGATGAATTTTTATAATGATATCAAAATTGCTCAGATGAGAAGTTCAAAAATTTAACAGTGATAAAAGCTCAAAATCAACTGACTTTCAGTATCTTTTGACTGTATCATCATCATCCAACATGGAAAACAAAGGGAAAAAAGAAGAACGGCACTAAAAGGGACTTCGATCAGATCCCCGTTGATTCCATCAGATCAAAAGTTAGTTTAGGTTTTGAAAGAGTTGAAGAGTTGATTTAGATGAATTTATGCTCAAGCTACACAAGCAGATTCTCAAAAATAAAATTTGCAACATGAAAAATAATGAACAGAACAGTGAAGATAATATTCAATTTCTCGGCACGATACCTTTATAAAAAAGAAGAAAAGGAACCCAAACATGAGTAGATAATGTTGAGCAATAACCGAATTCTTGGTGGTGAAACCTTATTCTCTTGTATGACAAATTTCTACCCCTGTACAAGTATCAGGCACAAAATGGAGTGCCAGTGGGTTAGGAGGACTTGGAGCTTACCTCAAGATGACCCATCAGACCTAAGCTGGACCTAAAACCTGACTAGTTGATTAGTTTCATTTCTTTCAAGTCTAAAGCCTATTCTTTACAGGTCCCATATGGTTCTATTGAAGCAGAATGATGTTGAACTGGTTGTGCACGAACAAAAACAGCTCAAACGCCACTTTCACCTGCCAAATGTTAGGCCTAACCATATTTGCTTAAGCCAACCTCAAATTCTTAGAAAATCATCTTTGTTATCTCCTTGAATCTCTACTTTCTATCCACCAAGAGACCTATTTTTCTTGCCAAAAACACAGCTGATTTCTTTGTTGCATTTAAAACCCTGAAATTACTCTAAGCTGGAATTTCCAACAACCTATGGGTTCAAGTCTTGCTTCCCTTGACCTTATAAACTGCAACGGCTGCTACTCTACACCACTTTCTTTCCAGAAACCTTATAAAGTAAGTCCTTGTTCTGTAACCACAACCTCTTCTCATTATCACAGCGATCTATAAACTGAACTCAATTCTAACACCATTTCCAGTTGATTTTCCATCACTTCGTGGTAAGTTGCTAGCAATTATATTTTGAAACTTGAACAATAATCCATCTCAAGCACATAGGGAGAATGATGGCCAACAAACATTTAATATTGGCTATAAATAACTTGAATAAACATCCATAATAAACCATCTCAATTCTGAGGGAGAAAATTACCATCATATTTTTAGCTTGATAGCATGCACAAATGCACATACACATACACATGCATCCTTACATAATGCATGCACCAATGCATATGTATTACAAAGACAATCTATTTCTAAAAGATGATAGATGCATTGGATTGGATGAATTTTTATAATGATATCAAAATTGCTCAGATGAGAAGTTCAAAAATTTAACAGTGATAAAAGCTCAAAATCAACTGACTTTCAGTATCTTTTGACTGTATCATCATCATCCAACATGGAAAACAAAAGGGAAAAAGAAGAAACGGCACTAAAAGGGACTTCGATCAGATCCCCGTTGATTCCATCAGATCAAAAGTTAGTTTAGGTTTGAAAGAGTTGAAGAGTTGATTTAGATGAATTTATGCTCAAGCTACACAAGCAGATTCTCAAAAATAAAATTTGCAACATGAAAAATAATGAACAGAACAGTGAAGATAATATTCAATTTCTCGGCACGATACCTTTATAAAAAAGAAGAAAAGGAACCCAAACATGAGTAGATAATGTTGAGCGATAACCGAATTCTTGGTGGTGAAACCTTATTCTCTTGTATGACAAATTTCTACCCCTGTACAAGTATCAGGCACAAAATGGAGTGCCAGTGGGTTAGGAGGACTTGGAGCTTACCTCAAGATGACCCATCAGACCTAAGCTGGACCTAAAACCTGACTAGTTGATTAGGTTTCATTTCTTTCAAGTCTAAAGCCTATTCTTTACAAGGTCCCATATGGTTCTATTGAAGCAGAATGATGTTGAACCTGGTTGTGCACGAACAAAAACAGCTCAAACGCCACTTTCACCTGCCAAATGTTAGGCCTAACCATATTTTGCTTAAGCCAACCTCAAATTCTTAACAAATCTGCTTGAGGTCCAATGCTCTATCGCAAACCTGTTCAAGTTGGGTTGGTTGTCCTGGAGAGGACAGTATGTCATGGTACCCCTAGGCACAAGAGTAATAATTCTATCCCAAGTTATACCAGCAAACATAAAAATAAAATAGGAATTATTTGAGTACTGCTTTCTAGTTTAAACCAGGACTCGCTGTATTAAGTGAAAACTTAATAGAGGTCTTTCAAACAAACTTAAGCAAAACAGCAAATAAATCATAACTATATATTCAAGGCTTGTGCTAATCATTGAACATCAACTCTAAGTCCCAATCTTTCCTATTAGGGGTTGCAATTACTATAAAGGCAAGCTACTCTAAGCTCCTTTTCACAATGTCCGTACATCAAAATTAAGAAAGAAAAGTTACCCAATAGTGGTGATTAGATTCACTACTACCTTTATATGCGAATTCTAATTTTTAACACCACAACATTATGAGCCATAAGTTATATATAAACATGACGTGTCATGCACAATCTTCTGTTGCTGGCTAGCACCACATGGTGCAAAGGCTTTGAGAGGCTCTACTATCTTCTACTACACATTATTATAAACGTATGAACCAAAATGAGACTTAAAATTATAGAAACATCAAATCTTATAAACATAAACAGATTTAACAAGACTTGATGGAAACCTACCAATGAAAATTGCTCAAAATTGAAGCAAATTTTTCATAGTAAATCAAAAGCTATCTAGCATAAATAAAAATAATAAGAAACTTTGAAACAAGGTTCATTATTCTGGTAATTCAGTATGGTATGGTGCATACCATACCAAACTAGCGATATACCGATCAAATGGATCAGGAGGCCCCATCTATGTTTGCCGCTATATTGAGCCGAACCAAATAATTTGGTTCAGTACAATTCAATACGTTAGTACATAGCAGTACAATCAGTTCATAATGATTCGCAACCTGTACCAAACTAAAAGATCGAGCCATTGGTTCTGAGCCAGTTTGGCTCGGTTTGCCTTGAACTATCCAATTGGGTTCGACTAACCCTGCTTTTGAATACTACACATGTCTTGATGAAGAATTAAAATACCAAATTAGTCAGAGATGTCAGACAATTAAAATGACAGACGATACCATGCTGAACCCATAACCCAATCAAAAAACAAGTACCAGCTACTAAAATACCCTCTCAGAATTTAATTCTAAAAGAAAAGTAACCAAAATGATAAAATGCACAACATTTGCCTATTAAGCTTTATAGAATATGCATTCTTGTTCCACTAAATTGAGCTTTCTATTTTGATTTGTGGTTTACATGCAATAGATGCCAGAAAGATGAAAAAAAATTACAAATAAAGACCGTTGAGTAAGAAGGAATTCTGAAAATACATATAGCTAGTAGGGTAGAAAGGAATTCTAAAAATCATAGCAAGTTTCATTTAAAGTCCAAAACAATTTGAGTCAATTTAAATTTTTCTAGCCTGCCACTCTTGCGATATAGTGACATATATAATGAAGCCATCACAAAGGACCGTATATAAGATTGCAAGTATATGTTTTGAGCTTTGGAGTTTTGGCTGAAATTGGTTCTTTTTATAGCTGAAAAAGATCAGTTTCAGTTCCAAAGGATCAGTTTTGGCCTTGGCCGAGACTGAACAGGAACTGACTCCCAGCTTTGGGGTTCAGTCAATTTCAGCCAAAACTCACTGGTTTTGGCTACAGCAAAACTCTAACAGAAACCAAGCATAGATGATTTTCATAAGTTTTCACTTGGTGTTTATGTTATATTGCGATCATTTTATCAATTGCACATAGGCTATAGATCATCGATTTTCAATGATTTTTCTTTTTTTTCTTGAATTAAGACACAGTATCGATGATAAACATGACTCTTGATAGTTTGACGTCTTCGAAGCAGCCTTATCACAGCATTCTGTAAAATCATTTCATATGAAATATCATTTTTATAAATAAATATAAAATTCCATAACTGCAACTATCTGATATATACCGCTTAACCATGGAATAATGATTACAAGTACCTAAATTCAATCTGTGTGATTTCTAAAAATGCCAAGAAAGGGGCACAAGACGCTAAAATGCTTCACAATTGCCATTTGCCTATATAATGAATTTTCAACCAACTGAGCTCTAGAATTAAATCATACACACATGAAGTGCTCATGAATTTCATTTTATCAAAATTACATATATAAAAAATCTACATAAGAAAAATATTCTTAAATGATATGAAATAAATTTCCCTCACTTGTTCATTTTTATAACATTTTATTAATTTTTTGATGGAAACCTCAAAACACAACTTCTGAAATTGCTAAAACTGCCCAACCAAACCTCCACTCTCCCTGCCAAAATCAGACTGAGCTTTAAAACCAACCTAGATGTATGCTTATGAGATATTTACTTTTATAATAACCCTAATGGAATCCCAATAAGAGTTAAAAGCTCGTAATATTTGCATTTTATTTTTTGAACATGGAGCAAAGTAGATTTCTCAAGAACAATAACATCTAAATTTATTGACTATGAGAGGTCTATCTGAGTGGATAAGCACGCGCGCGCGCGCAGAGAATAAGACTTCACAACTTAATGGTCCTAGCATGGGATATTAGAGGAAAACATACAACTTTTCAATTGAAAGAAATGGCTGACTATTATCAAGAAAAGAAAAACATACTCATAGAAGAAAATATTAATCTCAAATGAAGCATACGTTTGTTATTTGTGTAACTAAAGTAAAATCTTAGGTTCATCAAACAAATCAGTCGGTAAAAATAAGGAGATATGTGTCCAAAAAGTAAAGAGTGAGGACGAGATGTACCATGTTCCACATTCTCCAATACTGATGCAGTCCCAGGAAAGCCATGCATGCAAAAAGGACAGAATATATTAAGAAAGCAGTGTGTTAAACTCCAATATTGGTTACATACTTGCATTTCAACCCACCTCTTCTACTGTTTTTGCATTCCACCAATCTTTGTAAAACTCACGATCACCAAAACATAGGAGTTCAGCAAGAATATTCAACCTATATTCATATAGAAGATGTTTGAAGTCAAAGCTGACAAAATAAACAATACAAAGATGCTAGTATTCTATATTTGAAAACTCCAAGCAACATTGAACTGTTTTAGATTGTAAAATGATTCAGTATTTAACCAAAAAATAAAATCTGATTATGTAATATACTAAAGATTAGAAGACATTCACTACCTCTATATACTTTTTTGGAGAGTAACAAATGATTGGAACTCCTTTAAATGATAGGAAATCAACAAATAAGAAAATACGAATATGCAAGTTAATATGCAAGGCTTACCACAGATGGAAAAAGCAATAGAACATACAAAGCCACACATATAAAGTTGGTACTGATAGCTTCAAGACTCTCTCTATAGCATTCAAAAAGTTCCCTTTCAGCGGATGTTGAGAATTCTGGACAATTGGGTTTATGTACTGCAAAATTTTTCCAATAAATTTATTTTACAACTGTTGCTCAGTTTAAATTTCAAAAAAAGAAAAAAGGAAAGAGAAGGTAGAAAAATGCATACTTGCTCAATGATGAAGCCCATCAAACCTGTAAAAATCACCAACTTAACAAGTTGACGAATCACCCAACCCTTTCTAATGCAGGTTGTACGAGGATAGCTTGGCTACATATAACATGAAGTATGAGAATCCATTTAAAAGTGAAATCATGCTTCATGATTAGACAAAACTAACAAATAAAGGACCAAACCTACAAGAATCTAACCAAAAGTAGAAAGTCCAATGAACAAATATAATAGAGAAATGCGGTAATATGCAAGCAAAGTCATAAAAAAGCAAATTTTACAGTTGATTATTCAACCCAAAAGATTTTGAATCATATACAGAGCATCTGAATAACATATAACAAATTTAATGAAATGTAAGTAGAAATTTCCTAGAATGAGAAATGATAAAATGAATTTGAGAAATGAAGAAATGTACAACAGAGAAATGATATACCAAATAGACCTTTAAATAGTATCTTTTTTTTAACAACAAGCAGAAAAGCTGCATGAATCAAGGGGGACAAAGCCTTATTTAAACACATGATACAATGGCTGCTCTCATCGAAATGGTGAACATAACATGATATATAAAGAAATACAGTATAAAATGTATGCATGGAACATATGCTATACAATGTTTATGTACAGCTCTCCATTCCATGAGTCACATAGAGTTCATGAGAGAAAGATGAAGAGTTCATGTGGTACGCGTCTGCACATTAAGCAAGACAAACAAAAATGTAGAGGTAGCATCACAACAAATAAAGGCATACATGCTCGGTGTAGCTCCAGTACCCACTAACATTGGAAAATACAGGGTAATGACCCCAAAATTGAACCACAAGCTGACACTCTACTTCTTGGCTTGCTATGATATTATAAGGAAATCACAAGGCACAGCCAGTTGTAGATCGGCGGCATCATCACAATACATTTCAACCCGTTCTTATAGAAATCAAAGAGTATGGCAGGCAGAGAGGACAAATCATGGTGCAACAGACATACATCCAACATGAAATATCATCCTGCTATGAGTTGTGACAATTAACTAGATTAATACTGTTAAGAAGAAATGTACTGCTGAAAGATTCTTTCAGATAAACTAGACTACCAACAAACTTAGTTCATGGTATTACGGAGGTTCAGCATAGAAATTGGCCAAAGCTTTGAGTAAAAGTCATTCAAGAGTTCCTCAGATATCTACATAGTAAAATAGGTGGACATTACATGTTTGCTGATGCAGTAAAGACCTTCAAGGATAAGAGATTACAAAACAGGGCCACTGAGATTCTTCCAATGTTCAACATTGACCCACTATAATAGTTTTTAATTGAATATTTTATCCTCTAATTGTGGCTGAACAAATGCTTTTGATACAAAAATTTACCAAGCCAAAGGAAAAAAGTGCTTTAGTGTCTGCATACCAGTCATCGACTCGACTCAACTCAACACATCTAAGCCTTTCCCAACTACATGGTCGGCTACATAAATCTGCTTCCTCCACTCTGCTCTATTCAGGATCAAGTCGACATTCATACTAGTCATCGCATTATCAAAATTACTACCACCAAAGTTAAAAATTATTGAGCACTCAAAAGCAGAAATTTTAGTGGTAAAGGTGAGAAAAGAGCTGCACGTAAATACATGTTCCTTAAAGGTAATACTGAAGAAATCTGAATATATGCCTAAAAACACAATTAGATTTTTGGGTTGGTCCTAAAATCCAGGATCTCATAGGAGCATATCATTGAACGGATTTTCACATACCAAAGTCTTCAGATTAGAGGTTGGGCAATTCGGTCTCTAATATGTCTACAGGCTCAGGTAGATTTAGGGTCAACTGCAGATTCTTGGTTTTCATAGGCCTGTAGCTTTCAAAAGGATATCACATGCTATAATCTACAGATCAAAGATCAAACATCGCCATCCCCAGTAGGACATATGAAATATCTTTCTTGTAACAGAGTCACAGCCAATAGGTTGTAACTGAGTGGGCATAAATGGGTGGCCTAGACTAAACAAGGACTGATTGGACTGCTGGGCCAAAGGTAGATACAATATATCAGGCCAGTCAATTAAGCAGCCGCTTATAGGTGAATTCAAGGTCAATCGAAGATTTTAAGGGAATCATAACTATAACAAAATAGTACTAACTGGTGTGCAATAGAGAAGTTAAGAGAGCTCCTTTGCATGGTTAACATATTTGTCGTGGCTTTCTACAACGAAACAATAAGCATTTCAGTGTCAGCCTTCGAGGTTTACTCCTTTGTGAGTACACTATATGCTGATAGAAGCCTAAGTTATTAAGACAGTGACAGGCATTTATTAGAATTTTACACAAGGTTCAATAAAGGAGGGGAAGAACAACTGCAAAGGCTGCTTTTTCCCAGCTGTTTTTATCATTTTCAGCAGATTGATGGCATCTATTTTGATTTGTAGGTTACATCCAGCATGCGAACATTCATTGTTTGACCTTTTTCTTTACAGACTTTTGCATTCATTTGTTTCTATCCATCTTATCCTTCTGTGTGATTTAAAATAGTGGTCATCATTAGGAGTGTGGTTCACGTCTACTGCAGGATAGAATCTAAGTGCTCTTTTCAGAACCTACAATACAACTTCTAGAACCACCTACAATACATGGTGAGGACTTTGAGATTTACAAGGCTCTCTGCAATAACTTCTCAGTGCACTGCTGAGCAGTGATGAGAAGGATGAATCTCAAAGTCTGTTGTGTATGGCAGGCAAACACGAAATGCAAACTAAGGGTGTGTTTGGTTTTTTAAAAAAACCTTATTTTCCATTTTTATTTTCCTAGAAAATAGAAAAGCCATGTGAAAACATGTTTGGTAATTAAAAACAAAAAAATAGAAATATAAATAAAAATTCAGAAATAGCTGAAAACTGAATTCATTTGAAAAATGCTTTCACCATTTTCTATCAAAACAAAGAAAATAAACGCTTTTGAAAATATGTGAGTTGAACGGTAAACCCCTCCTTTTTTTCTGCACCCCTTCTTTCAGGAAAACAATTTTTGTTCTCACTTACCAAATGCATTTTCTTAAAATCAAAAATCAGAAAATGAAAATGAAAGTAATTTCAATAAATGAAAATGTAAAACATTTTTAAAAACTAAACACAACCTAAATTTTCACTTCACAGCAAAGTTAAACCACATCCTCTCATTAGTCCATTGGGCATCATTTCCATGTTTGGATGACATCATTAAAATCATAGTATCAAGCCTTGGTGAGACATCTAGGATGGATTACTATTCAAATGTCATGACAAGACCATCCCTTCATCATCCCAGGATCCCAATCGATACATCTTGAGACATATCCCATCTCAAGTGCTGGAACAGATTGGGACGGTGGCACATTCCATTCCTTCAAAAAAACCAGATTGGCCCATCCCAGTATTTAAAACCTTAGTTAAAACCAAGTCCCTCTAAAAAGGTCAGTCCTTCACATATTTATTTTACATTAGTCTCATACAAAAAGTTGGAAACACCTTAAATATATATTGCACCATTTACCCTCTAGAGAAAGCAAGGAGGAAAATGCACTTCAATCCTCTTGAGAACGGGAAGCACTCTGCCATTTTCTTACCTATACATGTATCCATTTTAGATATTTTAGAGGAAAGATGGCTTTTTACAACCTTGATTTGCTATTGATATTATTGACAGTTTGGCTTCCCTCAAATGCTTTTAGTTGTATTCATGTAACAACTAAGGGGGTGCAAACATGCATAGAGTGTGAGTGTACAGAATAGGATAAGGAGGATAACAAGCGGTTAAATGAATAAGACTACTACAAAGAGGTGTCAACAATTTCACTATACCTGCAATAGAAGATATTGGCCTGTACCATAAAATTCAGAAAAGAACAAATTGAACTCTCAAGTCAAAGAAGAAATACCTGATAACAAAGTGTGGGAGCCACCATGAAGTATACTAAACTTTTGAAGCTGACAACTTTCAGGCCATCAATCTCAGGACAGTTAGAATATGCATCCTCCTGCTAATAAAAGAAAAGAACAAGATTACTGCAAAAAATGGTTGACTACTTGCTTCGTGATTTATAAAGTCAAAATTATGAAGTTCCTGTTACTGCAAAAAATGATTGACTACTTGCTTCTTGATTTATAAACTCAAACTTATGAAATTCCTAAGCAACCCAAGATGAAAATTATCCAACAAATTGTAGCCAGCAAAAGAAAGAGGAAAAGTAAACATACTTAATTATTGCAAAAAAAAAAATTTACATAAGAAATATATTTTAAAGATTTTCATCCAATATTAATATAGTTCACAAATAAGAATGAATATGTTCGTAACATCTACAGTCTTGCCAAACTGAAGAAAATTAAATTGACATTCTTATCCCTCACAGGGTTTATAAATAACTTATAAATCACAAATCTGGAGATAGAAAAAAAGGGCTTGGGGAAGGAAAGAAAAAAATTATAAAGTCAAGGACAGAAATGGAAACACCTTAAATGTAGATAATTTCAGTTATCTTTCACAGGAGACTGCTATATCAGGAGTCTAAAATACCATTATTTCTTGAGAAAAGAAATCAATATTATTTGACTAGTACAATGAATAGCACCTTCCAAAGTTGAACAACTGCATTGGCCATTAATAAGAAAGCTTTTTTCTCCCATTATCTGGAAAAGATCATTAATACCTGTTGGACTCTATATTAAGTTTTTTAGCTGACAAATATTTTCTTGGCTCAAAAAGAACTATGTATGCTTCTCATCCTTAACAAAACCATTCAACAAGAGTCAGAATTTACTGTCTTGTTTATTTTATTAGACATCATTTGTTATCTTGATGACCTCAAGTACCTCACTTGTGGTGCAACCAAGTTCAACTGCCTAGAATAAGACATGTAAAATGTGACCATGGGGAAGATCATATCAAAGATATCGACATCTAGAATAAAATGGGGACAACCATGGGGTTATGGTCCAGATCTGAAACAAGATCTGATCCTAACATACAGGAAATATTTAATTGATTCAAAGAGGAAAAGGAAGAATTTAACTACCCAACACCTTTTTCTAATGTCTTGGCCTACCAACAAAACAAAGTCTCTTATATGGCACAGCATAAAAAAAATGACAACTGTGAAGATAGCAGATTGGATTGCATGTTCTTTGCACAATTAATTATAGCATCCACTGCAATGGCATTCCAGCTAAATCTATTAGTATTACATACAAAGAATATGGTTGGAATCAAAATCAGCTAGCAATTGCACTCTTATAAATAATCATACTCATAATATTTAAAACTCAAAAATTTAAAAATTCTCAAAATATTTTTGTGCTCTAAGTAAATGTTTTCAATGCAGGGACTAGCTTTAGCAACATAATTTTTTTTTTTTAAAGCTCTGATCTAAGACTGCATATATTTGGAAAGGGAAGATTAAGCAGGAAGAGAGTTATGAAGCAGGTTTATCTCTAATTTGAAGGCAACAATCAAGGTTTAGAATACCAATAAATACTTCCTCATATTAAGCATACCATATTATACTAGCACTGAACCGATACACAGTACGGGAGACGTATGAAGTATTGGTATGCCAAATGAAGCCCCATTACGTGCTTACCAACACCGTACCAACAAAGGATCTGATATCGAGATATGATGTCCTTATATTTCACCATCAGGATTCCTTATATTATCACAAAGAATGCTGCTTCCTACTTAGGTTATAGCAAGAATTCCTTATAGCAAGAATTCCTTTTGCATCAATCTCCTCCATAGATACCATACACAACTTGATTTACAAAAGTTCTTTTCCCTAAATATGTTTATATAAAATATAGGTATATAATACATATATAAGAGTGTGGCTGTGTATGAATGTATGTAAGTACATATATTTATATATATGCATGCATGCATGTGTGCATATATGTATCTATGTGCATAGGGTCAAGTTCAAGTTACATCCACAGTGTAGCTCTTCTTGAGTTAACTACTTTTTCTTTAAAATTGCATGATGGGGGGTCACATATTGATGATCTGAATCGTTGGATGTGATCTACTGCATCTAAACTACTTGCACATCAAAAATCATATAACTAAGAGACCCCTAACTTATACGTCAATTGATAAAAAAAAAGTATTTTTATGTTATTTAAATTTAAAACTACTCAATCTTTGACTACTTAATGAATTGGTAAGGGGTCTCTAAATCGCATGATTTGAAGTGTGTAAAGAATTTAGAGGTAGTAAATCACATCCATGGGAGGGAGGGCCCACATCATTAAATTCAAAAATGTTTTAACTCTATAAGAGTTACAGTAGGTGTAATTGATCTTAACTGTGTATATACATGTATGTATATACAAAAGTGTATATGTTTATGTATCTCTCTCTGTGTGTGTATGCATTTGTATATTATATGTATGAGATTTCAACTGCAGCTAGTTAGCTGGGCATGTGATCGTTTTTCGCATTCATGTTTTTATGAGTGTAAGAAGTCATTTAGTAATTAATAATTGAAAAGGGGAGGGAAAAAACTCATGAAGTTTATTAAACAATTCTCACTGCATCAAAAAAATTTTAAAACAAAACTCATCCAAGAATAAATAACCACTGAACTATTGTAGTGTCTTATCTATTACTAAACAACAAGGGTGTGTTACCTTATTAACAGATTTAGACAGTGTCCTCATATCATAATTTGTATGTGCATATGACACAAGCTTTAACCAAACAACACTTGCAAAGAGCATCAATGCAATGCCAGATAAAACAGCAGAATCGCACCTGCAATGTCATAAAAAACAAATAACAGTAAAAAAAATGATATACTAGAATTTTGACAGTACATGTGAAAGAACATTGTTACTGCACTAAATAAATGGACAACTAGAGCTGTTTTGAGCTATCCCATTTATGCATATTTTGTCACATGCTTGTAGAATTTCTTCATGGTCATCTAGATCTAACAAGTGCTTGCATGAACCACAACAACTCAGTCATAAGGGACCTTAAGCAAATGCTGCATACAATTGGAGCTAGGAGAACTCTTGTTTTTGTTGCTCTAGCAGTGAAGGAATAGATATGCAATTCTGCACATAAAATTCAAAGTAAATACATCTATTACAAGAGCAAACGTAATGAATCAGTGTGCCAAGAAGTGTGGTGTCTCCCTTAAAACAAAGGCAGTCTTTCTGGCACACATCACAGTCTATTTAAGTTGAGGTAGATAAATAATCTACTAATGTATGAGCTTTGATTTCTAATATAGATTCTGAATATGCATGATCTGTTACAGACTACTTGTTCACATTATGAAACACAAGAATGCAACCATGTTGATAAACCGAAAACAAGTCAACCTCAAAATCTAAGGTTTTTCATATTTTTATTCAGGTTAACTTCAGTAAATAGCCACAAACAGAGAGATTATTCCAAAAAATCATAGTAATCAAAATCAACTCTATATATCTTGAAATTAAAAAAGGGCAAGACAAAAATCCATACCTAAGAATCACAATGACTGGATACAAAATTTCAGCTGTTGTAATCATTAAATGAAGTGAGATAATAAGCTGCAAACAATAGTAAAAGACCAGAAGGAAGTTAGCATTACAATAAATAACTGAAAATAGGATAAATTAATGGTTAAAAGATCCTGCGGCACCATTATTTAGAAATAAGGACATATTGCACAGAGATGAAGGTGATGGAAGGCACTAAATTTTGCACCAAGCTCATGATTGCATTATTGACATCAATGACATATAATACATGCAGGACAAATGGCAAGGCTATAACAAGCAGTTTTTTTTTAAACACTGCAGATGGTAAACAAACAGCCACAAAGCCGCCACAGTGCCTAGGTAGCCTCGGCAGGGCAGCCATCATCTAAAGCATTGATATCAAGCAGATATTTTGGGGAATTAATTGATTTGGCAGCCTGAACATTGTAAAAATTCATCAAACAAATGATTTAGTAACTTTTGAAATGCTAGTTATATAAAGCCCAATAAAATGGGTCGTTAACACCTGGAAACCAAGAAAAATGGCTAATCCTTGAAATAGAATGAATCTCATAAAGCAGCTCAAGATATATCACGTGGTCAAACAATCACACAAGAATCAATTCGCTCGAGTATCACTCATTGGTGTCAAATTTTATATGCAACCTTGAAAAGTAGGTTTGAATGTCCTATCAACCAAGGTGGACTAACAAGCACTTGCTGAGGGACCTAAATAGATCCATGCTATCTCATGGAGATGTTACAGTTGATCTTATGTAAGGACCTGTGTAGGCATTCCTTTAGTGCCACATCAAGTATGTGCAGGATACGGCTTGGATAATTTACAGGGCCAAGGATCCAAATAATTACATTTGTCTAGCCTTTTTGGGTGAGGCATTGATTTATTACAAGTAGTATCGCAAATGGTATCAAAGGACATCGAAACCATCATGCAACCCATGTGGACAAGAAACATTGTAGCATGGACTCTTTTGTGGTTGACCATGGGCAAATTATAGTATTTGTGATTATATTGGGTTTGGACCCTTAGCCCGATAAGGATGTCCAAGATGTCCAGGCTTAAATGGGGGAAGTAGGAGACAACTCATGCAAAGTCCTCCAATAGGTGTGCCTCAAGTATATCTTGAGTGCTTATACAAGCCATGCAAAGTCCTACATTAGGTGTACCCTAGGTAGATCTTGGGTGCTAATACAAGGTCAAGAAACCTAATATCATAACTTCTAGCTAGCCCTTTTTGGGTGAGTTCTTGGATTATTACACCTTAGGATTTAAATCAACATGTAAAAAAGGTTACATTTAGAGGCAAGTTTAGTTAGAATTGAGGAAAGTTTAGTTATAATTTAGAATTAATTCGGATCTAAATGGAGAGTTGTGGTCATCCATGAACAAAGACTAAATTCCAGAATGCAAATCTACAATAAATTTAAGGAAACGATGAAGCCATTGAAACCAGATTTAAAAAAAAGAAAAAGAAAAAGCTTTACCAATTTTCTAGCCAATTGGAATATCAAGTACAACTAAATGAACTTTTTTCCCTCTCCTAACTGAAGTACCTGGAAAATCACTTCTTATCTAATTAGTGATGATGGAGCACACCATTGAAAATGTCGAAACTGAAAACAAATCAATATGGACCATTAAACACCCTTATGTCACCCATTCAGTTAACAATCTTAACCCCTAAACAGCAGCCTTGAACGGGATCACTCTCATTGCCTCTTTTCATAAGTCAAATATCATTTTCTTGCTTTAAATATCAAATCCACCCTCATAAGGGTGCACTGCACCACAATGCTCCACATGGAAACTCCCTTATACAAAGATGAGGCTGAAGGATACACCACCAAGCCCCATAATTCATATTTATGATGGTCAATTACCTGTTACAACATTAAATAAAGATCTAAATACAGACAACAACATAGAACCCTCATGCACCATCAAGATAAGAGAGATATTGTTTGTCACTTCAAATAATCTCATCTTGGAATTTACTTGATTTTGAAATGCAAACATCATCATTGGATCTTCAAAAGTTAATAGAAACCAGTCAAATGTCTGGTGGTTGGACTATAAATTCAGGGATATGGATGATTGTCACAAGAATAACAACACAATTTAGCAATCAAGACAATAATTCAACTTACCGACCCTTCTATTTACAAATCCATCCTTAAGCCAAAGTTCAAAGAAAATATTATTAAAAAATACCGTTTATAATTGCATCTCTTGTTCAGGATACACTGACAATCTCAATGCCTTACAAGGGTCAGGCACTTAAGTATTCTACACAAATTTTCCCTAGGCAACTCTATGCTCCAATATTAAAGAGATTAAATATTTGTATCAATGTAATAGGTCATGTAAGGAATGCATTATGCCATTTGACTCGGGATGGCTCCTACTCCCACTTGAGGTCAAGTTATATATTTTTTCTTATAATGTCAAATTTAAAAACAGAATACTTTTAATCTTTCACTAGTTCCACCTAAGATTTCAAGAACCTGCCTACATTGTCCAAGTCCCTTTTCATTAACAATCCCCCTCTTCAATAAGCCATGCTGTAATGACCCAAGACCTCACCCAAAAAGGTTAACTAGAAACCTATTAATTGAAGTCCTTGGCCTTACTTAAGTATCCAAGATCTCACTAGTACACACCTAATGTGGGACTAAACTCATGCTTAAGCAATTCTTCACACATTTCCTCCATTTAAGTTCTATCAACTATGACATCATTTATAATGACCCAAGACCTCACCCAACAAGGCTAACCAAAAAGATATTAATTATGGTTCTTGGCCTTACTTAAGTATCTGAACTCTCATGCACACTTAATGTGAGATTATGCACACTCTTGAGTGGGTCCGCTCTAATGTCATTTCCAATAACCTAGGACCTCACTCAAAAGACTAGCAAGAAATTATTAATTAAGGTCCTTGGCCTTCTTAAGTGACCAAGACCTCAATGCACACCCAATATAAGACTAAGCACATGCTTAGCTAAGTCCTAGCACATACTCAACTCAACTCGACTCAACTCATCTAAACCTTTTTCCACATGGGGTCAGCTACATGAATCTGCTTCCTCCGCTCTTTAGTAGATTCATGTTTTAAGAGATCTGACGGAGTTTTATGCTAGCTATCAGCTACCTAACACAACCCTCTTCCTTTATCCGGGCTTGGAACCGGCCTCGATGGAGTTAAAGTCTTGGCCCATATACTATAAAATAAATTTCAATGTCCTTTAATCAAATTTAAGATTCCTATTTCACATTACGCATACAGTAAAGTGTTCATAAAGTTAGCCCAAATATATATATATATTAGACAAGCAAAACCTTAGGCCAAGAGAGTAATATTCCATCCATAAGAAAAAAATAAACTCTCTTGGCCTAAGGTTTAAGGTGCTTGTCTAGTTGGAAAGGAAGCCCCTAGAAAGCCTTGCTTTCTTTTTATTTGCTTGATTTGTTTGTTGGTTACATTTGTTCTTTTGTTTTCCTTCTCTCTTTCAAAATGAGACCTATTGCTTATTAAAGAAGTGAGAAGGTCTTATTTAGTAATACAAGAATAATAAATTTCTCTGCAAAAAAGCCTATAAAAATTCGAGAGGCTCATAGAACAACCTCTCCCTGTGAAAATCAGCAGCCTTGGCTATGTTTCACAAGAAATAGCATCAATTATTTCATCTTATCTGAAGACAAACCTGCAAAACCATTTGAAAAGCTCAAGAGGAAAGGTAGGAAAGAGGGGGAGGAAGATGGGGTTTGATCAGAGTGACTAAACCAACAAGTGATCACTTCCACTAGCAAAGGCTGTTATCACAGGTGGTTACATATATTTCAGCAACAACCGTTTAGTAATTAGAAGGAGAAGAAAAGAGAAGGGCAAGGAGAGGTAAACAAAAACAAAAAAGGAAAACAAATTGGAAGAGGAGGCAATAGACTGGGAAATGTAGTACTTGGTGCCAAATTATACCACCAGGGCCACCAAATTCTCTCCTATGGTTGCTAGATGTGTTCTCCCCCTCTCCCACACTCTTTATATTCACTTAAGACAAAATGGAAAAAGATGGATAAAATGCTTCCATTGGCTCAACAAACTCAACATAATTCACCTGCACTGCCTGACTTGCCCCCAGTAAGACATAATAGAAGGGTTTTAAATGCCAGTATCAGCACCCATTTTAGTTAGAGACTGCTATGATATCGTACCAATATGCATGTATCTCACCTATGCATGGGTACTGTTGTTGTGTCAGCGCAATAGATGTGACTTCAAGAATGCTACCTAGAAGCCCACTTAATGGTTGAATGCCTCAATAAACATCACCAAAGCTACCATCTAGAGCAATTTCTTAAATGGTGCTGACCATTAAAGGAGCTGTAAAAAAAATGACCTAAAATAACTCATGGAAATCCTTAAAAAGAAATTCAAAATAGAAAATTAATGTGGAACTCAGTAGGATTATATCAGTTTCACATAAATGAAAGTCATAGATACATCTATGCCTACAAAAGTTAGGATGTGTTCCAAGCATCCCAAACCTTCAGAGTGAATCAAACCGCATCGAACCATTCCAAAATCGAGACAGTTTGATATATCGGTTCGGTGCAGGAAGGAATCGATCGGAATACCAAATTAAACCATTTGGTTCGACCCAATTTGGAGTGATTCGTGGCTTGAGGCCCCCTATTCTACTTGATTGGTACACCACTGATTCGGTCTGGGACACCCTGCATCAGTCTAGTACCAAAATGGTACTGGTCTCTGTTACGGTAAACCATGTTTCCAAGTTGAAAATAAAACAATAGTGAACCAACTAAACTAGTAAGATGAATGTTAGGAAGAGCAGAAATAGCCATTAAACAAAGAAGTGATTCATTTTACAAAATGTAGTTAGAGAAGTGAAAGATTTCTAATGATGATATATTAGAAGTGCTGTGTCATGAACATGACACTGATGCAAGATATGCTCCACAAAAATGTGTCAAAGCATCACCTTTATTTTGGCATAGATAATTTTTGTAATTTTGTGTTTATATAAATGTCATTGTAATCATTAATTCATGAAAACTATTAGGATCAAGAAAACATAGTTATTTCCCAAAATTATGTTTTTCAAAATCTTAAACAAAACTCAAGAATGGATGTGTATAGGACCATTGCCAAGCATTCAAATGTCTCCTATAGCAATGCACATCTTATGATTCATCCAGGTTTCAAATAATGGTCAGATGTCAAAAGTGTTAGGGACGTTTCAAATAATGGTCAGATGTCAACAGTGTTAGGGACATTGTCACAAGTGTCAGCACTAGATAAGTAATGAAATGAACCATATGGAACGGGACATCCACCATCTTGAATATCAATACATAAGGCACCTCATTCCATGAAAAAATTAGGATAGCCCTATCCCATGGTATTTAAAACCTTACATCTTATATTGTACAAGAATGACTGAGCAAAGCCACCAGCCCACATAAAAATAATCCAAGAAAGAATCTATTATGAACCGCAAGTTGAAGGATAACTTGATACATACTATGTTTATGATAATATGTACCATGTAACTACTTACTGGTTCAGAAATGAATTTGTGCTGGGCCAGCTTTTCAACCATGAAAGCACCAAGAGGAAAAGCAGGCAGCGTGAGGCTGAAAATCAGAGAAAGTAAGACAATGTAATAACATGTTATGAAACATAATGTAGGGGGAAAGACAAAAGCATTACCAACACATCAGAAGTGGCCAATCTCTGAGAGATTTTGAACTGAACCAATATCCAGCTCTAATTAATAGACCATACTGAAAAAAAAAGATCATG
Source organism: Calamus simplicifolius (assembly GCA_900491605.1). NCBI lineage: Eukaryota > Viridiplantae > Streptophyta > Magnoliopsida > Arecales > Arecaceae > Calamus > Calamus simplicifolius. The sequence goes on along the minus strand of UESW01004221.1, from coordinate 231,515 downwards.
TCATGCAAATGGTAAATGCTAAAATGAATGAGCATGCATCAGGGAGAAACACACACAGAGGGTTGCTTTGTTAAATCTTAGAAGAAGAAACAGGAAAACCTTCATCAAGTTCTCAATAATAAGCCTGCTGTTCACCGCAATAAGCACTACGATACATAGGTTGAAAAGACCTGCATGGCTCTGTCATGAAGCATATTTTACAATTAGAGCCACAAGGTTCTAGAACAAACAAAAAGAGATAAAAAATAAACATATTAGACTCTTGCCAAGACAAGTGATAAATGTTGCTAGCAGAATCCGCATGCCTGGGCTCATCATGCATGTCCAAGTTAATTGGAATAAAAATTCACAGAGCACAAAAATTATGTGGCATGAATAACTGTTGATATAGATGAATCCATGCCCCTCAAAAAAAAAAAAGACATAATAATATAGTTTGCTAATGCAAATACATAACATTTATAGTCCATGTAACTGCAATATGGACTGCAAAAAGGAAAATAGTTACACATGAGATTATACATATATTTAGATGCCAAACAAATATTGAGTAGGAACTCTTGACAAATCCCTAGGCGAGGTTGATGGGTATGGCCAAACAAGAATTTCTGAAATTTGTTACTTAACACACGTATCAGGATCAGATTTGAACAGTTGGACCAAGACTTGATACAAAAGGAACTAAGATAAGATTTTTATGGTTTTTAGGTTTAGTTTTAAATAAAGTGGTCTAATAGCAGGTCATATTTCTGTGACAGTAGTGAGGAGACAAAGAATATCAAGCAGTCTAAAATTCTACTAAAGACACTTTTCTTGCTGTAAATAACAAGTTCTACATATGTGCACCGCATTTTCTTTAGTGATCAGCAAAAAGCTGTGTTGTAGATCAAACACAGATTACACCCCCAAAAAAAATAATAAGAAAAGATTGGGAGGACTCATATGAGGAAAAATAAGACTCGTTGAATAACCTGCTGACTTCGGTAGGTCCAGCTGTACCCTCATGCAAGTCAACAATGAGACCATAAGTATCAACTTATAATAGACTACACATGGGATACATTACCATATAAGTCCTTATGGTCTATATATACAGACAGTTTTCATCCATATTGTGTTGGTAATTTTGTGGCATGGTTAAGACCACATACAACCATGTGCCATCGATAGACAGTAATATCCTTGCATTGCGCACAGGGGGTCGGAGGGAAGCATAAGCATGTGTTGATTACTTGAGTGACTTCTCCCCAAGCCTAACAGCATGCACAGCAAGATTCCTCCCTCTGCACAGCAGCATGCAAAAGAAAACACAGACATGCCACCATGTACCACTGATAGTTAAATCCTTGCATTTTGCACAAGGGGGGTTGGAAGGGAGTATGAGCATGTGGCAGCTTATTTGACTTCCTCCTACTCCCAACAGCATGCAAAAGCAAGTGCATAGATGCGTAAAAACATACATGCATGCATGCATACACAGACATATCCATGATATATGCTCAGGCATAAGGATTTACAAGAAGCGGTTGGTGTTATTTGGTAAATCTTGTTCAAGAGTTACATTTAGCTTACATACTCATGGGATGCATGGAATGGCCAATAAACTCAAAAGTTAATTTTGCCAAAATTACTAAAGCACCCTTCATTCTAAAGAGCCCACTGATAGATGTCTCCTTTATAATTTTCACTAACATTGGCGTTGATTTTAGAAGCCTTTGCTGCTATGTGGCAGCAGCAGACCACTGCCCCCTCTAAGGCTCAGCTTTCATAGTATTTTAGATTCAAACCATATAAATTATTTAGCAACCAGTTATTCACCATCAACTTTAGTAGATTGCCATGTTTACTTCATCATTTAAAATTTGTAAGCAAGAGGTTTGACTAGTATAAGGTTAGCAAAACTTCAAAATGTTTACATTCCTGGATGCTCAAGGATAAACCTTCAAAAACGAAACTTTCAAATCCAGAAATTTGAAGACTTTCAGGAAACTAGAACCAATTAGCTGAAAAGATTAGTCCATAATCAGTTTTGCTACCTTTCTTTTATGTTGAGTGGAAAAAATTCCATTAACAAAATTCAGCAATCATAATCAAGGAGAAAAGGACCTAGAGCTCTTCTTATCAAGAGATAAAAGGTGAAAAAGAAAGAGAAAAAGATTTCGATGACCAGTGATTCAAGTCTCGACATGACAGATTCTGGACCGATTTTAGTCATCTTGTCCCATCCTATCTTGACCATAAATCATTATAGTGCCAATTTTAAATAAATCTAATTTATCAAAAAGGTATAACTTTTAAAGTGCAACTATACTTAAAAATTGAATAAAATACAAAAGCTTTGCAACTAATTTTTTTTAAGAAAAAAGCATTCCAAATAAGTGCTGCAACTGGATCTGAGATTCGAAACAGGATAGGATGCAAAGCATCTTAATTCGTGAAAAAATAAAAACACCTCTATCCTGTAAGATTTAAAACCTTAATAGCAATGATGATGATAAAAATTTAAAACTAAATAAATAAATTCAAACAAGTCAATATAATGCATCTTGTTATGATACTACAATTACCAAAAACCATCGTGATACCACAAGTATTTTAAAAACACATGCCAAATTTTACAAATCAATTGGACATGATTAAACAATAAAATCCAATTGTAAATATTCTAGACTACAAAACTGCTTGCAATTTCACTCCCCAAAGCTTCATAACAACTCGGTACAAATCATAATCCACATCCTCAATTCTTCAAAGAAGATTATTGCAACAATTCTTTATTGCCCACAAACCATCATATATGGGAAACAGAGATCATATATAGAGGTAGTAACATTACAAATTTCACACAATTGAATATACGTTAAGGTGGTGAGTTATAGCATCCTCTATCCCAACAAATAAAGCAAACTATTAATCTCCACCACCTCACCTTCCCACACTTGCAGATATAATTATCATCAAGCATCTTTATTAAGTCTTTCAGCTAAATGATTTTATTTCAAATAGAACAGCCAATTCCAAAATTTATTTTCCCTGAATCCATGAGTCACTCTGAAGTTATCTGGCTAAACACTAAATAAGAAGTTTGTAACTCCCAATAAATGCATATCCTGATCCCTTTTAACCAACATTATAGTCTAGACAAAGGAAAGAGACAGCTTCAGGTCAGTAATGTATAGAACATTGTGATCACTCTATGTGCCCATTATAACAGTACGAATGGACTAAAAATCATTAGCTATAATTTTCACCAGATTTTGTTAAGCTGCAGATACCAATGTTGCTTAATAAGATTACAATACAAAGAGAACTCCCAAAATCTAATACGTGAAGCATAAAACATAATAAGTGCACAAATGATTTTGACTAAAAAAATGCAAATTAATCTTCAAAATATGTGTGACTATCATGGAACTTCCAACACTATATCCAAATATCAATATATTCTGATCCTGCCAGCAAATTGACAAATCAGATAATATTTCCTACAAGTACATACTTACATCAACACATAACAAGTACTAACTCAAAGGGAAATGCGGCTCACATTTTCAATCATATCAAAACTAGCAAAAACCAATCAAGAACTACGATCAAGAGGAAACAGAGATCACGTTTTTTTATTACAGAAATTTCACAGAACAAGCTCAAAACGAAATCTAACTCATCTATAGTAAAGTATACAAGAGCGGACCAAGAACGACGATCAGGAGGGTTATTCAATTATAGCAAGATTAAGAAAAGCCTTCAAAGAACTAGCTCAACAAGAAACTGAGCACGAGTCTGTGATCAAATCAAGACTCACAAGAACCGATCAAGAACCACGATCAGGAGAAGCACACGTGCCTGTTTGAAAATGGCATCAGAACTGAGGGGGCTCTCCTTCACTTTCCGATGAGCCGGAGCCGACGCCCGATACAAGAACTTCGCCGAAACCACACCCCCCGTTCCCTGTCCCTCGCCCCTCCCCACGCCATCCTCGTGCTGCACACCGTTCCCGACCGAGCCTAACTTCTTCTTCTCCTCCTCCTCCCGATCAACCCCTTCCACCACGCGATCCCTCGTATCGGCATTAGAGCTCGTGCCGCCACCGGAGTCCTCCCCGAAGTCAGCGGTCAAGTTCTCCGCCACCACGACGCTTGAGAAGCTCGTCTTGGAGGAGGAATCCGGCGCCACCACGGCAGCGGCGGCGGCGGCGGAGTGCAACCTCCGCCGGAGAAACGATTGCCGGTCCGGCGCCGGAGACAGCTCCGGTGCGCCCTCTAGGGTTTCTCGATCGCTCGGCATCGCCATCGGAGCTCTCTCGCGATGTTACGCTTCGGTCTCCGCTTGGGGGAGCCGGAGTGGGTATCAGCGGAGACGGCACGAACCAGGGAGGATGCGCTCCAGAATTGCCCGAGAGCTTCCTGAACCGTGAGAAAAGAAAACCAAGAGAATATATAAATATATTCCCATATATGGACAGTAACACAATAATTAAGAAAAGTCGGCATTTAAAGGAGCCACCGCGTTCCCCTCCTTGGCCCCTCATCTTCTCAATGGAATGAATGAAGATGCGAAAAATAGACTATAATTTTTTTCTTTAAAAAAAAAAAAATTGTTTCCAAAGATATTGCTCTTTAGAAAGTGTGCCAAAGATATTATTTCTTATTCAATATTTTTTCTTTCAATATGCTTCTTTCCTAAAGTTTTGTTCTCTAATTTATTTTTTAAATTATAAAAAAATAACAACGATGTTGGATTAGTTAACAACACACTACGATCAACCTTGCAAAGTAAACTTAGTGCCGAAGTAATAATAATTAAGATGAAAGCCGACAGACAGGCTTCTTCATAACACGTGTTGGAATGGAATGTGCTGAAATAATAATTATTAAGGTGAAGAAGGGCCAGGCATCCATCTAGGCTTCTTCATGAAGCGTGTTGAAATGGAATGTTAAAATTGCTTGACCGTGAAGCTTGTTAGAACAAAGTATAAGAAAATATTTTTAAGGTATATCATACTTCGTAAATGAAGATAATGATGATCATTAGTTATGATTTAATGATGATTAGTTATGATTTTATTTTCCTTCTCAAGCAATATTTCACTTCAAAAGATACTATCTAAATCGATAGACATTCAAGAGTGACCTTCGTATGTTAATAAGTATAACGTATTTCATAATTACGGTATAAAGAAAACTCTTCCATATTTAAATTAGCCAAAGAGAGACAAAATCCTAAAGTTATTGGATGAATTTATCCAAGTCTAAAGCAAAGAACCAGAAAAACTTATCTCGCTAAGATGATTAAGACTGCTTTCTGAATGACTTGGATAAGTTACAATAGGACCCAAAGTCTTGCGTCCAAAAGCCATTGGTCTTGATTCTAAAAATATGTATCCTATTAAGAAATATTCTCATGACAGGCTGCCTTATTCCTCTTAAGATCAACCCTACTTTGTATAAAGAGAGTCGACTATCGTGAAGGAGAGTTCTTTTGAAAGTTCATCGTATATGAGCGAATGGTTTTGACAAGCCTAATCCTTAAATGATGTTGCTATCATGATGGAGTTCTTTTCTAATAGAGCTGTAGACTCCAACTCAAACCAGTATAGGCCTCGAATACAAAGAGTCCTAAGTGTTGACTTTTGACCATTAAAAAAAAAAAAAAAAAAGTTAAAAAATAAAAGGAGAAACATTAAAGGTGTATGGGACGTTGGAAACGTTGTGGAGCGTTCCGCGAGAATTCTTTTATTGCGCTAACGTTCCGATTTAAACGGTAATAAAGCCTAACGGTATCTTTTATATATATATAGGCTAAGGAAAACAAAAGATAGAGATGGTAGAAAAAAAAATCCAAATCCTAAAAGATCTATTCGAGATAGGATTTGAGAATCTGTCTGGATTTGAGAATCTGTCGAAGATGGGATTTGAGAATCTGTCTCAATAAGGAAGATGGGATTTGAGAATCTAATCTGTCTCAATAAGGAAGTGTCTCAATAAGGAAGATGGGATTTGAGAATCTGTCTCAATAAGGAAGTCTTTCTTGGAGTTGGGAATCTATCTCAACAAAGAAGTCTGTCTCAACAAGCTACTGGTGGTAAAAGATTTATTTATCTTTTTTAAGTCTTTCTCAATAATCTATTGGTGGTAAAAGATTTATTTATCTTTTATTATTATATTTTTTATTTGGGCATCTGAAGTATCATTGGGTTTGCACCTCCACCCGATCGTGCTTGCGGTAGGGGGATCAGATCGAGCCGAGTCGTTGTACCTTGGGGACAAATTGCCAACAACCCGCATGAGGGGCGAAAACTTGTCCTTAAGGCAGTGTCTAACACGCCTCAACCAGTTTGATTCCTTTTAACTTTAATTTAGATTTTGAATTTAAATTTTAGATTAATTATTCTAGCATTTTCTAAAAAGGTTTTTTCAAAATTCAAAACAATTTTTCTAACCGCTAAGGACAAGTTTTTCATATCATTAGAAATTGCTAGATTTTATTATAAGTAATTTCATTAAAAAAAAGGAGTTTTGAATTTAAAATTTAAAATTCAAAATTCAAATTTAAAATTTAAATTTTGAAAAAAAAAATTGAAACTCAAATTCAAAATTGACTTATTTGAGTTAATTTTTGCTTAGTGGTTTTATTATAATTGCAAGTAGTTTCTAGATTTAATTCTTTTGAATGAAATTTAAAATCTAGAAATATCTAAAAAATTTATTAATTTATAAAATTCAAATACTTTTTGTACAGAATGAATTAAGAAACCAACCTTTTCAAAATGGGTTCTAGTGATCTTAGTACAATTAAACCTGAAAAATTCAATGGATTATTCTTTAGGAGGTGGCAAAGTCAAGTAAAATACTGGCTTACCACTTTAGGTTTATTTTCTACAATAGAATTATCAGATCCCAAATCTAACACTCAACAAGGTTCTTCTAGTATAGTTGATACCTCATCTTCATCAAAAATACCCCAAGAAATAGATTTTCATTGTAGACATAGAATTTTAAGTGCCCTATCTGATAATCTGTATAATGTCTACCTTCCTACTAAAACTGCTAAGGAACTATGGGATGCTCTTGAGGCTGAATATGGGATGGTTGATGCTGGTTTAGATAGATTCACTATCTCAAAATTTAGAAAGTACATAATGGTAGATTCCAAACCCATTAGTATTCAAATTCATGAATTCCAAGATTTTCTTAGAAAGTCAGAATTGATTGGTTGTAGTTTTTCTGAAAACTATAAGGTCCAAGCCTTAGTAGATGCCCTTCCACCATTTTGGTCATCCTTTGCTCGAGAGCTAAGTCATAAGCAAGGTAGCTTGACCCTAACAGAAGTGATTAACTCTATTAGGATTGAAGAAGAACACCGGCTTAAGCTCAATCAAAATCAAAAGACCGACCTTGGACCTAAAATCCATCTGACCGAGTCAAATCCAACTCCAAATCAATTCAAACCTAAGGAAAAGAATTTTAAGAAAAAAAAATTCTAATCTAGATCCAACCAATCATACAAACCTTCTCAGAACCGATCAAACCAGAACCGACCAAATCAGAAGTCAAAGAATTATAAAGGCACATTCTGCTTTGTGTGCGGAAGGATAAATCATGTGGCGAAGGACTGCTACCACCGAAAGACTGAACAATTGAAGCAATCATCTAAACCACAAGTTAACGTGGTTGAGAGTGGTGCTGAGCCTTCTTTCAGGTTGGTAAATTCAAAATTCTTAATTAACTCAACCCAATCTTCTTGTGATTGGTGGCTTGATTCAGGAGCTAATGTTCATGTTTGTTTTGATCGCTCCTGGTTCTCCACCTTTCAGGAATCAAGTGGAGGAGGTGTGACACTTGGAAATAACTCTTCAGCACAAGTGCTTGAGAAAGGTCAAGTGAATCTAAAGATGACATCTGGGAAGATCCTAGTCCTTTATGAAGTGCTGTTAGTTCCTAGTGTTAGAAGAAATTTGATTAGTGGATCTCTTCTTATATCTAGAGGATATAAAATTGTTCTAGAGTCAAATAAAGTTGTAATTACTCATAATAATGAGTTTGTTGGTAAAGGTTTTGTATGTGAAGGTCTTTTTAAATTAAATGTATCCTCTAAGTTATCTAATAAAAGTTCTATTCTTTTTAATGTTGAATCTTCAAATGTTTGGCATAGTAGACTTGGTCATGTGAATTTTGATACAAATCTTAATCTAATTCCTAAAGTTCATATTGATAGAAAGTTTAAATGTGAGATTTGTATTCAAGCTAAGATGCCTAGAAAACCTTTTAAATCAGTAAATAGGAGTTCAATGCTTCTTGAATTAGTCTATAGCGATGTATGTGACTCTACTAAATTTCCTACATGGGGAGGAAGTCGTTACTTTGTAACATTCATAGATGACTTCTCTCGTTATTGTTACATATATTTGATAAAATCTAAGGATGAAGTATTATATAAGTTTAAGATCTATAAAGTAGAAGCTGAAACCCAAACTGAGAAAAACTTAAGAAATTTAGGTCAGATCGTGGTGGTGAATATACCTCAAATGAAATGACTCTATTTTGTCAAGAATATGGGATTATTCATGAAGTTACACCACCATACTCTCCTCAATCTAATGGTGTAGCTGAACGAAAAAATCGTACGTTAATGGATATGGTTAATTCAATGTTAATAAGTTCAGGTGTACCCGAGAACTTGGGGGGGGAAGCTCTTTTAGCTGCATGTTATATTTTAAATAGGATACCCTTTAAGGATAGTCCTAAAACACCTTTTGAGCTTTGAAAAGGTAGAACACCCAGGCTAGATTATCTTAAAGTGTGGGGATGCTTAGCTAAGGTAGGAATACCTGAACCTAAGAGAAGAAAAATAGGACCTAAAACCGTAGATGCTATCTTTATAGGTTATTCCTTAGATAGCAATACAAATAGGTTCCTAGTGATAAACTCTGATATAAGTGGCATCTCAAAAATATTCTTATCGAATCAAGAGATGCTACTTATTTTGAAAATGTTTTTCCTTTCAAGAATCAAGTACCAAATCAACTCTCTTTTAATCATTACTTGGTTCATGATTCTTTTAAAGCTGGGTCTTCTAATAAGTCAAAGAAAAGGAAAAGATCTAATCATGAAGGTGAACCTTCTGAACTTAGGAAAAGTTCAAGGATAAGGAAAGAAAAAGACCTTGGTGAAGGTTTTTTTACTTTCTTAGTCGAAGGCGAACCTTCTTCTTTGAAGGCGAACTTTCTTCTTTTTCAGAGGCGATGTCTTCTCCTGATGCTCCTTTTTTGGAAGGAAGCTATTCTTTCTGAATTTAATTTAATCTTACAAAATGAAACTTAGATCTTATCTGATTTACCCTCTAGATGCAAACCTTTAGGGTGTAAGTGGGTATTTAAGAAAAATTCAGACCTGATGGTTCAATAGAAAAGTATAAAGCTATATTAGTAGCCAAAGGGTATAACCAAAAGAAAGGGTTAGATTTCTTTGATACATATTCTCCTGTAGCTAGATTAACAACCCTTAGATCACTTCTTGCCATTGCTTCCATTCATAAGTTAATCATTCATCAAATGGATGTGAAGATTGCGTTCCTAAATGGAGATCTTGAGGAGGAGATCTATATGGAACATCATGAAGGTTTTGTTGTAAAGGGACAAGAAGACAAGGTTTGTAAACTTATCAAGTCCCTTTATGGTCTTAAACAGGCTCCTAAACAATGGCATGAGAAATTTGATTAAATTATTCTATCTTTTGGATTTCAAATCAATAATCATGATAAGTATGTTTATTCTAAAATCATCGACAATGATTGTGTAATCCTTTGCTTATATGTAGATGATATTTTAATTTTTGGAACATCTCTTGAAATTATTTCAAGTGTTAAATCTTTCCTTTCTTCTAAGTTTGATATGAAAGATTTAGGTGAAGCGGATGTAATCCTAGGGATGAAGCTTATCAAGTCCCATGAAGGGATAGCTCTCTCTCTTTCTCATTCTATAGAAAAAATGATCAAGAAGTTTGGTTATTCCAATCTTAAATCAATATCAACACCTTTTGATCCTAGCTTTCACCTGAAGAAAAATTTAGGTGACCTAATTAATCAATTAAAATATTCTCAAATTATAGGATCTCTCTTGTATGTAGCAAACAGGACAAGACCTGATATTGCCTATGCCGTAGGAAGGCTTAGTAGATATAATCAAAATCCTGATCAATCTCATTGGGTAGCTTTAGAAATAGTGTTCCGATATTTAAAGGGAACACTTAATCTCTCCTTGATGTTCACTGATTACCCTGAGGTGGTTGAGGGTTACGGTGATGCTAATTGGGTCACTGATTCTCATGATTTAAAATCAACCACCGGATATGTTTTTCTTCTTGACGGTGCTGCTATTGCTTGGGGATCCACTAGGCAAACTATTATTTCTAGAAGCACCATGGAGGCCGAGTTGATAGCTCTGGATACCACCTGTAATGAGGCAGAGTGGATAAAAAATCTAATATCAGAGCTACCTTTGGTACCTAAGCCAGTTCCAGCTATATCAATCCATTGTGATAATAAGGCCACAATTGAACTGACAAATCAAAAGAGTACCAATAAAAAGATGAATCGCCATATACGGCTTCATAATCAACAACACGGAATTTGTCAAATATGAGAAGAATTTGGTAGATCAATTAACCAAGGGATTATCTGGAGTAGAGTCCTAGATTCATCGAGGGGGATGGGGCTTAAGCCCATTATTTGGTCATCAGCAGTGGATACCCAACCTCTGTGATTGGAGATCTCATGAATGAGGTTCAATGTGGTAGAAACGAAGCTGATTGAGTGATCGTGTTAGAGCACAAATTTTGAAAAAAATTTCAACCCATCCCTATGATGAGTGCTCTTATAAAGTGACAAAGTAAATTTGTGTAAGGTTGAGTGATTCTCTTAATGGATCCGAGGTAGGTTATCTGTAGGGTATTAATCACAAATACCCTTGGAGGATTCACCTATATGAGAATTATCATATGATGCCGTGACTAAAGGTTTGGGCTAACCTTAAGAAATTCTCATAAAAAATCAAGGTACTAAGCGCAAGGCCTTTAATATGTGCTGACCGCTTAAACCCAATTGATTCGTACTGTGTGTATGATTAGTAGAATTCTGAGTCAAGGACCTAGTTCAAGGTCTAATCCACTATGGTTCCTTCAGATGTATACAATCAATACTAAGTGAGGTTCAAGTCCACAGGACACCTCACCTATTGCACAGTGTAAGATGCCCTAAATTTTTTGGTATATTAATTTTATTATTATTTTATTTTATTTTATTTTTATTTTTTAACTTTTGTGGGGGATTGTTGACTTTTGACCATTTAAAAAAAGGAAAAAAGTTAAAAAATAAAAGGGGAAACATTAAAGGTGCGTGGGACGGTGGAGACGTTGGAAACGTTGGAGACGTTGCCGAGCGCCGCGAGCTTGCATTGAATTCTTTTATTACGCTAACGTTCCGATTTAAATGGTAACAAAGCCTAACGGATAAAAAATATCTTATATATATATATATATATATATATATAAGGAAAAAAAGAAGATAGAGAATGTAGAAAACAAAAATCCAAATCCTAAAAGATCTATTCGATTGTTAAAGATCCTGTTGCTGCAAGTGCTGGGATTTGAGAATCTGTCTCAAGGAAGTCTATCTTGGAGTTGGGAATCTATCAAGGAAGTCTGTCTTTGAGTTGGGAATCTATCTCCTACATGGTAAAAATTTATTTATTCTTTATTATTATATTTTTTATTTGGGCATCTGAAGTATCATTGGGTTTGCACCTCTACCAGATCGTGCTCGCGGTAGGAGGATTGGATCGAGCCGGATCGTTGTACCTTGGGGATAAATCGCCAACAACCCGCACGAGGGGGCGAAAAATTGTCCTTAGGGCAGTGTCTAACACCAGTTTGATTCCTTTTAACTTTAATTTAGATTTTGAATTTAAATTTTAGATTAATTATTCTAGCATTTTCTAAAAAGGTTTTTTCAAAATTCAAAACAATTTTTCTAACACTAAGTAAATCAGCAATTAGTATGATCTAATTAATCTCAATGTAACTTCTTAATATGCTATATGTTGCTATCAGGTAAGTTAGCCAAATTAGACCATATATATATATATATATATATATATAGGTAGACTTGAATATAATCAAGTTTTTATCTCATATGTGCAATCAAATTATCTATATAGATAGATAGGTAATTTGAATGTAATCAAATTACCTTGATCAACACAGTTTATGCTAAAGATAAAAAATATAAAAAATAGAATGATTTTAAAATTTATATAAATCTAAGACAAGAAAGATGATCGGATTCTGAATATAAAAAATATAAAAAAAGTAAGATGATAGGTGATCGAATCCTGAATATAAAAAAAAAAGTAAGGTAGTTTCAAAATCCGTATAAATTCAAGAATAAGAAAAATGGTCAGATCCTAAATTTTGTTATATTTGAATGTAATCAAATCTATCTCTCTCTCTCACACACACATACACACACACACATATATATATATACACACTCTTCTGGGCTAGATATTCTTTAATTCTTTTTTTTTTAAATAAAAATATATATTTGGTTTCTTAGAATAAATAAATAAATAAGCTTCATGGCTTAGAGCATTTTTTGTTGCATCATAGCTCCGCATATTACTAAGGGAAGCTTGTTGGATAATTGGATGCATGACTCTGCAGTCCCACTCATCCCTTATAATTTTTTAATTCAAAATCATATATCTTTGCTTACACCGTATCACAATGACTAAGAACCAATGCTTTAAAAATCAGATCAGACAATAAAATGGCTTAACATTTGGATCGTAAGTCAATCGGTTCGATCGAATAAATCAGTTTGATTGAACCGGATGATATCATAATTAATTTTTAATTTAATAATATAAAAATAATAACATATAAAAATCAATCCAAGTAAAAAATTAAAAATTTAAAAAATTTAACCCTAATTTCATTTATCAAAACACAAAAAATATCCTAGCTATGATGTTCAAACCAGATAACCACTTATGTCCAGGTCTTCTCTCTTTAACCACTTGAATATTCTTTTGGTTTTTTCATTTATCAAAACTAAAGCATAGTTGTTAAAATCAGATCAAACTGACCGATTGAACCGAGACCCAAAGGTCAAGCTGGTTCAATTCTAACATAAAATTAAATATGTAAGAGACCCAAAATAACTCGGTCAACCGCTGTGATCGATCAATCTAGCCTGAATTGGATCACGGGTTTATCAATGTTGTTTCAAATTTTTTAGTCTTTATCGTTTCAAATTTCTTAGGTAGTGTTTGATAGAAAAAATATTATCCATAGATAAGTGTACGGGATAGAGTTTATCCCCTAGCTATCTTATTGATCATATCAAATACAAAAAGGTAAATCCATAGGATAACTTTTTTTAACTCTTATTTAGAGGGATAACCAGCTATTCCTACATTTTCTAAGGAATAAATTGAGGGGACATCCTATGATTAACCATGGATTATCCGTTTGGTTAACTTTATTTCTAGCTATCCTTTATAGTTATGGCTTTGGAATAAGAGGCCTTTTATCCCCTATTTCAAATACTATCTTAGAGTTTATGGCAACATTTTCTTCATTGAATGCTCATTGAATGCTTCCACATTTTATCAAGAAAGAAAAAAAATCAGAAGAGCATTGATGAGAAGAGAATAAAAAAAAAGTAAAAATATAGAAATTTATGAAAAGCAGGAAAGCGGAGACATAATGAGAAAAATGATGAAAATAAGGAAACTCGGATAGAAATTTTTTTAAGAAAAAGTTAAATCAGACTAAATAAATACGCAGATGGAAAGTAAGTGAATTTTAGAGATTAAATAAGATACCAAAAAAGATTTTTTTTTCTAAAAAGAAGAAGATTATGAAAATTAGTATTCATATGTTCATTTTATTAAAAATTAATTTTTATTAATATAAATATATTTTTATATTAAAATAATTAAATCGATGGTTCAACCGGTGGCTTAATGGTTGAACCAGTAACCCGATGATCCGAGCCCTTGGCCGGGTTGATGTCCGAGCCGGATCTGATAACTATGAACTAAAATGTAAAACTAGGGTTGGATTAATTTTTTGAAATCCAATCGGTTTAATAGATTTTTTTAATTTTTATTGAATCATATAAAAATTAATTTTAATAATAAATTTAAATTAGACTGATGATTAATTCTTGATTGAATCTTTTCAACCGTAACCTGATCCGATTTTCAAAACAGTGCTAAGAACTATCAACCGATCGATGATAGGTCTTGGGGAATCACAAGTCGAATGGTGGTGGCTTTGAGAGAGAATGGAATCAACCAAATAAGGTGGACGTCAGGTCTATAGAAAGGACATATATTCCACAAGCTAGGTAGTACAAAATTCTGAAAAGATGTAAAGTTAGCCCACATATCATGGAGGTCGAATGCAGGCTGAGTGCAGTGGTATGGACTGGCGCACCGAATTAAAATGCAAATTGAGCTTCAATACGCCGAGTACCGAACTACATGCTCAAATCCCTAAATAAAAACCAAAAATAATACTGAAGTATTATTGGAGAAGCCAAGCATAAGAATATGAATATCATGTGTGAAGCTAACCTAGAAAAGGCTCACCCAGCCTGACCTAAATTTTTGTGGATGTGGGCATTAACAATAAGCCTCAACTAAAAGTCCATGCATGCCTACTTAGTTCTGTTGGAAAAAGTTTAAAGAAAAAAAAAAAAAAATGTAACTCTAGCAAGTAGCAAACGTTCACGCTCGCGATGTTGGCGAGTTCGCATTGGGCGAGCGTTTCGTCCGTGAATGTGGCTTAAATAATTTAATTTTAAAGTCATTTTTATTATAATTTGGGACTAACGGATATAAGGCCATTATGGATCGAGCCGTTGAAGATTTTATGAAAAGCCTTTAAATAGATCAGAAATTCAGGAATGAATCAATCAAAGAATTTTTATCTTTTATTATATTTTATTTTTATTATTGAGCATATTAAGATTTCATTGGTTACACCTTCATGTGATCGTGCGTGCGATCTTGCAGGATCGTGCTTAGGAATAGATCACCAACAACATGGAACAACATGCCTCGGTCTTGGCTTAATTCATATATTATTTTATTTTTTACTTTATTTATATTTAAATTTATATTATATTTCTAGCAATTCTATGAAGATTTTTTTGCAAGATCAAAAATATTTTCTAATAGCTAAAGATCAGATTTTTTTTCTATCACTAGAAATTGCTAGATTTTTATTATAAATTATTAAAAAAATACTTTTGAATCAGTCCAGATCTTAATATGAAAAGTATATTATTTTTTTGTGTAGCATACTTATAAATTATTATTTAAATATTAACTAATTTATTAGTTCCGTGGATGCTACATTTCTAAAGTTTTATTTCTTCTTTTAGAATGTGTCGTGTGCATTTTATACTTTATCTAGCTTCCATGTATGCTCTATTAATCTTACGCCTATTTATATTTTATTTATTTTATTAATTTAATTAAAATATACTTAGGAAGGCACTTTATTAAGAATTTTTTTAATCTTAAAAAAAAAGAAGTAAGCGGTGCAATTTATATGTTTGGGGTAGTTGTTGTAAATAAGATCCGGTGTCTTGCACGCGTCCAAGTCAGCACGGATGAATAAAGAACGGTGAGAGGTTTATGGGCTGGCGTAAGTTTCGTTGAGCTTTTTTCGAGGGAGGCGAGCACGGAATAAAACCTGATCGAATATATTTTCTCCAGCTTTGGTGGTGGAGGTTGGTAAATATATTATAGCGATGAGTAAGAATTTTAAATGTGTCTATAGTTATATATATACATGACAGGTATATTCATTCTTCAACACTTAATATTATTGATGTTCTTTCTTATGATGCTTATATGCAATAGATAGATTTATAATATTTTATAATATTTAATATTATTGATATTCTCCAACTGATGCCAAGTTTCTAGTTGTTATGGTTTTAGAGAGACTTCTTCTTGTGCATATTTTCTTCAAATTTATATTTGAAGCAATTCTATGTGTTATGATCAGTGTTTAGCAATTTGGCATATGTATTTTCTGCATTGAAGAGAATGTATTTTTTATTCATGTTCACTGGTTGTAAATTGTGGGGATCCACTTTAGGAAGGAATTCATGTTCTACTTGTTGGAGTCAACTAGTAGTACTGTGAACTTAATTTTCTAATTAGAAATTATTGAAAAAAATCATATTTTATGCTATCTTGCTTTAAAAAGATTGTTATGCATATGATTAACTTACATATATTATTTGCATTTGATCATAATTATCATACTCCCTTCTTATTATTTGCAAAAATCCAATGTAACCTTCAAATGGTATTATTGCTGGTCTTTTGGTTGTTAGTTATAGCTCATTTATCCTTGCTCATAAGTTATTATATTGCTTTGTCAATATCATGGGACATTTTGGTTTAGTTCAACATATGGAAAACCAAAGAGTGTGATGCATTAATTATTGGCCAATATTTAGTTAGGCTAGCCCATCAAGAAAGATATTATTATGGGTAATTTAAATGAGCATAAGAAAAGATCAACTTATTTCTTCATATACGAACATATCACTATCTGTAGATGTCTACCATGTTAAGGATTTGAGTCTTCAATTGACTTTATTAATTTTTTATTTTATGCTACTATTATTCTTTAATAGTTTGAATAAGGCTTGTTTTTTATGGCTATGATGGTCCGTTTTTGAAGCAAGCACATTACTCTTCAAAATGCGTATTTGTTTAATTCTCTTATTTGAGGTCTAGTCCAAAAATAATGTTATCTCTTTGAAATTTGCTAAGTCTGAGAAGAATTAGGCAAATTAATTAACCAAGGAGTTATCTAGGGATGGAGTCCTAGATTCATCAAGGGGGATGGGGCTTAATCCCATTATTTAGTCACTAGCAGTGGATACCCAACCTCTGTGATTGGAGATCCCATGAATGAGGTTCAATGTGATAGAAACGAAGCTGATTGAGTGATCGTTTTAAAGCACAAATTTTTAAAATTTTTTCATCCCATCCCTATGATGAGTGCTTTTGTAAAGTGACAAAGTAGATTTGTATAAAGTTGAATCATACTCTTAATGGATGAGGTAGGTTATCTGCAGGGTATTGTCACAAATACCCTTGAAGGATTCACCTATATGAGAATCGTCATATTATCGTGACTAAAGGTTTGGGCATAGTTGTCAGACCCAGCCCGAACATTGACCCGGCCAAGGGCTCACGTCATCGAGTCACTGGTTCAACCATTGGGTCACTGGTTGAACCATCGATCAATTATTTTAATATAAATATATTTATATTAATAAAAATTAATTTTAATAAAAAAATTAAGGTTAACATGATAATAAAACCCATGACCCCATTCGGTTCGAGCAGGGTTGACCAATTTACTAGTGAACCGGATGGGTTGATCGGGTTATTTAGGGTCACTTACACATCTAGTTTTATGTTAGAACCAGACCGGCTTGGCCTTCAGGTCCCGGTTCAATCGTCCAACCACCGGTTCGGTCTGATTCTGACAACTATGGGTTTGGGCTAACCTTAAAGAATTCTCATGAAAAATCAAAGTACTAAGACATGGCCTTTAATATGCGCTGACTGCTTAAACCCAATTGATCCATAATGTGTGTGATTAGTAGAAGTCTGAGTTAAGGACCTAGTTCAAGGTCTAATCTACTATGGTAACACTAAATGAGGTTCAAGTTCACAGGACACCTCACCTGTTGGGCAGTATAAGATGCCCTAAAATTTATGTTATATTAATTTTATTTTTTTAATTTAAAACTTTTATGGGGGATTATTGGAAAAAGTTTTAAAAGAAAAATGTAACGCTCGTGAGCGTTTATGCTCGCGACGTTCGCAAATGTTGGGCGAGCGTTTGCTCGCCAACGTCCAGAAATGGCTTAAACAATTCATTTTTGAGTCGTTTTCAATGTGATTTGGGGCTAACGGCTATCAGGCTTTAAGGCTATTATGGGCAATTCAGATTGATGGATGAATCAATCAAAGATTCTTTATCTTTTATTATATTATTTTTATTTTTACTATTGATCTTTTCTGAGCATCTAAAGGTTTCATTGGGTTGCACCTTCACGCAATCGTGCTTGTGGTAGAAGGATCGGGTCGAGCCGGATCATTATACCTTGGGGACAGATCGCCAACAACATGTATGAAGAGGCAAAAATCTGATCCTTAGGGCAATGTCTAACACGCCTCGATCTTGGCTTGATTCATATATTTTATTCTTTACTTTATTTATGTATTTAAATTTATATATTATATTTTAGCAATTTTAGAAAGATTTTTTGCAAGATCAAAAATATTTTTTAACAAGTTCAGCCTCATATTTATGTGTATTTTGACTCATCATAGGGCAGATAATTTATCGGCTCGATGCAAAAATTTATAGGTTTGGTACCAAAATTTCTAATTAGATCCTAAATAAAGGAGAAAGAGGTTTTGGGCATGAAGAGAGTGTATAACAACATTGTCTTTTTGAGATTGGATTGCACCTGATAAAAATATTGATTGATAGTCAAGCTATTGGCGTGCAGCCGAATTTGAGTTTGATAAAGCTTGTGATGCGGTTGATAAGCCACGTTAGGGTTAATGGATGAAATTGACTGACAAAGGTAAAAGCAGTTAGGGATTGTCATGTCACCTATAGCCTCGACCCGGCATCGACCCCAGAGTCAGCCCAACATCGACTCCAGCATTGGCCTCAGCAACCCCAGCGTCGATCCCAGCACCGACCCCAAAGTCAGCCCAGCACCGACTCTATCGTCGGCCTCGGCATCAACTCCAGCGTCGAACTCGGTACCCACATGGCTTGCTTGCCACTTGCAACCCCACATGGCCCACCTGCCACCTGCGATCCTACATGGCCCACCAATCAATTATGGTGCATGCCTGATAAGATCTGGCCTACCAATCGTGTGCGGTGCGATGCTTGATAAGACTTAGCCCACAACTGACTGTAGCACTGTATTAGACAAAGAGGTGGCTTGCCAGACAGGCCATGAGGCAGATACCTTCTATTGCTGTTGGTCTCACCGCTCTTTTCATCAAACAGGACACTTCGGGATCCATAATTGTCCAAAAAAGGTAAGAGGGACCTTCGATCAGGTATAAGAACCTTCGCTCATAACGAGAGGGGATTCCAAAATCTCTGATTAGCTTTTGAACATATTCACTACTGTTTTCTAGACCATTCACTTGAACGTCAAAGGATTTTTGCCGTAATCATTGGCAAAGCTCGAATCCAAGAAAGAGGAATTTGGGGGGGGGGGGGGGGGGGTAGCCTGCTCTCGAAGGGCAATCAGGTGCCAACCCTAACCAACGTTCTGAGGAATAATTTGGCGGCAACACTTGGCATTTGATTAACTTTACTAATGTATAGGTTAGTCCTAAGAAAACATGGAGAGTATAGATTGAGGTGGTCGAAATCATCGACCTAATAGAATGACAATTAACGAAAACAGAAGATAAAGAAAATAGTTAACGGGTAATTGTCACTATTTAAGAACGTGGGAAGAGTAAGGACCATCCAGAAGTAGTGGAAAAGAGGATAACCATCACATGGTAATAGCATCCGCATGAATTAAGGATGACATGAATTATTGCTGTAGAATAACATGCCTTGACGGTAAAGGAAGCCCATACCAAAAAGTAACAAAACGATAGGATTCTTTCAGTGCAACAAAAATCAAAATCTTGTATCATATATATATATTTTTATATTAGTCATTATTTTTTATTTCACAAGTTTTTGTCTTTTTTTTTTTAATAAAAAAATTATAATTTAATTTATATAGTCATTTGACTTTCTCGTGATAATATTCCAATATCAAAAGTTGTTGCAGGTTCAAGGTAGTACAATCTAGACATCTTGTGATTGGCCTCTACCAAGCCATAGATGGTTTCTCTCACGTCTTAAAATGAGAGAACTTGTCTCATTTAACGTGGATGCTTCTCATTGAGGAAGCACATAAATGATGCATTAACTATGGCCATACCCATGAATAGGATTTGAAAAGGTTATATGTTACTTTCGAATCCACAGCATTGCGGTAAACCATTACTAACTTATTGTCTCCATGTAAGATTAAAGCGTTTCAATTATTAGAGTCAATGCTGCTGTCACCGTGTGAAACCAAGACTTGAACGTTTTTCTTAGAGGATAGGTAAT
Organism: Calamus simplicifolius; assembly: GCA_900491605.1. NCBI lineage: Eukaryota > Viridiplantae > Streptophyta > Magnoliopsida > Arecales > Arecaceae > Calamus > Calamus simplicifolius. Next base: position 211,257 of record UESW01004221.1, on the reverse strand, counting down.
ATCGTCGTCTACCACCAGGAAACTGAACGTTTGGAACATCATTTGAACTCTTCATCTCTAATAAATCATCGAGAAGCACGTCTTTGTCTCAGCAGTTAAGTTGAAGATCGAAGGCTACGTCAAGCCTTCCACGCTAAGACAACAACACCATGAGCCAGATCTCTATCATTTTTTTTTATTTTATTATTTTTTTTTTCTACGATCAAAATCCAAGCGAAGAAAGCGAGAAGGAAGATACGTTGCTGCTATGCTATGTCGACGGACGAAGGCATCAAGCTAAGCTACTTCGGGGCCACGTGTGACAAGGTACCACCACGCAATCCGCGTCGTCAACAAATCGTTGTTGGCTTGGGTGTTCAAGGTGAAGGGGCCATGCATACTCCTTGCCAATGTTTTGAAAATCTGACCAAACAATGAACAAGCTGAATGGTAAGTCAATCGATTCGTTCAGTAAATTTCAAATCAAATAATATTATAATCAATTTTAATTTAATAATATAAAAATAATAAAATATTAATATTAATTTAAATAAAAAATTAAAAAAAAAGTTTAAAATTGAATTGAATCGGTTCGAAATTTTAATGATTTTATTTTATTTATTTTTATCGATCATATAAAAATTAACTTTAATAATAAAATTGGATCAAACCAATATCCAATTTTTGATTGGATTGGTCCATCCGATTTTTAAAACACTGCTCTTTGACGCATGCGATGAACCGAATTACGGTCCATGACTGGCCCACTCGACACGGTAATCCGGTTCGAACCAACCGGACTTTGACCCGATCAATCCTAAGCCTACTCCACCCCAAACCCGGCCACCCGGCCCCAGGGTTGACGCTACCCTTATCTCCCATCTCTCTTATTAGAGATCGGTTTCTGGCCGGCCTGGGTTGACTCGGGATCATCGGAGCCAATCTCGACCCACTTGCATCCTCTTCCCCGAACCCCACGAGAAAGGCAAGGGACGGTCGTCTCACGCGTAATAACGCGGGAGGGAAACCTGTCCATGTTGACGTGGCATCTCTGGGAGCGAAGGAAAGAAAAAGTCCGAGCTGGATGGGCAATGCTATTTATAGACAGCATAAAAAAACGGAGATGCCAATCCGAAAGAAGACCGGCTGCAGGAAAGAGGAGGAGAAAAGCGAGGGATAAACTTAACCCGGGAAATATCCCAACCCGCCGGAAAGAGATGGTGGTGAAGAAGGTTATGAAATATTCTCCATGGGCCCCTCCGGCGCCGACGATGACGAAGAAGAAATATGAGGTCCAGCTGGCGGTGACCAGACTCGAGGGGCTGCCGTCGTTAAGGGAAGGAGGAAGAGGGAAGGTGGCCGTGGTGGAGATCAAAGGGAAACAGCCGAGCAGGACCGGGGGGCTCTCGTATCTCATCCGACGGAGAAGGAAGTTGGTTCGCAGCGTTTCCCGCGCGAAACCGGTCGGAAACGATGGCATCGTCGAGTGGAAGGAAGGCGACGAGGGTAGCATCCGTTGCTTCTGGAATCCGGAGCTCGTTTCCGAATCCAATTTTGTCAGTCTTTTGGACGTTTCCTTCTCCATCCTTTATGTGAGTTCCTATCGGTGCTTCTTCTTTTCCTCCTTTTTTTTTTTTCTCCTTAATTAATTATGACTAATTAGCGTCATTAGTTTAAATAATACGCAGCACCGGCCATTAAATTACCTGTTAAGCGCCTTTATACCGCATTAGTTTATATGGGTTGAGGTCATGTCATCTCTGACTCGGTCCACGGGGAGACCGGTTAACTCAACGATCAGTTCATGCTGGGTCTCGAAACCCCCTTTTCACGCCCATAGAAATATAGAATTTCACTGGGTAAACCATAGTCTTATGGCCTGATCATCCTTCTTCTCCTGAGGACCGATTCAGCGTCTTATTAACATGGCCGGCCTTGGTTTTATCTCAACTAATAATTTAAAATGGTTAGGACATACTATGGATTTGTCATTAGAAACAACAAGAAAATCATGTATAATTTAGTATTTTTGTGATGTCTTGCGATGCATGATTAATTGGAAGTTCAAACTTCAATGCAAATTATTGTTGATCTTCCTATTTAATTATGTTTGGTATACTACCAGCATAATATTCAGTAAAACAACATAGCGACTGATGCAGCGTATCTTGATATTTAAAAATACAAAACTTATACTGTAGCCTTATGTGTACATGAAAGTAAATATGGTAGCGAACCTACTGTATGGAACCAGAACGAAGCTGTGCAATCGAATAAGATAGTATAAGTTGTCCACGTGAACTGGAATGGATCTCTGGATCTAATGGAGTAAGCTCTTCTCTTTAGGTTACGAGATAATCATCCGGGCAAACATGCTGGCCTTTTTGCTCACTAACGTGTTGATCCTCCAGGGATCCCGTCATCAGCAAGGGGGGAAAGAGAATAAATTGGAAGAGGTAGGGACTGCAACGGTAAACCTAGCAGACTGGGCTAGGTATTTCCAGCCGCGTAAACAAGGTGAAAGGAAGGAATCCGAGAACCAGGTCCAAAGGAAGCAGCTTCCCATCGCCTTACGAATGGAAAGCGTGACATGGGAGGCCACACTCTATGTAAGACCCTACCTCTAGTGATCTAATTTTTTGTTCATGCAGTCTATGAGTTCTGTTATTTGCTGGGTTAACAAAGGAGCTACGGCAAGAAATCTGAAGAAGAATGTGTTTATTAGCTAAACATGCATGCCTATGATCATGATAATAACATGCAAAAGGATATTATAATTTGATAACACATCAGCATAATATTGTGTCTAACAAAATGTCAATGTTCAAATGTAAATAAAAACACGATGACATGGTAAACATACCTATGATCATGATAATAATATGCAAAAGGATCTCACAATCTGATAGCTCATCAACATAATATGGTGTCTAACAAAATGTCAATGTTCAAAATATAAATGAAAACGCTATGATATGGTAACCTACTCTTAAGCGAAGAAGAAGTACGTCAGTTTCTCCTCATGTGATCAACCTTCTGCATATAAGATTGTAGAAGACAAGCCTTTTTACAAGGGGTGTAGACTGGTATGCATCAAGATGCTGGTTGACAAGCGCATCCGTCTGTGTCTGCGAAAGAATTACCCTGGAAAGTACATGCATTTGGTTAGTTTCAGTATCCTTTTCAGCTGATAGGAATCGTATAATATACAAAATAAATGTAGATAATTAGATTGACAAAGCTGACAGAGAATATAATGAAAGTCCAACTCTGATTTACTGCTTGGTAAATCCCTTTTAACCGTTCGATATCGAAAGGTCTGCTAATGGTGTGATCATGCAGATCACCATCAACTTAGGTGAGGCAAGAACTAAAGAAACCAAAAGAACAGCAACCCATGGGGATGAGCCCATGAAAGACAAGAACCGACAAGAAGCACAAACAAGTGATGGGCTTGAGACTGATGATTCATGCACCTTCAATGCAGAAGTTTTGGATTTGGATCAGTTGCTCCTTTTAGCAGATGAAGAAGAAATATCGGTGGATTACAGCAAGCGAAGCCGTGCTGCCAGCAGCAGCAGTGAGATATCAAGTCCGGAGTTGGGAACAAATTCAAAGGATTCATTTCTTTCCTGGAGAAAAAGGTACAAGATTGCTAGCAAAAGCAGGGAGATCCAGGATTCTTCCTATCTTGAAAGCATGTCTTCTAGAAGTGGCATGGTAAGTGCTTAATAGAACGTTGAAATGTTTCATGTATCTTGATGACCATGACAATGGAATGATCTGAATTATTCATTGATCTTCTCAGCAGAAAAATAGATCCTCAAGATCTGACTGGAATGGTGATCCAGTTGGTAGCTGGAGAGGCAAAGATCTCATCAGCAGAGATAGGGAAACAAGGCTCAAGACTGGAGTTTTCTTTGCTTCCATCGATCAGCGGGATGAGAGCGCTGGTGGAGAGAGTGCTTGCACTGCCCTTGTTGCTGTAATTGCTAATGCACTCCACTCCAGTGGACTACACACGCCAACCAGATCAGAGTTTGATGCACTTATCAGAGAAGGCTCCTCTGAATGGAGAAAATTATGTGATAATGCTTCATATATAGACCGTTTTCCCAACAAGCACTTTGACCTTGACACCATAGTAGAAGCAAATATAAAGTCTATATCTGTACTGCCAGAGAAATCTTTTATCGGGTTCTTTCAACCAGAGAGTTTTCAATCATTACATGGAGCCATGTCTTTTGATAACATATGGCAAGAGATTACAAGTGACATTGGAGAAGGTGAACCTAAGGTCTATATTGTGAGTTGGAATGACCACTTCTTTTTGCTCAAGGTGGAAGCTAATGCTTATTACATCATTGATACACTGGGGGAAAGATTGTTTGAAGGATGCAACAAAGCCTACATTCTCAGGTTTGACGACTCCACAGAGATGTATAGGTTGCCAATGAACAGTGGAAATGAAGGTGGAGAAGAGCTACATTGCAGGGGGAAGGAGTGCTGCAGAGAGTTCATAAATAGATTTCTGGCTGCCATACCATTGAGGGAGGAGTTGGAGATCGAAAAGAAAGGAGTGGGGACCACTAACACAGCACTCCATCAAAGGTTACAAATAGAGTTCCATTTGACATGTGTAGGCTGTTGAGTACTGTATTTGTGATGCAAGCTGTCTGTAAATCTGTACAGTCTATATAAGCACTAAATAATAGTTCCTGAAAATTATGACATGTTTGTCAAAAATCTTAACCAACAGAGAGGCTGCAATGGTCCAATAGATGTCAGAATGTCACTTCTGATCAGAATTTCCCATGTTAGAGAAATTTGGTGGAAATATGTCAGAGCAGGCAATAAAGAGCATAACAGCAAATATGGTCATCTCTGATCCTATATGAAGAGTTATACAATTTTTGATTGTAAGAAGACCTAAAAATATAGTGCAAAAATTTTCCCCAACCCATTTGAACTGGAGGTTTTTATTGGTTCAAATGAAGAATATTAAGCAAAACTCAATATTATATGGTTATGCCAAATTTTCAGCCATGGTTTACAGGATTTTCACCAAAATGATATTCCACAATTTTACAACAGTGATGGTCAAGTCAATGTTTGTTTTATAGGCTTCCATTGAAATCTTACAGATTTCAATTGCCAGATTATTTTCATAGGAGCCCCTAATGTGAAAGGTAGCAATTAGCATGGGTAACAATCCATATGTGAGGTGCCTTTCCTCGCCCAAACCAACACTTTCAAGCCAAACACAGGGCCTAGCTATAATCAGTTTGATCCAAATAAACCCAACTACCTTTTTACAATATTTATTGAATTTTTCAAAGCTAAATGAACTTGTCTGCTACATCCCTAACATTTTAAAACTAAGTCATTAAGATGTTTGCAATAAAGTCTGGTTCATAATTAACAGAGCAGACCATCCAGAATCCAAGCCATTGGCATGTTCTACATTTTAAAACTTAGACTAGGAGTTGTAAATAAAAATTAAGAAATCAATACAAGTACCATCTATCCCACACCAGACACACAGGGAAGCTACCAGGTAAACTATAATTTTATAAAGCATTGCAGCAACTTACTAATTTCTTGCAAGACCAGTTGTGTTCTATTGAGAATAACTCTGCCAAAATAGGACAAAGATAACTCTGCCAAAATAGGACAAAGATATCTTCCTATCTTTAGTCATAAAGTTATTATACTTCCCATGAAATCAATCATCAACATCTGTAGTCAAATGATATTTGCATATATATATTTCCCAAATCATGCTCTTTTTGCAATGATGTAGCTATTTCTGTCTAGTTATATTAATAAATAATTGTTTTAGATGCAGAATGACTTGATTGCCCTTTTGCATTAACATCCCTGAAAAACTTGCACAAAAAATATAACTCTTTACAACATCAACCAAATGTTAAAATTTTGCTAGAAGCATTAATACAAAGAATAATATTGTTCTTTTACACATAAAAACTGTTACTTATTAGAACCATTAATTAAAAATCTATGAGAAGAGGCATCATTGCAAACACAAGAAGCATAAATGCAAATAGCTCTTCAGAGGGTAAATGTATAATAAGCCAATATTTACATAGCCTGTTGATGATGCCCTCCATTTTCCATGCACAACCTTTGGCCAAGCATTAATTGCTACTCATCAAAACTCAAGTCCAGCTCCTAGTATAAGCACGTTCTCAAGCCAATACCCACTTACCAGGGATTACATGGTTGCAGCTAGCTGGTCTTTCAATATTTGTCAGCCCAACCCTCATATTTCCATGAGAAGATTCTAAGCAGATGCTTGAGTTCAAGTCTGCCATCTTTAAGCAAGATCAGGGACTTATTTTAGTTTTGAATAGGTCTTCCTAACAGAAAAAAGGCAAGCAATGCCAACTATAGCCACTCGATTAGCAAGGATGGTAACTGGGTGGTGATCTACAAAACAAATCAATAAGTACATTCGAAGAAACATATAGATATTCCACTCCAATATAGATTGACTGCGTTTTAGCATCAAATGGCTAATCTGAACACAAGTCAAAATCCATCTCAGTAAAATATTTGGGGAGAAAGTCTCAGTAACTTTCACCACAATGCTGGAGAAGATAGCTTATAATAATCCTGAAATGATAATGTCATTGAAGCCCGCTCACTCAGCCTATAAGCTTGTCATTACTTGATTTGCTCATACAAGCCAAGCACCTCCCTATTGATCTAGCCGAAGCACAAAATCAACTTGCATGATAGCCATCTAGGCAGTGAGACAGCAACTAGCCTTGAGAATACCAAACAAAAAATGGGGAAAAGGATTATTGCATATTGCATATTATGTAACGGGGCTTTAAGTTAGCAAAATGATTTTCCAACGTCTTAATATATCTAGGATGTGCCGCATTCTCCTCAGGTTCTTCAGATGCACTAGAAGCAAGTGCAACTGTTGGACCTGATTCTGGTAAAAAAACCACTTGCTTCAGCTCCTCATTGAATAGCATCTCCAGGGTCTTTCAGCTGCTGCAGTTTCAGTGATTAATTCTTGAACTTTCTCCAATTTTTCAGAAAAAAATAAATCATTATCCCTACTCTTATTGCTATTACTTATTCAAGCTCCCATCTCATCCCAAGAGTCTACAACTCCACCTATGTAGGACCATTGCAACATTCTAATTGAGACATCAAAGATTTTTAAGCGACTTATTTCATGGTCCTTCCACAATATATAGAAACTAAGAGAAGGATTTCTACAGCATAAAAAATTTAAAAGCCCTATACCCTGAAATGTCTCTACGACAGATATGTATTATAATTTATATAATAGTATAGCAAACATGTGAAAGAAGAGTACAAACTCTAGGAATAGTTTGGACCTTACTGAACTATCCTAAATAAAAGCATCTTAAAAAGTTCAATATCTAACCGTCTTATCCAGATTACTATAATTATATGAAATGTGGGTGTTGATAAGTTTCTGCTGTATGCCAAATAGGATAGTATTCACTTTTAAGTTTCAAAGACACAATTTTAGCAACTTAATTAAACATAAGTGATATATGAAGTATGTGCTCAAATAAATTCTAATATAAATAGAATTGAAATAAGAAACAATGGCATAAATTTGGTTTTCACTATTTAAAATCTCATTGAAATGAAGCTGTTTTATATCATAACTTAGAATCCCAAGAATTTTAAGCCAGAAGCTTTCTTAAATCAACATAAAAATGTGTAAAATAGGGGGGTCGACATTTAATACTATTGTAGGAAAATGTGTCAACCTGCCAGCTGCTACATTGAGTAGAATATTAATGACTTATCCATGCTGACTGTCCACAAAACAACATGAGGACCTTTGCATTTGCATATAGCTAGTTCAACCAGATCTCAGATGGCTAAAGAAACTAGTTGTAGCTCAATCTTACATAATAATAGCAAACCACGCAAGCCCCATGGATTAGAAAACATAAGTTTCTAGCAATAAATGCACTTCTATAAAGACAATCAGTTCGTAAGCAATGAATCAAGAAATTACAAAAATACAATAAAAGAATGATTGGAAAGACTAATGTGTCCCTAATATAACATTCTAATGAGTTTACTCAGAGCTCAGTAGTTCTTATAAAAAAGTCTATTTTGATAAGCTTAAGTATTGTAAGGAGCCTTTTATCAATCTACTAAAAAACATGTTCATGACTGGTTGCTCTCAACTTTCAATTTCTATTGAATCAGAACAAAGAATTTGTGTAAGAGATTCAATCATAACCTAATGCAACCATTAAGTCCAAATTATTATTGCATTCCCAAAAGTCTTGAGTAGACTTGAACTAGTACACCAAAGTAATCCAGATTAAAACAAAGTATCTGCTTTTCATGAGAACAATAAATAGAGAATCCCGAGAATATATATTTGTTTTCATGTGGGTGTTGATATGTGTCAGCTTTTTCTTGAGTTACCTATAGAATATATGCTTTTATGACCCAATCATCACTGAATTCAGTTACCAAGTGATGCAGGAGAAGAAAACAACAGTCCCGCAATCATACGTGCTCAAATAAAAGCTCTAACATAGAAAACCATGATTGAAATATGATGTGACATCAGAATACAATGTTTAGCAAGGAACCATATCACTTCAAATTTAACCGTTTCCTTTGCATCAAAATGTAAACAGGGGATCCATGTTCACCATTTGCTTAAGAGAATGATCATCCTGGGAGCTGCTGCATCAAGTAGAATAATAATCTTAAAAACAACCAACACAACAGAGTGTCCTGTACCTGTGACAATATAAAACACTTCATGATGAGCCATCTTTTGCTAGTTCTAAAAAATATCATTTTATAACTAGCAAAGCTCAAACAGATAACAAGAGTCCAAGTTGCCGGCACCACAAACAAATATCAGCGAAGTTAATCAGCACAAGAGCAACAAAATTGAAAATCAAATTTTCAAATAAGAAGCTTTGAGAATCATCATGGACTTCAAGCTAGGGGTGCCAACACAAAAACATCATCCACCAACTCAAAGATCATATCATTCCCTAACAAGAAAATAAAAACCTTTGTCATACTATAAATTCCGCAAACATGTAGCATGCATGGAAAAGATCCAATACATAGGCCTCTTATTTCCTAGACACCTACAAAACAGCAACAACACAACAAATTTTAGAGAAAAAAAAAGTTCAATTTATCCCTTCCCTGTAAATCATAAAGCAAGCAAGAGGCTACAAGAGCACAAGCCCAAGTTCAGAAGGTTCAGTGGCCCCCTAATCCTATAATTATAAAGATAGTAGTGAAGCTGCCCATCCCCAGGCCCAAACTTCAGCTCCTTGAGGAAAGTCTCATTCTCCATCACATCCAACGCATTGAACACATCATAATCCTTCTGTTTTGCCACGATCAGTGCATCATGCATCAGCTGCACCCATGGAGTCCTCGTCACCACATTATAGAATGAGTACCCAGCCTTCAAGTCCGTGTAATTCTGGTTGGAAAGGATTGAAGATGGCAATGTATAGAAGCTGAAGAAATCGGTGACCTCATGTGTCTCAGGGCTCTCCACCAGATAGCTATCCACCACATTATGCCTTGGAAGAAGCCAATGTTCGACGTCATTCTCATCGAAGTCCGGGGCAACGATGAACCGACTAAGATACTCCCTCAGCAGCCGGGTGACCGCGGCCACATCCCGAAGCTCCATCTTCCGGAGACCTTGTGTAGCCGTAGAGTCCGGCAGCTTATACAGTCGGATGGTCCGGCTCATGGTCATCCGGTCGCCGAGCCGGGAGAAGCCCACGTCGATCAGCTTCTTGGGGTTCAGCGAGCGATGCCAGTACTGGCACGTCCCGACTGGTGTCGGAAGGACAACACCGGCGGTATACGCCGCCTGCCAGATGTTCTCCAGATGCACCCGCCGAGTGACCTCCTTGATCAGGACCGGCGCCAGACGCTTCGAGCGGAGCTTCTTGTGGACGCAGAGGAAATTGACCTCGGCCATCCTGACGACGGCGTCGCGGACGCGAATCCTGGCCGGCACGGCGGTGATGAAGGCGACGAGCTTCTTCGAGGCCTTGACGCGAACGCCGATGTGCCAGGCCTTGAAGAAGCCCGGGGGGTGGAGGGCCCAGCGGAGGAAGGGCTGGGAGTAGTTGAAGCGGAAGAGGCTGTCGTCGTCCTCGACGTAGTTGAGGGCGAGGAGGTGGTAGACCTCGGCGCAGGCAGCGTCGTCGTCGACGTCGACGGTGGACCACTCGTAGGGGGCGGGGAGGTTGTATGGATCCCGGCGGACGGAGGATAGAGGGGAAGGGGGCTCGATGGGCCCCTCCGAGAGAGAGGCGTCGCCCAGGTCCTTGAACTGCCCCACCGGCTGGGTCTCCCAGAAGCGGTGCTGCTGAGGAAGGGCGAGGGATTCTTGGATTCTATGAGCGATAGCCTCGACGGACGAGCCCTCGGGGTCCGGAGACGGCCTGGAATTAGGCTTTTCGTTGCCATTGGAGGAGCTGGGCGCCATTGGCCGCAGTCGTGGAAACCCTAGTTTCCGCCTCGCGGTTGAGGGCGGAAGAAGATGGCGGCTCTTATGACAGCGTCGGATCAGGGGCTAGGGGTCGCTGGGCGGTGCTCTGATAACGTTATTTATGTTAAAGCCCTGTTTGACCTCGCTTTTTTTTTTTTTCTTTCCTTTTCTTATTTTAAATTTATTTATTTTATTTATTTATAAAAAAAATATAATAATAAATAATAATTTAAAATATTTTAAAAACAATATATATATTAAAAAATTATTATTACTATTATTTTCTATCTTCTTTAATATTGTCATCATCTTGCATCATCTTAATGCCATTGTTACCGTTATTATTATGTTCATCCGTAAAGAGTACTCTCAAGCTCAAGTAAAAGAAAAGGATTACATTAAATAGCTGATAATTAGTGTAAAATTTTATTAGATTTTTAAAATATAATATATTAAATTAAAATATACTAAAGATTAAATTGTTTTCATTAAGAGATATAATACATCTGCCTTCAAATATGATTTGAATATCGATTTAGTCTAAATAGAATAAAGTGAAGAAAATAGATTCATGTATATAGTTTGAAAAAGGCTTAGATGAGTTGAATTAAATTAAGTTTATTATCATCGTAGCTATTATACAATTGCTATCAGTATTGTAATCTAATGGCATCTTTTTCATCATCATTGTCGCTATCAGATGTTAAAACTTTTTTTAAGAAATTAAATTGATGTTAAAACTTTTTTAAGATATTAAATTAAAAATAATGATTATATTTAAAATCATATATTGCATATAAATATATTTTTATAAATAAAAAAATTATAATATTAAAAAAATAAATTTAAGATTTTTAAAACTTTTATGCTCTGTTTAGATGGAGAGAAAAGTGAGAGGAAAGAAAACTAGGAGGAGAGAAAAGTGGGAGGAAAGAAAATTAAAGAGAAAATATTTTCTCTCCTTCTGTTTGGATGAGTGGAAGGAAAATAGAGAGAAGAGAAAAGTTAATAATTTACAATGACAATAATATCCTTATTATAGATGATTAAAAAAATGTATCGGTTGTTTTTTAGAAGGGTCAATATTGGAATAGAAAAAAAATAAAAGTACTTTTGAGTTTTCTCTCCGAAATCTCTCAGTTCCGGAGAAAAAACTTTTATGTGGGGCCCACCACTTTTTTTTCTCTATTTTCTCTCTAGTTTTCTTTCCTCCCGACTTTTCTCTCCATCCAAATAAGATAAATTTTATTTTCTCTCCTATTTTCTCTCCTAGTTTTCTTTCCTCTCTAATTTTCTCTCCATCCAAACAGAGGGTTAAGAACTACAGCAACCTATTATTATTATTGCCTCCATTATACCACCATTGTTATCACATTGCCGCATCTTCTATCATACCATTGCTATCTAATTGCCATTCTTGCTATACTACCACCAAATACGCAATCAAACCACTATCATCTCCCAACCCCTCCTCTCTCTCTAATTTGATATTGGATTATGACTTGAATTTATCTTCATGGTCAAAATAAAAAAGAAAGAAAGATAGAAAAGAAAACCCAGGACCCATTTGTCTAAAATGAGGAGAGGCAAAAACCCTAACAACACATAGCCCAACGTCATGAGCTACCATGCTACCATCCCTCTTGCCCTATATGAAGCCCCCTTCACCTACCTCTAGGGTAAAATTGTTAGTGTATGCCCTAAATGCAATCAGATTAAATGCTATATACATTCTATGAATACAAATCAAATAAAGTAGTTTTTTTATCAATCTAGATATCTTTTATTATATATTTGATATATTGTCTATGAGATAAAGTCCAAAAGAATGTGAACTGTGCATATAAAATTAGTAATAGAGATTACAAATTATGAGATCCAAATTACGTGTTATGGTTTGATTCTTTAAACTTCCCTAGTGGATGTGTAGATGGGACTGGACATCATCGAACACCATGAGACTGACACACATTGCATATCCTTACCCTTGTAGTGAGCAGCATTGCATATCCTCACCCTTGTGGTGAGCAGCTGATCTTGCAAGCTGAAGTATGGAGATACTTGGATAGATATGTGGATGCTCATTATTGTAACGATGCATTGGATGACCCGTACAGAGATCTCATATGGATATTCTATATAGTGTCGATGGTTGATCTCTAATGATGGTGGTGCAAGTGATCCTTTGACTTGAGATTTTCATTGCATCTCATGTATGGAATGTCATGCTTTGATGACATACAAACGTCGCTCTAGCCACGGGTGGTAAATATAGTATCGGTTGGGTATGACATGAAACACATGAAGGTGGTGTTTGATCAAGATATGATTCGTCTTCCTTGATAGAAAGGGTTATATCCCATGACCACTTGATGGATTAAATTGACTGTTAAATCCTTGCAAAGTTGAGTTGGAATTCGAAATGGTTTCGAAGTTCTAATTCATATGAGTCAATTTTTTCTAAGATCAAGTAAACAAAGATCAATTACAAGATTGACAATTTCATACCACTGATTGATTTGGGATATGTGACGAATGGATTGAATCATACGGTAACCATTCATGGACAGGTGTTGTTGATGGTCACGTCAATAAAACCCTTAGCCCTTGGATGGTCATGATGCTTTGCTAGAGGCCTCTCATGATTTATAATCATGTTGTTGACTTCGACAAAGAGTTATCCAATCATTCCTAGGGTTAGTAATTAGGACATGATTATTGCCAACATGTTAAAGGGCCTAATGGGTCACACACATAAAGGAGAATTTTGGATGAATTAAAATAAAAATAAATTAGATTTAATTCAGATAAGATGACCAATTAAATAATTAGGTAAGACTCAATTTAAAGAAGATAAAATAATAATGAATATGATCCATCATAGAGGAAGAAATTTTAGGAAGAGATAGTTTGCGCATATGGTGAACAAATAATTGGATACCTAAATTTGGCTTGTTCCACATCATGGACAGATTATTCAGGTATGGATGGCAAATCTCAGCCATGTTAAGAAGGATTCATGCCCATAGGATAGGACATGATGAATCTCTACTATAGGATGGTGAACACGTTCAGATTGGGGCATGTAGTTATGTGATAACTAACTCCTAATTTCAAAGGCTAAGATTTTGACATATGGATGATGGATGGGGGCTTGATCACGTGGAAGATGGGATCATATCCATGAGTTAGACGTGATCCATCCTCATATGAAGAGAAAGATTCATGCCCAAGGCTGAGGCATGTGGATCCTTGGATGCCATGAGAAGGAAAGTCTCTTCCTCTCCCTTGGATTAAGGTTGCTATGAGAAGGGGAGTCTCTTTCTCTCCCTTAGATTAACCTTGCCATGAGAAGGGAAGTCTCTTCCTATCCCTTGGATTAACGTTCCCATGAGATGGGATATCACTTTCTCTCCCTCTCTCTATTAATATTTTTTTTTTCTTCCTTCTCTTTCATAGTAGAAAAAGATTAGATCTTTTAGACCTACGTGAAGATCTTCTGATTTAAACTTCTAGAAGGGGATTCAAGATGAACTAGCACCCCTCTCTTCCTAAGTATCATCTTCATACCTTAAAGATCTTCATCCAATCTTCTTCGTGTGGATTACCGTTAGAGGCCATACGCATGGACGGCTAGTGGCAGAGGATTCACTAACTTCATCCTTTTCTATATCGATAAAGGACTCAGGTATTAATAGATCTAATGTTTTAGATTTTATTTCTAATTAAATAAATCTGTTCCTAAGGATTTTGGGCATAAAATTTTGTATTATATCTTCCGCTATATTTTCATAGATTCATATCTTGAATACATAATTTTCAGCAAAAGATCATGAGTCAAGCAAATCTTCTGAGAGATGTCCACGAAGACCCCATCTTCAATGGCCATGACATCATATAGTAATGGCTCAAAAAATAGTCTACCTCTAAGTAATCAAAACCTCTCTAAGAACCTCCTATAGCTTACGTTAGTTTCTCAATTGATTTTGGCCAGTTTCTTGGGCATAGAATGCTAAAACAAGCACTATGATGGTCCCTACTCCACAAACAAACTCCCCACCTACTTCAGTTCTATAAATTATGTACTTTAAGCTCATTGCATGAGCTTTCATATGAAATATATACAATAAGGATCAAATTACATAGAATGTAAGTTTATAGTATTCTAATTTTTTTTGAATTAAATGATAGAGATTTTACACCAATAATTCATACTAGATATAGTTTACAATATTAAATTTGCTTACAAATTAAGAAATAAAAATTTAAAGATCTTTATAGTCCAACCTATTTATAGTCAAAAATCATCTATTATTTTAAATTATTTAAATTATTTATTTTTTATTAATTGATACATAAATTAAAAATTTATAAATTATATTTTTTAAATATATAAATATTACATCTCTTCGTGTGGTTGAAAAAAAGGCTTAAATGAATTAAGTTTGAGTGGAGTTGTTTAAATGTTGCATCTAATATATTGAACAATCAATGTCATACTCTTATCAACTAATTTTAATATATATATATATATATATAATTACATAAATATGTAGTTATACATAAAAATAAAAAGGTTATATATGAATTTTTATCTATTTATTTTTGAATCATGAAAGAAAAAAAAAAATCAAGCAAGTGAAGTAAACCTGTAGTCTATTGTACCACTAAAGAAAGAAAAAATATGGCTCCAATAGGGGAGCTTCTATTTGGCCCGCTTATATTGCTGAGGAGCCCCCCACCCCAAATAATAAAATGGCATTTTTACCCTTAAATTTTTTGAACCAAAATATCCCATCTTACTAAATAGCCCCCCCTGGCCCCAAGAGCCCCCCAGAGCCCCTATCCCCCCCCCCCCCCCAAGAGCCCCCCAAACAGCCCCCTAGAGCCCTTGCAACCCTCCTCCTGCCTCCCTCACTCTGGATCATCATTGGATCGTTGATTGAAGCGATTTCAACCTTAAATCAAGCAATGGACAAGCAATAATAATTTATGAAGGTGCTACGGTCGCAAAGGTTAGTGCGTGCGATCCGTCGTCAATTTTTTTTTTTCATAGTTTGTGCGTTGTTCGGCCCTGTGTGGCCGAACAGGTGAGCTCTGTTCAGCCACACAGGGCCGAACAACATAAATATGTTCAGCCTACTGGTGCCGAACAGAAGAAATCTTTCTTCTGTTCAGAAGAAAGATTGCTTCTGTTCGGCCCAGAAGATTCTGTTCGGCCACACGTTGCCAAACAGAAGCAATATGTTCGACCACACAGGGCCAACAGAAGTTTATTTTATGTTTGGCCCTGAGTGGCTGAATAAAATGTTTATTCTCTTTTTATTGCTTGATTAATTATGATTAAGATTTAAAATTACTATTTGATCGTATAGGACGATGCTTCGACCGAATGCAGCATGATTGGCTCCGATTGTATGATGGATTACATAAATGAATTACAACTTACGAGGTAAAATTTAATTGCATTTATTTTCATTTTATTTGACTAAGCAATGTTTAAAATTGTCTACTAACGTAAAACTATTTATTTTATAGATATTCAAAAGTAGAGAAGAAATATGTAATTGGTGTTGGAAGTCGGTAAGAGGATGGATTTGTCGTTATTATTAAAAAATCCGATTCGGGAAGCAATGTTAAGAAACCAAGAATTGTTATTTCTTGCGAGAGGAGCGGTACTTGCAAAAGTAAACACATCAAGGAAAAGGGATCAAAGACCAGGGCCAGTGGCACTAAGAAGTGTGGATGTCCTTTTGCCTTAAGAGAAAAGAAATTGGACACTGCAGATGATTGGATGTTAATGGTTATGTGCGGTGTGCACAATCATCTAGCTGCAAAGCATCTCGAGGGGCACTCATATGCGGGACGATTATCTAAGCAAGAGACTACAATGCTAGTGGAGATGTCCAAAAGCTTGGTTCGGCCTAAGGACATATTATCTACTTTGAAGCAAAGGGATGCCCTCAATGTTATGACAATGAAGACAATCTACAATGCACGATAAAGGTGCAAGGCTGTAGAGATTGCTGGGAGATCTCAGATGCAACATCTTCTTGGTAAATTATATGAGTATAAGTACATTGAGTGACATAGGAATTGTATTAAGTCTGATGTTGTGTGTGACTTGTTTTGGGCATACCCTGGCAGTATAGACTTATTACGTGCATTTCCTCGTGTGTTGATAATGGATTGCACTTACAAGACGAATAGATATCGTCTTCCTCTCTTAGAGATTGTCGGGGTGACATCAACCGACCTGACATTTTCTATTGCTTTTGTGTATATGGACTCTGAGCGAGAAGATAACTATACATGGGCATTAGAGAGATTGCGCAGTGTCATGGACGATGATGCTCTACCTAAGGTGATAGTCACAGATAGAGACTTGGCTCTATTGAATGCAATTCCGAGGGTATTTCCTACGACAACACATTTGCTATGTAGATGGCATATTAGTAGGAATGTTTTGACCCAGTGCAAAAGGTTATTTGAAACAAAGGAGAAATGTGATAAGTTTATAATGACTTGGAATATACTTGTGTTGTCCACCACAGAAGATGAGTATAATGATCACTGAACAAAACTCCAGATAGAGTTTGCTACCTACCCAGATGCTTTACGGTATGTGTCAGAGACTTGACTGAGCAAGTACAAGGAAAGATTTATCGCAGCATGGACGGACGAATGTAGGCACTACGGGAATTTGACAACTAATAGGTATCACAAGGAATTGATAAATTTAAGAAATTTATAATTTAATTACGCAATTGTTATCTTCTTTTTATTAAATTTTATTTATTTTTTAGGACTGAAAGTGCACATGCAAGGCTGAAAAGATAGCTTGGATCAAGCCAAGGGAATTTCGAATCATCTTGGACAAAAATATATAGTTTGATTGAGTTGCAGCATAGTGACATTAAAACCTCATTTGAGAAGAGTTTGATGGTCGTGCAACACGACTTCAAGCCTGCTGAATTCAAAGAACTGCGAGGTTTCATTTCTATAAGTGCATTAAATCAGATCCTCGCTCAAGCAAACCAAGCCAATTCAGTTGGTATTGATGCCTCAGTTTGTGGGTGTGCTATTCGGCGCACATATGGTTTGCCATGCGGCCACAAGATTACGCGGTTTAGGATGGAAGGTCGGCCAATTCCCTTGGATTGCATAGATCCTCATTGGAGAAAACTTGATATGATGCCGGCTTCAAATGTGCAAAGTATTCAGCTGAGCTGTGAACCAGAGTTGGATATAATTGCTCGGAAATTCAAACAGTTAGATGGGTCTTTACAATTGCAGATGTTAAGAAAATTGAGAGAGATTGCTAGCCCAGAAAGTACTTCTCTTGAAGAACCTGCCAAAAGGATCACTCGTTCACTTGGTCGCGGCCGTGCTTCATTGAAGGTTGATACATCTACCCGCCGTGATCCTTCTGCCTTTGAGTTGATTCTTTCAGGACAAGATAGTTATTCACCTGGTACGGGCACTCCACCAATGATGCAAGTGCCAAAGAGGCAGTCGAGGAAGAAGGTACAAAGCATTTCTTTTACTAAGGAAGGGAGTAGATACTGGATCGGCACATGCCGGCAACTTCCGGACCCCGTGCCGGATGCGTGCCGGTACGTGCCGGCACACGCTGGCAACTTTCGGACCCTATGCCTATTGCATGCTGGTACGTGTCGGCACATGCCGGCAACTTCCAAACCCCATGCCGGTATATGCCGGACGCGTGCCGGTACATGCTGACAACTTTCGAATCTCGTGCCGGACGCATGCCGGTACGCACCGACACATGCCGGCAACTTTCGGACCCCGTGCCGGATGCATGCAGGTATGTGCCGACACATGCCGGCAACTTCCGGACCCTGTGCCATTTGCTATTACAAAGCGATTGTTTACCATCTAATTCATTCGTTAATGGTTTGTAGGTTTATCGTCAGCGACCCCGGTCATATAATAAGCCAACAATCTATGTTGATCAAATTCCATATGTGTTGAGGCCGTTCATCCAACATATCAAGGATGTTAAAGCTGACGGCAACTGCGGATTTAGAGCAATAGCTGACTTGCTGGGATTTGAAGAGGAGGATTGGCTCCGTATTAGGAAGGATTTATTACATGACTTGCAAAGTCATTCAGAGCACTATCGTGCTATATTTGCTGTCGAAGGGAGGTTTGAGGAGATTGAGCATGCATTATCATATTTTGATAATGCTCCACATTTTGATCGGTGGATGACTATGCCGGATATGGGGCACGTTATAGCGTCCCGCTATAACGTTGTCTTATACCACCTCTCCTTGAAATAATGTCTTACATTCCTACCTCTACGATCAGTGCCTCTTCCTCCTTTATCCCGCAAAGATATTGCAGTGGCATTCGTTAATGGCAATCATTTTGTGGAGGTATTAATTAAACAACTCTTAATCATGCTTAAATGACTAATAATTCATTATAGTTACTAATTTATATATTTTACATGTGTTTATGTTACCGGGTCATCCCGTTCTCCCAATAGCAAGCAATTGGCAAAAACATCATTTACCCTGTGCTTCCGGATGGGCTTCTTCATATGAATCTAGGATTCACCAGTTCAGACAAACGATCTCGTCGGATGTTATTATTAGCGAGACTATTGAGTTGTAGACGTCCTTTTGCCCGCATCAATCAATTTTGTATAATGTTTGACATATTTATATTAATTCAAAAAATTTCATTCAAATTGAGCCTAAAATTTCATTCAAATTTCAATGTCTTTTACAAAAAGATGCACTATGTGCTAACAGATACAAAATACATGAGGTACATCAGGGATCCCCACTACGCCGTCGTCGATGCCTGTATTGTTGTGCTAACAGATACAAAATTCCATATGAAGTTTCTATTTCGAATTTGAAGATTTTCAATCCAATTTATTTCTGGATTGGTGAAGGATAAGATTGGATTTGATTAGGAGAAGAATCGTTGCTGAGAAGACGATGAAAACGGCAACCATTGCCGTTTTTGCTTTAAGATGTGTGCTGAAACAGATAAATCAATGTAAAATCAATTTCGAGCTCATCTTAAATCCGATTTGAGTGTCGTTTGCGTCATTAAATTCCTAAAATCGAGCTCTTTAAATTGATAAGGTTTTATTAAAATATTATATAAAATATTAAAATATTAAATAATAATAGGTACGTTAAATTATTAATTAATAGGTTTAATGATAATTATTTATGCGTTTATCACTCCCCCAACTTGAATCTTACTCGTCCTCGAGCAAATAAGAAATTTAGAAATATGTACCAAGCTAGTCCAAGAATTGATAGTTATCTTATAGTTCTTCTTAAAAATTTTTTTAGATCATAAGGAGGTACTTCATTGGATTATTAAGTTTTTTTAGTGATAAAGTGTAGTCCATAAGAATTTATAGAAGTCTTCCTTCACCAACTTTCCACTTCTCTAATTAAGTCTTCTAACTTAATTTGGGTTGGGTGTAATGTCTTTTGTACTTTAATTCTTTTATTTATTTATATGTAAAGTCAGTGCAATGTCCTAACCCCTTGCTTTCTAATTAACCTTGTAGCGAGCTTTAGGCCAATGGCTCCCAAACCAATTGGTTTTAGGGCATTAGGTGTAAAACACCCCTCGGACTTACTTACTCGAGTTAAAAAGGCTTTAGGTAGGACTGACTCTACTTAGGTTCTTTTACATTCCACCTTTTTACGCGAACAACATCACTTTCTTAGGTGACGGGGCCCGGTTACTCAGTGAAAAATGCTAAGAACCTAATCTATTAACTTTAAGAGAGATTTTTTTTTTGAATAACATTTTCACCCATACCCTTATTAAGTAGATTGTACTATTAAGATCAGTGGTCAGAAGGGTCTGAAATTATTCTAAAAATTTTTTGGGCTAAACCCTACCTTTTATTAGGTTTCTTAATAATTTATTCCTCAGTATCTCAAAAATAATCTAACCATTAATTCATTAATAGACTGCTTGATTAACTTCAAATCGAGACAGAATTTGGTACACACATCTGATTATAGTTTTACTCGAGGATTTACTTATTCTTTTTCCTCCCCCCAACTTAATTTCCATTGTCCCTAATGGAAGAAAAAATTAATTTCAAGGAAAGATACTACCTGGTAGAGTATTTGAAGGTTGGAAGTTTCATTGTTGCCATCTTCTTTCAATCTGCTTCTGTTGCTCTTCTCTGGTCATACTAAAAGAACATACTAAAAGAAAGAAAGTTAAAAATAACTAATAAACTGGGTTGCCTCCCAAGAGCGCTAAGTTTAAAGTCTTCAGCCAGACTGTGCTACTTATTATGATAATGTTGGGTTCACAAGATCAATTGATTCAACAATTTCTCCATCATTAATTTCTTCTATATATGGTTTCAAACGTTGGCCATTTACTTTGAATGTATTTCCTTGCTTGGGGTCTTTAAGCTCTACAGCTCCATGGGGAAATACTTGAGTTACTATAAAAGGTCCATTCCATCGTGAACGAAGTTTTCCAGGGAAAAGGTGTAATCTTGAATTGTAAAGCCATACTTTTTGATTTGGTTCAAAAATTTTTCTACTAATAAATTTGTCATGATATGCTTTGGTTCGTTCTTTATAAATTTTTGAGCTCTCATATGCCTCATTTCGTAGCTCTTCTAACTCATTCAATTGAAGTTTTCTATTGACACCTGCATTTTTCATATCATAATTAAATTGCTTGATAGCCCAAAATGCACGGTGTTCTAATTCTACAGGTAAATGACAGGCTTTTCCAAATACGAGCCTGTAAGGAGACATTCCTATGGGAGTTTTAAATGCAGTACGATAAGCCCATAATGCATCATCCAAACGTTCTGACCAATCTTTCCTATCAGGTCTCACCGTTTTCTCAAGGATATTTTTAATTTCTCTATTTGATATTTCAACTTGGCCACTAGTTTGGGGATGATAAGGTGTAGCTACCTTATGAGTAATTCCATATTTGTTCATTAATGCTTCAAAGTGTCTATTCGTGAAATGTGTACCCCCATCACTAATTATAGCCCTTGGGCATCCAAAACGACTAAGGATATTATGCTGAATAAACTTGATTACAACTTTATGATCATTGGTTCGAGTTGCCATGGCTTCAATCCATTTTGACACATAATCAACTGCCACTAGAATGTATTCAAATCCAAAAGAGGAAGGAAATGGGCCCATAAAATCAATACCCCATACATCAAAAATTTCTACAACCAAGATAGGGTTTAGGGGCATCATGTCTTTTCGAGATATATTTCCTGTTTGTTGACATTGGAGACAATTACGGCTAAATTCATGTGCATCTTTAAAAAGAGTTGGCCAATAAAACCCACTTTGCAGTACCTTTGCTGCAGTTTTCTTTCCACTAAAATGTCCTCCACAGGCAAGAGAATGACAGAAGTTAAGTATACTTTTGAATTCACTTTCGGGAACACATCGCCTAATCACCTGATCTGAACAGTACTTAAATAATTCAGGGTCTTCCCAAAAGTAATATTTGATTTGTGAGAAAAATCTATCTTTTTCTTGTTTTGTCCAGTGGGAAGGTACTTTTCCTGTTGCCAAATAATTCACAATGTGGGCAAACCAGGGAAGACTGCTATGGAAATTGAGAATAATTGCTCATCAGGGAACTTATCTCTGATTATTTCTTTATTGTATTCCACTGAGATCCTAGAGATATGATCTGCTACCATATTTTCAGAACCCTTCTTATCTAAGATTTCTAGATCAAATTCTTGTAGTAGAAGGATCCATCTAATAGTCTGGGTTTTGTATCCTTTTTTGATATAAGATGCCTCAACGCTGCATGATCTGAATAAACTAAAACTTTAGACCCTAACAGATATGATCTAAACTTTTCTAGGGCAAACACAACTGCTAGTAATTCTTTTTCAGTGGTAGTATAGTTCATTTGTGCATCTGAAAGAGTTTTGCTAGCATAATAAATTACATGGGGTTCTCGATTGAGTTTCTGTCCTAGAACTGCCCCTACAGCATAATCAGAAGCATCACACATGATTTCAAAAGGTATGGTCCAATCTGGGGGCTTGATAATGGGTGCAGTGGTCAAAGCAGTTCGAAGGATGTTATAGGCTGTTAGACAATCTTTATCAAAATTAAAAGAACTATCCTTGGTCAACAAATTACACAATGGTCGAGAAATTTTACTGAAATCTTTGATGAACGTCTATAAAAACCAGCATGACCAAGGAAAGATCGTACTTGTTTAACTGAGGTTGGGGGTGGTAGATTTGAGATCAATTCAACCTTGGCTTTATCAACCTCAATACCTCTCTCTGAAACAATGTGTCCAAGCACAATTCCCTCACGAACCATAAAATGGCTCTTCTCCCAACTTAGGACTAAATTCATTTCCATACATCGTTTCAGTACCTTAGTCAAGTTCTCGAGGCAGCTATCAAATGATGCACCAAAGACTGAAAAATCATCCATAAATACTTCCAAAAATTGACCAATCATATCAGAAAATATGGCCATCATACATCGTTGAAAGTGGCTGGTGCATTACAAAGACCAAATGGCATACGTCTAAAGGCAAATGTTCCAAAGGGACAAGTGAAGGTGGTCTTTTCTTGATCTGCAGGAAATACTGGGACTTGATTGTATCCTGAATATCCATCTAAGAAACAAAAGAAACTTTGTCCCGCTAGCCGTTCTAGAATTTGATCGATAAAAGGCAAAGGAAAGTGGTCTTTCCTAGTCACGGCATTCAACTTTCGATAATCTATACACACTCTCCAACTAGTTGATGTGCGAGTAGGAATTGATTCGCCCTTTTCATTTTTAATCACGGTAATACCCGATTTTTTAGGTACTACTTGGATTGGACTGACCCATTGGCTATCTGAAATTGGATAAATAATACCAGCATCAAGCCATTTTACTACTTCTTTCTTAACAACATCCCTCATGTTTGGATTTAGCCTTCGTTGCATGTCTCTATGTGGTTTGGCTTCAATTTCACTATGAATATGGTGCATGCAAACGGAAGGGTCAATTCCCTTAATATCAGCTATTGTCCATCCAATTGCCTCTTTATGTTCTTTAAGTACATCTACCAATTTATCTTCTTGCTCAGAGGTTAGGGTAGATGCAATGATTACTGGAAGGGTATCATTGGGTCCAAGGAATGAATATTTTAAGTCATCTGGAAGAGGTTTCAATTCTAGTTGGGGTGGTTCTTCCAAGGATGGTATTAAAGGGACTTGGTTTAGTTGGAAGTGGTTCATATTTTATAGTCCAAGGAGGGATGGTGTCGAACTTAGGTGGTTCTAATAACATGTTTATCTCTTTGGTATACTCATCAATATCAAAGTCATCTATTCCAAAATGTGTAAGACATGTTTGTAAAGGATCCGAATCAATCAAACTTTGGAATTTCTTATCTACTACTTCCTCTATCATGTTTACTTCATTTAAATCATACACAGGTGGTCCTTGGGAAGCATTAAAAATATTTAATCTCATCTTCTTGTTTCCAAAAGATACATCCATCACACCTGTTCTACAATTTATGCATGCATTAGCAGTAGCTAGAAAAGGTCTTCCAAGGATGATGGGAATTTGGTTAGGATTACCACTAGATTCCATATCAACACAAGGAAGTCGACAGGAAAATAGAATTCATCCACCTTTACTAATACATCTTCCAATATTCCACGAGGTTCTTTGACTGATCTATCTGCCAATTGTAGTGTTACTGTCGTGGGTTTCAACTCTCCAAATCCGAATAATTCATATACTGAACTTGGGAGAAGGTTTACACTCGCACCCAAATCTAATAATGCTTTCTTGATTGTGAAGTTTCCTATGACACATGATATAATCGGGGTACCAGGATCTTTTAGTTTGGGGGGTTATTTGCTGAACAACTGAGCTGACTTGCTCAGTCAAATGTATCTTTTTTGGTATTTGTGTCTTGGCTTTCCGTTTTTGTGTGCATAGATCCTTCAAAAATTTGGCATAAGCTGGAACTTGCTTGATAGCATCGAGAAGAGGTAAGTTTATTTGGACTTGCTTAAATAACTCAAGCATCTCATTCATTTTTATATTCTTCTTATCTGAAGGCAAAGGAGATTCTAAAGCACTAGGGAATGGGGCTTTAGGTATGATTGCTTGATCATTGAATTCCTTTTCTTTTTCATTTCTTCTCTCTTCTGGTTTAGCCACTTCTAATTTCTGGGTTGGTTCAGGTGGGTTCAATGCTTTTCCACTTCTGAGAGTCATGACTGATTTAGCATGTTCTGGGAATTTGTCAGGACTATTGGAACCTTCAGCCATGAATTGTCCTTTCGGGTTATCGATAGGCTGACTAGGTAACTTACCCTCCTCCCTTCTACTGAATGCTGTGGCTAATTGACCTATCTGAGTTTCTAGTTTTGCAATAGATTGTGTGTGGGAGTGAAGGATTTGAGTATTCATTTCTAGCCCTTTCAATGCTTGTAACACTTTGTCTTCAAAAGTAGGCTGATTATTCGGTGGAGGTTGTGGGATGTTTGGATATTGTGAATATGGCATGTTTCTAAAATTGGTTTCTTGATAATTAGGTCTGATCGATGAATTGGTTACAGGTTGAGGTTTCCAAGAAAAATTTGGGTGATTTCGCCAGCCAGGATTGTAAGTATTTGAAAATGGATCATTTCCTGTTCTAGGAGCTAATCGGGTTTGGGCTTGGTGGGCTTGCTCTTGAACAAGTTCAGGAAATTGGTATGCAGCTGGACATTCACCTATAGAATGGGTTGGACTCGAACAAATTATGCAGACCTCATGTAATTGAGTAGATGGGGAAGAGATGTTTCCAACTTGTAGAATCCGATCAAGTTTATGGGATAATTCATCTACCTTAGTATAGATATCTGTAGAATGACCTATTTCATATATTCCACCTCTTTTAGGTTCTACGGGAGGGTCTCGACGAGCAACTGACATATGATGTAATGAATTCTCACTCAATGTCTCAAAGAGTTGCCAAGCCTCATGTTCATTTTTTAACATAAATGTCCCACCACATGAAGCATCAACCATTTGCCTATGCTTTTCTGATAATCCATCATAAAAGCACTGAACCAGTTGCCATTTGGGTATAGCATGATGTGGACATTTTCTAATCAGTTCTTTGAATCTCTCCCATGTCTCATGGAACATTTCTCCATCTGTCTGGGAAAAACTTGTTATGGCTTTTCTAATTTGATTCGTTTTTCCTATAGGAAAATATTTCTTAAGAAATTCTCTCTGAAGATGATCCCAAGTTGAAATTATAACAGTGTCTAATGAATTTAACCAATACTTGGCTTTATCTTTTAGGGAAAAAGGGAATAACTTAAGCCTAAGTGCATCATCAGAGAAATTTTGAATCTTGACAGTTGAGCAAATTTCTAAGAATTCATCTAAGTGTTTGTAGGGATCCTCATTTGTAAGTCCATAGAAAGATGGTAACATTTGGATTACACTTGACTTAATTTCATATTGGGCAGCCTCTACTGGAGGCACTTGAATGCAGGGAGAGTAGGTATACCTTGAAGGAGTGAAATACTCTTTCAACTGTCGTGGTTGATTATTTTCGTTATTAGGATCCATAATTCTGAGTCTGTTTGCTCTAATAGTTCTTTCTATCTCAGGATCTAAGGGTATAAGGTTGGGTTGCAACGATCGACCAAGCATACACCCTACCAATGACTCTAAAGCAAAAGGTAATATTCTAAAGAAAATATCCTAAAAATTCCTAAACTAAAGCAATGAATAATTTAATTAGGGTTTAATAATTCTTATCAATCAAGTTAGCAAAGATTAGAATTCTAGGGGCACCTATTGAGCTCAGTTCCTTAGGGGCTGATGTCTAATTAATTTTAGAGTTAAAGGTTTGGGTTAATGCAGAATGAAGGATGTGGTTTGTGGGCCAAGGAAGGGTGATGAAATCCCCACCTTATCTTGATTAGGGGTTTGTGCCCTTAAAGTTAATTATGATAATGCTATGCAACAAACAGATGTCCAACTCTTGAAATTATCAAACAAAATTAATCTAATTAATTATTTTTTTTTTAAAGATTTTTGTGATTAAGTTTCTAATTTCCTAATAAATTATGAGATGTCAATGGAAGAATTTTGAGTTTTGCAGAAAATAAATCACCTAAGTCAATCTAAGCATAGAAATAAAATATTTTTTTATATATTTTATTTTTATTTTTTTTATTTTTTTTCTTAAATTAATTATATTTTATGGAAGGTGTCTTAGGGTTTTCTTTTAGGTTTTTTTTAGGTAAGTTAATTAAAAGGAAAATTTGATTAGGTTAAAATTGGATTTGTGGCAAAAAGGAAAGTAATAATTTTTTTTATGTTAAAAAGAAAATATGCAATTCTAACAATTAAGGAAATAAAATAAAGCACAATAACTATTCAAAAATTAAGAGAAAATTAATCTAATTTTTTATATTTTTTATTTTTTAATTTTTTAATTTTTTTTTCAAAATAACACACTTAAGTCCCCGGCAACGGCGCCAAAAATCTGATGCGTGTCGTAGCGCAACGATTTAAACACCTTAATTTCACTATTAGAATAGCGAGAGTAAGGGATCGATTCCACAGGGACTTTAGCGATTATCTTGAAATAAATTTATAAATTTAACTAAATAGATAACTAAGTAGATAATTATAGTGCAAAATAATAAGATATGGTTTATCTTATTAGAGCACGGCTCGTACCCGTAGATCACGGCCCGTTCCTTTTAAGAATAAATCAGTCTAAATTATTTTCACTTAAATAGAATTTAATAACAATTTAACATGAATAAAAATTTTATTTCAATAACATCCAAGAGTGCATATTAAAATCTAAAATAAAGAGTTTTAATTTCTAACCTGAAGAAGGCAACAAAAAAGCAATAAAATAAACCCACGATCCAGAGCTCATGGGAACAGCCGGACGCGAAGAGCTGATCTCCGCAAACCACGGACGACCTCCTCCTCCACGGCATGGACAGAAATGGCACGAATAGAGCTTCCGAGAAGGAAGAACAGAGCTCCTTCC
The DNA here is from genome assembly GCA_900491605.1 of Calamus simplicifolius. Taxonomy (NCBI): domain Eukaryota; kingdom Viridiplantae; phylum Streptophyta; class Magnoliopsida; order Arecales; family Arecaceae; genus Calamus; species Calamus simplicifolius. The sequence goes on along the minus strand of UESW01004221.1, from coordinate 183,692 downwards.
TTCTCCACGGCTAGAACAAAGTCTCCACGGTCAGAACTCATGATTGAGGAAGAGCAGAACTCCCTCAAACGATGAACGGAATAGAGCAGAATTCCGACGGACGAACACAAGAATAGATCTCCTGGAATTCGCCATGGCACGATCGGATTCTTCTCCACCGTATGCCCTCTCCTGAGATGCTCTCCTTGCTGCTATTTGTAGGAGCCCCGACGTGGAGAAGACGCGGAGAATATCTATTTCCATAACAGAAACAATGTGGGCACAGACGACGCGGATGCGGGCATAGAGAAATCCTAGAGAATCGCGGATAAGATTCTAATTCCTTTCATATGATGTTTTTATTTCGATTTGAAATTTTCAATCCAATTTTTCTGGATTGGTTAAGGATAAGATTGGATTTGATTAGGAAAAGAATCGCTGCTGAGAAGACGATGAAAACGGCAACCATTGCCGTTTTTGCTTTGAGATGCATGTTGAAACAGATAAATCAATGTAAAATCAATTTCGGGCTCATCTTAAATCCGATTTGAGTGTCGTTTGCGTCATTAAATTTCTAAAATTGAGCACTTTAAATTGATAAGGTTTTTTTAAAATATTATATAAAATATTAAAATATTAAATAATAATATGTACATTAAATTATTAATTAATAGGTTTAGTGAAAATTATTTATGCGTTTATCAAAGGCCAACCTCCATGTTCCACCTCTTGCACCACCACAGGCTAGCCATTCCAATCGGCTTGACGTCCTGACTCATCAAGTGCAAGATCTCATGATGGTGGTGCGGGGACTATAGGAACACTGCTTTGCCGCTATGCCTCAGCCCCTTCCACCTTATGAGGAGGGTCATGGAGCCAGTCAACTTCATATGGGCAAGACTCCTCCTGAGGCCTCCCACCACTCCACTCCCTAAACCATGCCGTCGGGAGACCTCAAAGCAACGACGATATCTCTTCCGCCATTCTGATCGCTCCCACTGGCGGCATGGTGAGAAAGAACCAAAACATGTGCACTCCCTGCACCGACGGTCTTCCCCATCCTTATCTTCTGACTCCTCTAAAGAAGACACCGACAGGAAGGCCGCTCATCGGGCCGAGCAACGGATTGATGAGTATCATCAGTGATTGGAGGAGCTTAGTCGCCGGATCGCCAACCCTCACGAGATGGACCACGACCACTGTCCCCCGCTCTCTCGCCGCATCATGGAGGAGCCGGTCCCACCTCGGTTCCATCTTCCCCAGTTGGACCCATACGACGGCACGATGGATCCTCTGGACCATCTGGAAAGCTACAAGGTCCTTATGCAAGTCCAGGGGATGACGGACCCCCTTCTCTGTGTTGCCTTCTCGGCTACACTTCAGAAGGCGACGCGTGCGTGGTATTCCCATTTACCACCACGCAGCATCAACTCCTTCAAGCAGCTCAAGCGATCTTTCCTGGCTGACTTTGATGCATGCCGGAAGATCCCTCGAGTGGCTGATAGCTTGTTCGCTGTCCAGCAAAGGAGCGATGAAACTTTGAAGGACTTCATTGCTCGGTTCAAGGAGGCCGCGCTCGAGGTTTATAACTTGGAGGACTCTGTAGCCATCCTAGCCCTGAAGCGAGGACTTCGTCCTTCCAGATTTGCCTATTCCCTGAATAAGAAGCCTCTCAGCTCCTACGCCGAACTGCTGAGCCGGGTGCAGAAGTATATTTGTGCTGACGAGGTAGACTCTTCCAGGAGGGAGGTCGACAAAGGTTCTAGCAAGAAACCAATGTCTACGAAGCCTGCTGGAGGACGATCCAGGAAGTCTGAGCCTCCTCGTCGCTCAGACAACCGGCCTCAGACGCTTGTTCCCAAGGAGCATTTCACTCCTCTCCTTGCTCCAATATCTCACATCCTATTAGAAATCGAGGACGAGCCCTACTTTCGACGTTCGCCACCCATGAAGTCAGGGATCCCCCGCAGCAAGGAGCTCTACTGTCGGTATTATAGAGACTACGGTCACGACACTGAAGATTGCCACCTTTTGAAGAAGGCCATTGAAGAACTTGTCCAGCAGGGTCACTTAGGCAAGTTCGTTCGAAGAGAAAACCCCCTTGCTCCGGGTCCATCGGTGCCTCCTGCACCTCAGACTGGCATGGACAACACCCTGACAGAAAAAAATAATAGCTATGATTTCCTGGGAGGCATGCAATAATAATTCAAAAAGGTAGCAGGAGGAGTTAGATTCTATAATTCCTTTCTTTGAAAAGGATTTAGACGGGGTAGTTAACAAACATGATGACAGTGTCGTCGTGTCTATAACAATAGCTAAACACCCTGTAATTTTAGTAGACAGCGGGAGTTCTGCTGATGTTTTGAGCTATGAAGCTTTTGTTCGGATGAACCTGTCTAACTCTTCTCTCTGACCCGTCACCACACCCTTAATGGGTTTTACTGGAGATTCTGTGAACGTCGAAGGAGAGATCACCCTCCATATCACAGCCGGAACTCCACCGTGTCAAAGCACGATTGCCATAAATTTCTTGGTGGTCCGGGTCCCACTGGCCTATAATGCTATTCTGAGAAGGCCTAGTTTAAACCAATTGGATGCTGTTATTGTTGGCCCAGACGGCAACCCAAGAGGGGGGGGTGAATTGGGTTCTTAAAAATTTAAGACTTTTTAACTTTAATTGATTAGTTAGCAAGATGTGCAAGTGAGAGGCTAACTAAAAGCAATACACAAGCAAATAAAGAGAGATAGAGATAGAGAAAATATGGCACGGCAAACACAAGATAATTTTATAGTGGTTCGGTGCAACCAACACCTACGTCCACTCCCAAGATTCACTTGGGTCCACACTATAATCTCTCTAGATTACAGCCGAGTTGTTTTCCAAGCTCACAACTCAAACTTGTTGTTTTACCGGGTGCACAACGAACCCAGCTGGTTTTAACTCGGGCTTACCAGCACAAAACCCTACACGTTGTTTTTCAGGGCTCACAACTAACCCAACACAAGCACTCCGGCTTGTAACGAGGTATACCAACCTCCACTGATTGAAATCAGCAAACAATAAAATAAAAGTGTTTGAACAATAAGTGCTCCCCTTGAGCAAATATACAAATGAAGTACAAAATAATAAAGGTTAGAAAAGCCTGATTGTATTGCAGATGGTAGATGCTTGGGCTTTCTTCCTTCTTCTCTTTAACTCCTCTTGAAGTGTTGAATCACGCCTCAGCTAGATTCTTGACCGTTGAAGACTTTGGAGTTGAGATGAAGCTTTTTCCTCTTTTGAAAATCCTCCGATTTGACCTTTGAAATGCTTGTGGATTTTCTTTGGCTCTTGTGGATTGATGAGAAGGAGTAGACGAAACTTTCACTTGGATTTCACTCCTTTTGAATCACTCTCCTTTGAGCTAAATGATTTTTCCAATATGCTCTGTTTTTCCCTCTTTTCAAATGATATTCTTTTCTCTCTTTTTGATTTTCTCTTTTTGATTTGAAAAGAGCTCCTCTATTTATAGAATCTGCAAAAATATATCCGTTAGAGACAAGGAAAAATAGCCGTTATTCAAAAATCTTACCGTTGGGGCTGATGTGTCATCGTTAAAAATCGCGCCCAGATTTCGCGGAGTCGACTCGAGCTTGAGGGAGTCGGCTCGAAGTCGATTACCAAAAATAGAAACATTTTAAGCATTGAAGGGTCGACTCGCGAAAACAAAGTGTCGGCTCCTGAAAGTCGGGAGTCGACTCGAGGAAAATGGGGAGTCGACTCGAGAAGTGCTCAAAAAACATGGGTTCTGTTGTTTGAGCGGAGTCGGCTCGCACAGACAGGAGTCGGCTCGCAAGAAGTCAGGGGTCGACTCTTGAAAACCAAGGGTCGACTCGAGAAAATCAGGCAATTTGGGGAGTCGACTCGGAAACCCTTGAGTCGGCTCGGGACCGATACAAAAATCAGAAAAATGTTCTGATTGACTTTAAAACTTGTCCCAATTAAATTTAAAATATAAATTTGACTTGAATACATTAAATATGACATTTATCATGGATTCAAGACATGTTTCAAGAATTCATCGATTGAATTATAATGTGTAAAAATTCCTTTTTGAAATCTTTTAAGCATAGAACTTGAAACTCCTTTTTCTAATAGATTCAAAACTCATTTGATATAACCATTGATAGTTCATTCCTTTCAATTTGAATAAGCTCAAGGTTTTTGATAAATAAACACATTGTTTCTTTAAGGTACTCATGGCTTTTGGAAATCATCAAAATCAATAAAGTTGGGGCAATTATGTTTCAATAATTTCTCAACAATCTCCCCCTTTTTGATGATGACAAAAACATTGAGTATATGCATTATAAAATTGAAAAAATTTGTGATTCCAAAATCAACTATTGTGTTCATGGAAAGGCTCCCCCTCAATGAGGTAGCTCCCCCTATGAACCTTAATTTTATAAATCATTCAAAATTTTTCAAAATCAGAAACTTAAGCATTTTCTTTATGAAATTCAATTTATCTCTTCCCCTTATGCTCTTCCTCTTTCAAAATTAAACTTTGATTGAATTGAAGGCAAGGCATATACGATTGAATAAAAACTCTCCCCCTTTTTTGTAATCAACAAAAAGGTTAGGAAGTTTAATATCAATAACATTCTTTATCTTTTTCTATTTAACTTATCAATTGAAGATAATCATTCAAAGATATTCAAGGATACTTACAATTGAAATAGACAAAAGTAAGCATCAAACTTTCTCATTACTTCAAAATGAAAGTACATGAAAATGTAAACTTGCTCATTGCATTGAAAGTAAACTTGATTACATCAAAAAGAGATTACATGAAAACTTAAAAATTTCTTCTAGTAATTCTATTCAAGTGATCTACAATTGCTTCATCCCTTCACATTGAAGTCTAACATAGTCTTTGAGTTTTTCATCAACAAAAGTACAAGCAGATGTAATTTTTTCTTGAAGCTCGGCGTTGCATTGGGAGTATGTCTCCGAGTCACCGCAGATGTCCTTAAGTTCTCCAAAGATATTCTTTAAATTTTCACTTAAGGAACCGGTAGATGAACTGAGAGTAGACTCAATCGATGCAACTCGATCACTGAGAGAATATAAGGCTTCTTTTAAGTTCATATACTTTTCATTAAATTCTTCTTTCAATCTCTTTTCATGATCACTTACTCAGACTTGAATAATGATCGAAGCTGATCTAACTGTGTATCAGAAAAACTACCAGATGAAATGTAGAAGACTGAGCAGGAGCAACAGTAGGAGCAGGGGTAGAATCAGAAGCAGGAGCAGGAACAGACTCTGGAACAGATGAGCACTGAGGAGGCTCCGGTGATGAATGTCTCAAGAAGGTCTGGGTGCCTCTGCATCTAGTCTCTGTCCTCAGTAACATTCTTTCTCTCCCAACTTCCATTTTTCTTAACAAACCCCATGCGATGAATAGTAGCCAAAGTATAATAATCTGTATGTCTTAACTCCTTCTTTGGCTCACAATCACAAAACACAATCCCTTGGCTAAGAAATAATTTAGTCAAAACCATGCCATAGGGTAAGCTCGATTTCTTTTTCCCGCCACAATCTGCAATATACCAAATTATCATCCTAGGTAGATTGATGGGTTTCCCAGAAACAACAGCATCCATAACAAAAATATCTCGCTCAGAAACATAGTCGAATCTGCCGGTCTTGGGAAATAAAATCCTGCTGCAAATATTGTGGAGAAGTCTTAATTCCAAAGGCAGTTGACTAGCAAAGACTTCTTCAAATCCTTCAAAATTTCGGTTCAATAGCCTAGTGAGGGCTGGAGATCTATCTTCAGGGGCAAATGTAGATGGTCCAGACAAGGGTAACTTCAATAATCTAGATAGAATAGAGGATGTAATGTTCAACCAATGCCTCTAACCTTGCTCACCAAGCCATCATCTCCTCTGGACAAATTCTTGTAAAACTCTTTAACAAGAGCAGGGTAGGTGGGACAGTCCAATGAACAAATATACTCAAATCCCATCTCAATTAGTTGTCTACCAATGATGAATCCTTCATTCTCAAACAATTCAAAATCAACCTTTCTTCCTGTGGTACAATCCTACTGGCTAGAAGATCTACCTGAAGGGTAGGAGCTGGAGCAGGAGGATCACTAGCAGAAGGGGTAGAGGAGAATCCGTAGACGGCTCGCGGACGGGTCGTCGAACGGTCCTCTTTCTCTTCAAACCGGCGCCACTCGAGCTGCTCCTCGGGTTTTGGGTGCCATTGATCTTGAAGGATTGGTTAATCAGAGGTTATTTGAGGTTTGGAGGGTTTTGGGAAAGTTTTGGAGAGGATTTGGAAGATTTGGAAGAATGAAATGTCCGTCGGGTCGACTCGTGCCCTAAATAAATCGACTGGGACCACGTCGAGTCGACTCGCGCAAAGTGTGGAGTCGGCTCGCGACTAGTCACAGAGCACGGACACGATCTCGAGTCGACTCGCTCAGAGGAGGGTCGACTCCTGAGTTTCAGCAGAAACTCGAGTCGACTCCGATACTCTCGAGTCGGCTCCCAGACAATTTCAGAGAAAAAATAGATTAAGATTCAGAGAATCCGAATTAAGTCCGGAATTTGATCTTTGAGTATGATTAAAAATCATGGACTTTGAGAGATCAAATTGATATGAGTTCTAGATAAAATTTCCTTAAGATTTTGAGAATTTGAAAGAACTCTAGATATATTTCCTTAGAGGTTTCAAAATTTATTCAAAAGGATTACAAATTCCTAACTCTCCTCTAAGATAACAAAATCTTTCTTCATTTAAAGGTTTAGTGAATATGTCAGCTAATTGTTCTTCAGTGTTTACATAATCTAAACAAATTTCATCATTAGCTACATGTTCCCTTATAAAATGATATCTAATTTCTATGTGTTTTGTTCTTGAGTGTTGAATTGGATTTTTAGTTAAGTTGATTGCGCTAGTGTTATCACATCTTATGGGTGTTTTATCAAGTGTGATACCATAGTCTTCAAGTTGTCGCTTAATCCATAGGATTTGCGCACAGCAACTTCCAGCTGCTACATATTCAGCTTCAGTAGTTGATAATGCAACTGAATTTTGCTTTTTGCTAAACCATGTGATTAAGTTACTACCTAAGAATTGGCATGCACCACTTGTGCTTTTTCTATCTAATTTACATCCAGCATAATCAGAATCTGAATATGCAATTAGGTTTAATGTGGAGTCTCTAGAATACCATAAACCTACATTTTTAGTTCCATTTAGATATCTTAAAATTCTTTTAACAGCTATTAAATGTGATTCTTTAGGTTCAGATTGAAATCTAGCACATAAACATACTGAAAACATGATATCTGGTCTACTTGCTGTTAAATAAAGAAGGGATCCGATTATACCTCGATAATACTTTTGATCAACCTTTTTACCTTCTTCATCTTTGTCCAGCTTGCATGAAGGACTCATTGGAGTTCCGAGGGGTTTCATTGTTTCCATACCAAACTTTTTGAGTAGTTCTCTTGTGTATTTGGTTTGGTTGATAAAGATTCCCTCTTTGCTTTGTTTGATCTGGAGTCCAAGGAAGAAGTTGAGTTCTCCCATCATGCTCATCTCGAATTCTCCCTGCATCAACTTTGCAAATTCTTGACAAAGAGAATCGTTAGTAGCACCAAAAATAATGTCATCTACGTATATTTGTACTACAAGTAAATCTTTACTTTTTCTTTTCAAAAACAAAGTTTTATCAACATTTCCTCTTGTAAAATCATTTTCTATTAAGAATTTACTTAACCTATCATACCAAGCTCTAGGTGCTTGTTTCAAACCATATAAAGCTTTGTGCAATTTAAAAACGTGATTTGAAAACTCGTGATCTTCAAAACCTGGTGGTTGTTCTACATAAACTTCTTCATTAATAAATCCATTTAAAAATGCGCTTTTTACATCCATTTGAAATAAGTTAATGTTCATATGACATGCAAATGCAAGTAATAGCCTAATGGCTTCTAATCTAGCTACAGGTGCAAAGGTTTCATCAAAATCAATACCTTCCTCTTGATTATATCCTTTAGCAACCAATCTAGCTTTGTTTCTAATTACAATGCCATTTTCATCTAGTTTATTTCTATAAATCCATTTTGATCCTATTACTGAATGATTTTTAGGTCTTTCAACTAAAGTCCAAACATTATTTCTTGTAAATTGATTTAGTTCTTCTTGCATTGCTAACATCCAATTATTATCTTTTTCAGCTTCTTCTATAGTTTTAGGTTCAATTTGTGATACAAATGCAAGATGATTACTAATATTTCTCATGTATGATCTAGTCCTTATTCCTTGAGATGGATCGCCTATAATCAATTCCTTAGGATGACTATGAGCATATCTCCAGTCTCTTGGAAGATCTACATCATTATGATCAATATTGACATCATCGTCCTTATGTGAATCATCATCTTTAGCCTCTTGTTCATGATCAGAAGATACTTCAATATTAAGTTTTTCAAGATCTTTTTCAATTATGTTTGTATCTTCCTCATCATCAATCTTTTCAGATCCAGTTGCTAAAGATTCATCAAAAACTACATGTATGGATTCTTCAACTACTAAGGTTTTCTTGTTAAAGATTCTATATGCCTTACTAGTTGTTGAATAACCTAGAAAAATTCCTTCATCAGATTTAGCATCAAATTTTCCTAAGTTGTTTTTACCATTATTATGAATGAAACATTTACATCCAAATGCATGAAAGTATTTTATATTTGGTTTTCTTTCATTCCATAATTCATAAGGTGTTTTCTTTAATATTGGTCTTATTAAAGCTCTGTTTAAGATGTAACATGCTGTGTTAATTGCTTCCGCCCAAAAATACTTTGGTAAGTTGCTTTCACATAGCATGGTACGGGCCATGTCTTCTAGAGTCCTATTTTTTCTTTCAACTACACCATTTTGTTGTGGAGTCCTAGGGGCTGAAAAATTATGATTAATTCCATTTTCAGTGCAGAAACTTTCAAATAAGTGATTTTCAAATTCTGTTCCATGATCACTTCTTAGAGATACTATAGTAGTGTTTTTCTCATTTGTGACTTTCTTGAAGAATTTCAGGAATATCGAGAAAGTCTCATCTTTGTGAGCTAAAAACATTACCCAAGTATATCTAGAATAATCATCTACAATCACTAGACCATATTTCTTTCCTCCTAGACTTGTGGTTCTAGTTGGTCCGAAAAGATCCATGTGAAGTAGCTCTAGCCCTAGAAGTTGAAACAATGTTTTTAGATTTAAAAGAACTTCTAGTTTGTTTTCCAAATTGACATGCATCACATATTTTATTATTTTCAAAATCTAGTTTAGGTAATCCTTTAACTAAATCCATTTTAATTAGTTTTGAAATAAGGTGTGTGCTTGCATGACCTAATCTACGATGCCACAACCAACTAATTTCATTTATGTTAGCATTGTCAGCAATTAAGCAATGATCACTCAAAGATAATTTTTCTAAATCAACTAAGTAAACATTGCCATGTCTATAACCAGTAAATACAATGCTATCATCAATAGAATTAGTTACAGTGCATACAGAAGATTTAAATGAAACATTAAAATTTTTATCACATAATTGACTTATACTTATTAGATTATGCTTCAAACCATTAACATAAAGTACATTATCAATAAATATAGATGGAGTTATGCGAACTTTACCAAGGCCCATAATTTGACCTTTACCGTTGTCGCCAAACGTCACAACTCCACCTTTCTTTTCCTCTAGGGTGATGAATTCATCTTTGTCACCCGTCATATGTCTTGAGCAGCCACTATCAAGGTACCACTTTTTCTTTGATCTTTTGGCTACAAGACATTCCTGCAATATAATCAAACTTTATGCTTAGGTACCCAAGCTTTCTTGGGTCCTTCATGGTTAGCAGCAACAAAAATTGTTCCTTTCGGAACCCATATTTTCTTAGCTTTAACATTTAACTTGTTGTTATTATTTAACGTTTTGCATTCAAATGATTTATGACCTTTTTCATTACATTTGAAACAAGTTATATTACTTTGGTTGGCTTTTATAAAATATTCTTTAGAGATTTCTGTTTCCTTAATGTGTTATATCCTAAACCAGCTTTGTCAAAAACAGCTTTTTGACTATCTAAGATCATGTTAAGTTTAGTTGAACTTAAAGTGAATTTCTCAACAATGTCTTTATATTTTTTAACATCTTTCTTAAGAGAGTCATTTTCTTTAACTTGCTGTTCTTTTTCTAAAGCTAAAGTTTTTAGTTGATCTTTTAAATCTTTAGTTGAGTTTTTAGTTTCAGATTTTAACAAATCTATTTCTTGATTAAGATTATCTCTTTCTTTGCTAAGTTCTTCTTTTTCATTAGTTAAGTTCTTAACTTCTAAAGCTAATTCATTTTTACTTTTAGCTAAACTAATATTGTCATTTTTCAAAAACTTATACTTCTTTTTCAAGGATTTAAAATCAATCATAAGTTCATTGAAAGCCTCAAACATTTCATCAAATGTAAAGTCATCATTTGAGTTTTCAGAACTTACCTCATTGTCGTTGTCGTCGTCGTTGGCCATGAAACAGATATTGGCAACTTCCTTTTGCTCATCTTCTTCCGACGAGGAAGATTCATCAGACCATGTTGCCATGTATGCTTTCTTCTTTTTCTTGTAGGCCTTTTTCAGCAAAGGACAATCATACTTAAAGTGCCCTGGCTTTTTGCACTCATAACATACTAAGGGCTCTTTTTCTTTTTCTTTCTCCTTGTCCTTTTTCTTATCCTTTTCTCCTTCAAATCTTGCTCCAAATTTCTTTTTATGGAAGGGCCTTTTTCTCATAAACTTTCTGAATTTTTTGGCCAAGAGAGCAGTTTCCTCATCATCTTCATCATTACTTTCACTGCTGCTCTCTTCCATTTCTGCAGTCTTGAGGGCAAGTGTTTTCCTTCTTTTTGTTTCCTCCTCAACATGCTGCTTCATTGTTAACTCGTGGGTCATTAAGGATCCTAGAAGCTCCTCTAAAGGGTAATGCATTGAGGTCCTTTGCTTCTTGGATAGCAGTGACTTTAGCTTCCCACGATCTTGGTAGTGACCTAAGAATTTTACGCACAAGATCAGCATTAGAATAAGTTCTACCAAGACTTTTCAAACCATTCACAATATCAGTGAATCTAGTGAACATGCATGTGATGGTTTCAGTTTGTTCCATAGTGAATAATTCATATTTATGAACCAAAATATTTATCTTTGATTCTTTACTTGGTTTGTTCCTTCATGAGTAATTTCCAACCTATCCCAAATTTCTTTTGCGGAATTACAAGTTGAGATTCGGTTGAATTCATTTGAGTCTAAGGAACAATATAAAATATTAATGGCCTTAGCATTTAGTTGTGCCATTCTCCTATCATTATCATTCCAATCCCTTTCGGGTTTAGGAACAATAGTGCCATCAATAAGGTGTGTGGGTGTACTAGGTCCATTCATTATTACTCCCCACAATTCATAGTCCAGAAGCTTGAATGAATATTCTCATTCTAGCTTTCCAATATGAATAGTTGGTTCCATTAAATAGTGGAGGTCGATTCGTAGAATGACCTTCAGCAAAACTTGAACCAATTTGTGTTGCCATATGGATCTTTAGCCCTTGATCGTGAGATCAAATTCTAAATGAGCACTTGCTCTGATACCAATTGTTGGCCCAGATGGCAACCCAAGAGGGGGGGGTGAATTGGGTTCTTAAAAATTTAAGACTTTTTAACTTTAATTGATTAGTTAGCAAGATGTGCAAGTGAGAGGCTAACTAAAATCAATACACAAGCAAATAAAGAGAGATAGAGAAAGAGAAAATATAGCACGGCAAACACAAGATAATTTTATAGTGGTTCGGTGCAATCAACACCTACGTCCACTCCCAAGATTCACTTGGGTCCACACTATAATCTCTCTAGATTACAGCCGAGTTGTTTTCCAAGCTCACAACTCAAACTTGTTGTTTTACCGGGTGCACAACGAACCCAGCTGGTTTTAACTCGGGCTTACCAGCACAAAACCCTACACGTTGTTTTTCACGGGCTCACAACTAACCCAACACAAGCACTCCGGCTTGTAACGAGGTATACCAACCTCCACTGATTCAATCCACTGATTGAAACAGCAACAATTAAAATAAAGTGTTTGGATAATGAAATTGCTCCCCTTGAGCAAATATACAAATGAAGTACAAAATAATATAAGGTTAGAAAAGCCTGATTGTATTGCAGATGGTAGAGGCTTGGGCTTTCTTCCTTCTTCTCTTTAACTCCTCTTGAAACGTTGAATCACGCCTCAGCTAGATTCTTGACCGTTGAAGTCTTTTGGAGTTGAGATGAAGCTTTTTCCTCTTTTGAAAATCCTCCGATTTGACCTTTGAAATGCTTGTGGATTTTCTTTAAACTCTTGTGGATTGATGAGAAGGAGTAGACGAAACTTTCACTTGGATTTCACTCCTTTTGAATCTCTCTCCTTTGAGCTAGATGATTTTTCCAATATGCTCTGTTTTTCCTCTTTTCAAAAGATATTCTTTTCTCTCTTTGATTTTCAAAATCGATCCTCTGAGTTGAAAAGAGCTTCTCTATTTATAGAATCTGCAAAAATATATCCGTTAGAGACAAGGAAAAATAGCCGTTATTCAAAAATCTTACCGTTGGGGCTGATGTGTCATCGTTAAAAATCGCGCCCAGATTTTGCGGAGTCGACTCGAGCTCTGAGGGAGTCGGCTCGAAGTCGATTACTAAAAATAGAAACATTTTAAGCATTGAAGGGTCGACTCGCGAAATCTAAAGTGTCGGCTCCTGAAAGTCGGGAGTCGACTCGAGGAAAATGGGAGTCGACTCGAGAAGTGCTCAAAAAACATGGGTTCTGTTGTTTGAGCGGAGTCGGCTCGCACAGACAGGAGTCAGCTCGCAAGGAGTCAGGGGTCGACTCTTGAAAAACCAAGGGTCGACTCAAGAAAATCAGTCATTTTGGGGAGTCGACTCGGAAACCCTTGAGTCGGCTCGGGAGCGATACAAAAATCAGAAAAATGTTCTGATTGACTTTAAAACTTGTCCCAATTAAATTTAAAATATAAATTTGACTTGAATACATTAAATATGACATTTATCATGGATTCAAGACATGTTTCAAGAATTCATCGATTGAATTATAATGTATAAAAATTCCTTTTTGAAATCCTTTAAGCATAGAACTTGAAACTTTTTTTTTTTTAATAGATTCAAAACTCATTTGATACAACCATTGATAGTTCATTCCTTTCAATTTGAATAAGCTCAAGGTTTTTGATAAATAAATACATTGTATTCTTTAAAGTACTCATGGCTTTTGGAAATCATCAAAATCAATAAAGTTGGGGCAATTATGTTTCAATAATTTCTCAACAGTTATCTCCACTAAGAGGTTACTGGTGAAGTTCCCTACCGATGAAGGAACTGGGGAGATGAAGGGAGAACAAAGCCCGTTGTCGCTTTGCTACCATTTAGCCCCCAGTCCGCAAGAGATGGTGTCGGCAGCAGCGCCTGAACTGCTCGACCCCCGAGACTTGGAGAGGAGAGGGGAACCAGCCGAGCACCTCCTAACCTTCTCCTTGGAGGAGGACCCGATGAGGACCATCCAGATTGAAGCACTGCTTTCGAAAAGGCATGCAATCGGCTCCTTGTTTTCCTGCGTGCCAACTCCGACATCTTCGCATGGTCGTTATCAGATATGCCAGGCATCCCTGAGGAGATAATCACTCATCAGCTCAACCTCAAGCCAGAATGCCGGCCTATCCGATAGAAGAAGAGAAGCTTCGCTCCTGATAGGCAGAAGGCCATTGATGAGGAAATCCACAAGCTGAAAGCTGCAGGCCACATTCGGGAAGTTCACTACCCCGACTGGTTGGCTAACGTCGTGATGGTCCGCAAGGCAAACGGGAGCTGGAGGATGTGCATAGATTTCACTGACCTCAACAAAGCATGCCCCAAGGACAGCTTTCCTTTGCCTCGGATCGACCAACTGGTGGATGCTAAGTCCGATCACGAAACCCTTAGTTTCATGGACGCCTTCTCTGGGTACAACCAAATCAGGATAAACCCGACAGATGAGGAAGCTACCTCTTTCATCACTGAGAAGGGACTATACTGCTACAAGGTGATGCCGTTCGGACTGAAGAATGTGGGGGCCACTTACCAAAGGCTAATGAACAAAGTCTTCGAGGATCAGATCGAACGCAACATGGAGGTATACGTGGATGACATGCTGACAAAAAGCGTCCGTGCCACCAGCCATATCGCCGACTTGACGGAGACCTTCAGCAACCTCCGTCGATACCACTTACCAGATGAGGCTGAACCCACGCAAATGTGCTTTTGGGGTGACAGTTGGCAAATTCTTGGGTTTCATGGTGACCCAACGAGGAATCGAGGCGAACCCCGATAAAGTCTGAGCCATCTTGGACATGAGATCTCCCGCCAACAAGAAGGAGGTGCAACGCTTGACGGGAAGGGTGGCAGCCTTGAGCCGTTTTTTGTCCAAGTTCGCTGAGAGATGCTTGCCTTTCTACAAGGCACTGCGCAGAGTCAACGGATTCAAATGGACGAGGGAGTGCCAGAAGGCCTTCAAGGGACTAAAAGAATTTCTATCCATCCCACCACTGTTATCCAAGCCGAAGGGTGGAGAAGAACTTCTTCTGTACCTCGCGGCTTCTCCCGAAGCTATCAGTTTCGTGCTGGTTTGCATGGACACCGATGGGACGCAAAAGCCTGTGTATTACACTAGCAAAGTGCTCCACGACGCGGAAGCTAGATACACGAGAGTCGAAAAGATCATCTTTGCGTTGATTGTATCCGCCCAGTGCCTCTGACCTTATTTTCAAGCTCATCCGATCGTGGTGGTCACGGACCAACCACTCAAGGTGATCCTCTCTCGTCCGGACACTTTGGGCCGACTGGCGAAGTGGGTGCTCAAGCTGGGAGAATTCGAACTATCTTTCTGCCCCAGGTCGGCTATGAAGTCTCAAGTCCTAGCGGATTTCTTGGTCGAATGCACTTGGGGCAATGAGCAACCGGAAGAGCCCTATGCGAACCCCGCAAGTCCTGGAACTGGAGAGGAGGAATGGATCCTTCACGTAGATGGAGCATCAAACTCCCAGGGAAGTGGAGCGGGCCTTATTCTGGCTAGTCCGGACGGAGTGGTGACCGAGTACGCTCTCTAATTTCTCTTCTCGGTGACTAATAACCAGGCCGAGTATGAAGCCCTACTGTCAGGGCTGAGGCTGGCTCGGGAACTTGGGGTGAAATGCCTTAGAGTATTTACGGACTCCCAGCTAGTCACCGCCCAAATCAAAGGGGAGTACGAGGCGCGGGACCCTACCATGTCCCATTACTTGAGCATGGTGCAGTCACAAGCCTCTTCCTTAGCCCACTTCAGTGTCAGCTATATTCCTCGGAGGGAGAATGCCAGAGCTGGTGCATTATCTCGACTAGCTACCTCAGTTGACGGGATTTTGGGAAAAACCTACGTGGAGCATCTGGAAGTCCCAAGCATCGAAGCAATAGAGGAGACCCTACCGGTCGAACAACAGTCGTCGTGGATGGATGCTTATATCTAGTACCTAACCGATGGCGCCCTTCCTGAAGACCCGACTGAGGCTAGGCTGCTCAAGAGGTGGGCCCCGAAGTTTCTGATGATGGACGGGAAGCTCTACCGAAGATCATTATCATACCCGGTCCTCAGGTGCGTCGGTCCCATGGAAGCAGATTACATCCTGTGGGAAATCTATGAGGGCATATGCGGAAGTCATCTGGGGGGCAGAGCTCTGGCGTACAAAGCCATGTGGCAAGGATACTACTGGCTAACAATGAGGGAGGATGCGTCCGAGCTCATCAAGAGATGTGACAGTTGCCAACGCCATGCCAACATCCAACGTCAGCCGATATCCTAGCTTACCCCTCTGACAACACCTTGGCCCTTTGCCCAGTAGGGCATAAATATCTTGGGACCGTTCCCCCCGGCTTTGGGTCAACGCAAATTCCTGCTGGTAGCCGTCGACCACTTTACCAAATGGATTGAAGCCGATGCACTTGCCAAAATAACCGAAGGCAAGGTGAGATCCTTTTTCTAGAAATCTATAGTATGTCGGTTTGGGCTCCCACACACCCTCGTCATTGACAACGGCCGGCAGTTCGACAACACTGCTTTTCGTGGGTTCTGCGCCGAGCTAGGTATCCATCAATGGTTCACCTCTATGGGGCATCCCCAGACCAATGGCACGGCCGAGGTCACCAACCGCATTATTCTCCAAGGACTTAGGGCCCGACTTGATGAATGCAAAGGGCGGTGGGTGGAAGAGCTCTCCAATGTATTGTGGGCCTATCACACAATGCCACGAGCCCCCACCGGAGAGACTCCTTTCAACTTGGTTTTCGGGTCCGAAGCTATCATCCCTGTGGAGATAGGTGTCCCGAGCCCCCGGACGGAGCTGTACAGTGAAGGGAACAACCCAAACCAATTGCGGGCCAACCTCGACCTAGTGGAAGAGCTACGAGACCGAGCGCGACTCCGAATGGTGGCTTACCAACAGCGGACGACCAAGTATTACAATGCTCGCATCCGTTGTAAGGCATTTTTACCATGAGACCTGGTCCTCAAGCGAGCTGAAGTTTCAAAGACAACAGAAGGGGGCAAGCTAGCGCCAAGATGGGAAGGACCCTATCGAGTCAAGGAGGCACTCCACCATGGAGCATACAAAATTGAGGGGCTAGATGGAAAGCCTCTCCCCCACACTTGGAACGCAGACAACTTACGTCGGTATTATCAATAACTTGTTAATTTCTTTAATTGGAACATATCTGCTAGAGTAATATTCAAAATATTCTCTTACTAACGTGTCTTTAAGTGATTCTACTTCTCACCTGAAGCCCGGCTCCGCGTCGGCACTTGAAACCCAGCTCCACATCGGCACCTTGAAGCTCGACTCTGCGTCGGCACTTGAAGCCCGGCTTCGTGTCGGCACCTGAAGCCCAGCTCCGTGTTGGCACTTGAAGCCCGGCTCCACGTCGGCACTTGAAGCCCAGCTCCACATCGGCACTTGAAGCTTGGCTCCGCGTCGGTACTTAAAGCCCGACTCCGCGTCGGCACCTGAAGCCCGGCTCCGCATCGGTATTTTAAAGCTTGACACATCGTCAGCAATTGAAACCCGACTCCGCGTCGGCACTTGAAGCCCAACTCCGCATCGGTATTTTAAAGCTCGACACTGCGTTGGTAATTGAAGCCCGACTCCGCGTCGGCACTTAAGTCCAACTTTGTGTCGGTAAATGACTGTGTCGGCACTCTAGTTTGGCAGCATCGGCGCACGAAAACCGACTCCATGTCGGTATTAGAAGTTTTAGCTCTTCAAACGAACCAACCCCATATTGGTGTTGGCCTAGCTGCACCATAGCCTCACTCGGTCTCGTCGGTAGCTATCCATGGATACCTTCTCGACCCCTTAATCGACTTTGCGTCGACACTACCCTCCGATGTTTCCAGTATATCGGCCTATGACACGAGGTCATTTGTCAAGACCACAAGGTCGAACATAAGTGCGATTGTTAGCTATGCCTGCATACGGCCTTGATAGCGGCCACTATGGCTTGTCCATATCCTATCGCTGATAATTAGCTACGATGCAAGTCAAATTAATAACAGAACAAGAAATTTTCATTGATAGTGAAAGTTACAAAACTGCCGACCAAGTCGGGCTTAATACAGTTTGGAAAAAGAAAAAGATAATTATGTTCAGGCCGGAGCCAAACTCTCATCCTCGGGAACCTCATCCGGCTCCAACTTCTCTATTCCTTCAAGGCCGTATAATTTCCGAACCTTCTCCTTGCAATCTTAGAAGCCGCTATCATATGCAAATGCAGTTGCTTCGGCCAGCTCCTTATCGAAGGCATCGGATTTCCTAAATTCTTCCATGGCCTTGGCAGCTTTCCTCTCGGCGTTGGCGGCCTTCTTCTCGGCTTCGGTCACCACCGCCATCAGGTTGGCAATCTCAGCGTCTGACCGGCGGGCAATTTCCTCCGCATTTTTGGCTCTTTCTTCGGCCACGCCTATTTCAATGGTAGCGGAGTGCAAACGGCTCTTCAATAGGTACATTTCCGACTCCGCCGTCTTCAACTTCTCTTCCGCCACTCTTTGTTTCTCCTCGGCCACTTGAGCATTATCAAGCTCGTAGGCCGCTCGGCGCTGAGCTACTTCAAGTGCCTCTTCCGCTTTTTCAGCCCGTGCCAAATTCTCGAGTCGAGCAGATTCAGCTTCGGCTTCGGCCTTTTGCGCCCGAGCAGTTTCCGCCCGGGCCGCCTCTAGGACTGCCTCGGCCCTCTCTGCTCTAGCTCGGACTTCTTGAATTTCCTCCCGAGACTGGTCGAGAGCGGCCTCGGCCTGGGACCAAAGGCCCCTCATGGCGGTCATAGAGTTCAACGCCTGATCAAATTTATTAGGTTTAAATGAAGAAACGGTCCCAAAATTTTGGCAATGGAGTAATACTTACCCAGAGATGCACCACAGATGCCTCTCGAAAGAATGTGGATGTCCCTTGATGTTGAAGGAACTGCTGTAGCTCGGGCACGGAAGCCTGGGCCACTGTCCGCTCGACCCAACAGCTATAGCGCGTCAAGATCGATTGGAAAGAGGGATCGATGTCATCTCTTTCCGCTGATCTGGTGACCACGGGCGAGGGGTTAGCCTCTGACTCCGCTCCCTCTGGCGCCTTAGCTCGTGGGGACGCCTCGATCGTCGCCCCTTCGGAAGATGGGGTGGCTTCTAGAGTCGGCCTTGTAGTCGAGTTGGCTGGCTCCACCTCGGAAGCTGTGGGCTGTGGTCACGGCGCTTCAATCCTCTGCTTCGGAGAAGTGCCGGTCAGATCAATAGGAGATAGAGGCGGTGCTGGTGAAGGCGGACGAGGTCGATCCCTTTCCCTCGCCTTGCTCCGTCCCGATGCCTCTCCGGCCTCGGCCCTTTCTGTCTCGCTTCCTAGGGCCTCTTCGACTTTGTCCCTTTCCACCTTGTTCTCTTCTGAGGTCTTTTCGGTCTCTGTTTTCTTAACAATCTTGGCAGCCCTCTTCTCAGTAGGGGCTCCATCCTCTCGAGCCTTCCTTCTCTTTTTAGCAGCTTGCCTTACCCTGTGCAGCGATGGTGCCATGCCTATAAACCAAAAGGTAAAGTTAAAAGGAAAGAGATGATCGCAAAGAAATGAAGAGATTATGCTGCTCACCATCGCCGGGAATAAGACCTGCTATCTGAAGATTCTCTTTGGATAGCAGTTGGTTGCAGCGGGGGACATCGGCAGTGATCAACTGCTCGAACGCCTCTCGGTCCTTTGGAAGCACTTACAAATTTTTGTTTGGCTCGGTGTTGGGAACCTCCCACTTGGTCCTCACTCCCTCGATTTGGGCAAAGAAAAACCTATCTTTCCAACCTTTGATAGAGGAAGGAAGGTACAGTTTAAGGGATCTGGCAGGTCTAGGAGCAAAGGACCACCAACCCGACTGTTTTCTAAGGGTGTAGAAGCAACGAAAGAGTGAAAGTCTAGCCTCAATCCCATGGAAATGGCACAACACCATGAAACCAACAAGGGTCCGGATAGAATTTGGGACTAGTTGTGCCAAAGCTAAAGAATACCAGTCTAATACATTTAATATGAAGGGGTGAATGGGGATGCAAAGACCAGCCTTGAAATAATGTTCATAAAGGGCGACCCAACCTGGATAAGAAGAGATTACTCTATCCTCAGGCAAAGGCCAGTAGAGACGAAGGTCAGTGGGGATTTGATACTGAGCCCTGAGATTAATTATCTCTTGGGCAGTCATAACGGAGGCAGTCCTTTTGGGGGACTGCCTCGCATGGGAAGAAGGGCCGGCGGTCGCCAGACGGCGCTGAATGCGAGCCCGTCCGGCAGTGGGGCAATTTTCGGCGCAAGGCCGCCCCGCGGGCCGCCGCTCTTCCGAAGGAGCATCCCCTGCGGAGGAGGACCAACTGAGAGGGGGAGAAGGGGAAGGCTGTGAATGGTTGGGGGAATAGGCCTCGGAATCAGAAATCGAATAGGAAAGAGACGAGGAGGCCATGGGAGCAGAACTAACCTGGAGTTAGAGGTTGAAAGTCAGCAATGGAGGGCTTGGGTGGTGGAAGATGAACAGGCTTGAATAGTCGGTAGGGAAGACGAAAGCAATAGAAGCGGCTCAAACCCAGAGCAACCCTCTCTTATACCCGTGTTTCAAATCATCCCGCCTGCCTCTAGTTGGCCACGCGCCTGTTTGCTATTGGAGACCGCTCCGGCGCCCACTCGGTGCACAGGACGTGATGGGCACCGCCTGTGAAGGGATGACGGTGACCTCACCGCAATGATGGCACCCGCCTTTCCATGGCTCCACGCCCGAGGAAAATCTTGCCCAATCCTAACAACTCGAACAGACAGGATTGGTCGCCAAGAGGTACTGCGGATACTAACACCCCTTTTGCTGATGAGCACACGCTCTCTCATCTCAGGAGCGGGGGGCATCTGATATGACTAACCACCCCTCCGGGCGGCACTATAACAAACACACGTAGCCTTCGAAGCAAGGGTAACAATTTCGATCGGCTCTTGGTTTCGGCCTCGGCTCCGGCATTGGCTCCTGGCCTCGGCCTCGGCTCCGGCATCGGCTCCTGGCCTTGGCCTCGGCTCCGGCATCGGCTCCAGCATCAGCTCCTGGCCTCGGCCTCGGCTCCGGCTCCAATTCCTGCTCCAATCTCAGCCATTGACGTGATTCCAATCATGAAGTCGAATTTCAATGCTGAACGGACTTAAAACTATACAACGCGATCCGCTCGCCCACTTTTTACTAAGATCATGGGCAGTTATAGGAATTGCACACTTGCTGATATCCGCGGAACATATCTAATCACCCAGTGTTAATCTATGAAGCCGATCTCAACAGAAGAGAAGATCTCGGCTGTTATCACGGAAGGGTAAGAGGGACCCCGAACAGGTACATAAGAGCCAACCCCTAACAGGGCTCGCTCAAGCACTACTCCATTACGAAATTTCTGTTCTACAAACCACTGACTTGAGCTTCGAAGGGTCTCCACCGGAACCACCGGTCCGGAGGCTTTTTGCAGGTTTCCGAAGAAAGACGACGCTCTTTCTACACTTCCTACAACCTATGAAGATCTCCGCCCACCGACGCTCACCGCAAGTGATTTGGCAGCAACATCTCTCTTCCCCTTTCTTCCTCTCCTTGCTTCTCTTCCTCGTTTGCTTTTCAATCAGTTATTGCCACAAGATTTTATAGGTAACAAAGTTGAAGACCATAACTCCACATTGGGACTCGGTGGAAGCTCCAAGTGATTATGCCTCGGAATGCGGAGGGTTTTGAGGGTGCAAGACCCAGAACATTGCCTACGAGGCTTAGCTCAGAGCCAAGGAACAGCAGGTCCATGACTTGATCGTTCATGTGGGGAGGTTTTCCGATAGGGACCCAGAATTTGCTTCTGTGTTGAAGCCCATCGTGCCATGTGATCTCAAGTTTCACTACCGGAACAAGGTTTGCTGTGATTGAAAATTTATGTTACAATTTAGTTCTGTTGTGGGCCGAAGGTGTCATCTTTCTTCTTGCTTTCAGATGGAATTCTCATTTGGTGCTCAGAGATGGATACCAGGGGATCCATTGACTAATGCAATGATCAGGATCAGATCGAGAGCTGTTATGCATTGGGATTGCATGCACCCAGGCTTTTTGATAAGGTCCTCCATATTGAAAAGTGCCTCTTGCAAAGTGAAGCGGCTAATAAGGTGATACTTTTTGACAAGGTCCTCCATATATTATATTATACTATATATAATATAATTATTATATATATATTATTATATATATTATATATATATATATATTATATATATTATATATATATATATTATAATATAATATTAGTTTATATGCTATAGTAATATAATGTAAATATATTAGGGATATTTTTGATATTTTATGTTAATTGATTTTGAATTTTTATAACATATTAAATATGATAATATTAGATTATAAGAATTTTTATAATATGTTATATTAAATATAATGATCTTAGAATTAAATTAAATTTAATATAATTTTTATAATATATATATTTAATATTTTATATTAAATATAATGATCTTATGTTATAATATTGCTAATAAAGGATGTATTCTAAGGGGAGGTTATGTCAAGTTATAAAGATGGTGTCCATTGGTATTTCAAGGGAGGTTATGTCTATTAGTATTACTTGTAACATCTTTTATCATTTACCTATAAATAGATAGCATGGAATTGTATTTGAGAAGGATTGATGAAATAAGATAATGATGAAATAAGAAAAGATGAAATAAGAGAGAATATATTCAAATACTTTCTTTTCTTACTCTCTTGTTTAATTGTTATTCTTTAATTATATACCATGTTATCAACACGACTTTCTACTTCTTCATTTTACATTTGTTGAAGAAACTTTTATTGAGGTAAATATCATATATATATATATATATACACACACACGATTGTCTTAGTCCTTGATAAATTTGAAATAATTTTTATTCTAATAAAAGGTTGTGTACTAATTTACTTTGTGTGCTTTGATAGTATTGTTATGGTAAATTTGGCAAAACTTGATTTTGTGGCACTAGATATCACGAGAAAAAATTATCTATCATATATACTTGATGCTGAAATCCATTTGGAGGCTAATGCCGTGATACAATTAAAGATGGTAATAAGGCATCCAACCAAGACAAAGCAAAAGCAATGATCTTCCTAAGACACTACCTTGACGAGGGATTGAAAGTTGAATACCTAACGGTAAAAGATCTCCTTATCCTTTGGAATAGCCTAAAAGAGCATTATGACCATAAAAAAATAGTTATTCTCCCCAAGGCTTGTTATGACTGGATGCATTTATGTCTACAAGATTATAAGATAGTAAGTGAATACATTTTAGCTATGTTCAGAATTACTTTCCAATTGAAATTACGCGAAGAAAAAGTCATTGATGAGGATATGCTGGAAAAAACCTTTTTCATTTTTCATGCTTCCAATTTGTTCCTGTAGCAGCAATATCGTGAAAAGGGTTTTAAGAAATATTCTGAACTAATTTCCTGCCTTCTTGTCGCTGAACAAAATAATGAACTTTTAATGAAAAACCATGAAGCCTGTCCAACTGGCTTTGTACCATTCTCTGAAGTGAATGAGACTACATATCAATTTTATAAACAAAGGCATGGTCGTGGACGTGGTTGTGAACGCGGATGTGGTCGAGGACGTTTTATTTATCATGGTGGTCATGTTAAAACTCCTCATCACATGAAGTGGAAGAAAAATGAGAAAAATAAGAAGAAAATTGAGAAAGGCAAATGGGACTTAAGTAAAAATTTGGTGGATAACTCATGCTATCGTTGTGGAATGAAGGGTCATTGGTCGCATACCTGTCGTAGGCCAAAACACCTCGTTGAACTTTATCAGGAATCATTGAAAAAGTATAAGAAAGATGAAAACAAATTTTGTTCCTAAATCTGACCCTTCTAATACTGGATTTGATGATCTGGATGTTGCTGACTTCTTTATCCAACAAGAAAAAAATAATGTTTGTTTAATTGATAGCATGAATGTATACGGTTAATTTTAAGAATGCCTATGTTATCAAATAATACCATGTAATAAAATAATGTCTTATTATACCTATGTTTGTGTTAAAGAGACTGATGCAACGATGAATTGTGACTTTTAGTTTTTATTCCTTTATATACCTTGTATTCTAATTTGTATTTCACTACATGTCATTCTTTCCATGAAGAAAATGAAATTATCTCGAGTAGGATCTTTTGTCGACAACAATAATTTGTGCCTTGTCGACAGTGCCACTATACTTAAAGATATGAAATACTTCTCCTACTTAAGAATGTAGGCAACAAATGTCAATACAATTTGTGGCAGTGTAAAATTGATTGAAAGCTCTGGAAGAACCCATATCATTTTGCTTAGAGGAACAAAATTCATAATTGATAATGCTTTATATTCTGAAAGGTCTCAAAGAAATTTATTGAGTTTTAAAGATATTCGCAGAAATGGATATCATATTGAGATAACTAATGAAGGCAATATTGAGTATTTGTACTAGGGCTAAAAACGGATCGAATACGGATCGGATAGTAGTATATCCATATTTATATCCATATTTTTTAACGGATACAAATACGGATACGAATACTAAACGGATATTAAAATTCATATCCATATTTATTCTAAACAGATACGGATACGAATCGGATATCAAGTATATCCATATTTATTATATATCGATACGGATACGAATCGGATATCTAGTATATCCATATTTATTATATACGGATACGGATATGAATCGGATATCCAGCATATCCATATTTATTATATACGGATACGAATCGAATATCAAGCATATCCATATTTGTTATATACGGATACGGATACAGATATAAAGATAGAAATTTCTATGATCTCATGATAGTATTATATGATGAATAGTTGTGAAAGAGTTAATAAATAGAGGAATACTAAAGAAGCCACTAAACTCCCTACTGTCTACCACAAGAATAAAACATAGGCAATAAGAATATGGCTACATAAATGTTCTCTTAAGAAACTTGAAAGAAGTTGAAATCCGACAAATCCAACTAAGCAATAGTATAACAGGACTTAAAAATAAAATATTTGAGATGAAAATCATTAAGCATTGAGATAAGAATTTTCACGGAAATGTAGACATATATAAGAATTTGCAGTTCACTAATACAAAAAAAAGGCATAAATACAATAGGAAAAGCAAAATGTCAAGCACATTTTCTTGAGTACTACTAAGAAATATAAGTAGCATGTTTCTTAGGACTTACCAACATTGGTGTTATGTACATAGCAAGTTCACCAAAGAATGGCAGGAAAGAAGCCTTGAATGTTTTGATCAAAGTGCCCAAACATACTGGAGATCCTTTAATGCCAGAAGATGGATGGTTGTTGATGATGCAGCATGCTTGTCCACCACATTTTTCCTACAAAAACAGAAGGTTATAATTGATTTCATAATTAAGTTAACAACGAAGAACAATTAAATGCCCCACTATCTCAGCAAAAAAATTAGAAAATGAGAAAAAAAGGGATAATATAAACAATCTCATCTAAGATATGCATGCTCATTTGATATCAAAGATATGTTGGCCTTTGGCACTAATGAGATCCCACACATTCTAAATACTTTTACCGCATGCTTCAAAGAATACAGCTTGCTTAATGAAATTCAGCAATTATCAACGTCTAATGAAGTTCATAATGAGGGTTATCATCACATGATTGATTAAGCAACTTCAAGGAAGGGTAAAAAGAACTAGAAGAATAACACACAAAAGGGGAGGAGGGAACTCAGGATCCTTCACTGATATCAGATATCAGTGTGAAAATATTAATCCTGAAAACCTTCGGGTGGCAAAACATGGCTTATAATTTAAAAAGCCAGGCAAGTAGGATCATGTCAAATTAGGATAATAAACTATATCAATCAAAACCCAGTAGTATTCTTTCTATAAGAGACTGGTTCAATTCAGTTCAGATATTCTTAAATTGTAATCAGGCGAAGGATCTAACAAGAAATTATCTTCATAAAAAGCCTAAATAATATTGAAAAGTTTGTAAAGATTCAGCTTTTCTTGGCTTGTTTCAATTCAAATGATATTTAAAATAACCACAATCAAACAGTTATCTGATAGAAACAAGAATTTAAAAAAAAAAATTGAAGGTAGAAAATGGCATGAAATAGTAATCTTAAAAAACTTAAAGTGGCAAAACTAAAGTTACAAATCAAGGAGCTAGACATGTAGGATCAGATCAAAACTGATCATACAGCCACCAGTACACTTTCATTAAAAGATTATTGGTTTGATTCATTCTGATAGTTTTCCAGCTTTCAGGAAATATCTAAACCACAACCATACAAAAAAGTTAGCAAGAATCTGACTTCATCAAAAGAAAAAAACCATTAAAATGTCTCAAAAGATTCAGCCTCTCTTTGATCATTTTAAACATTACCTAAAAATTCATGGCAATTGAACAGTTACCTCACACACATGACACAAATATAAAAAAAGAAAAAGAAAGGGCGAAAAAACTTGAAACCATTCATTGAAAGCTAAAATCGTCGTTTAAAATGCAATCTTGAAAACCTTGACAATCAGGTAGCATGATATCCCTTGCTCTTTGCTTCATTAAGTACTGATGGTTCACGAGCATTCAAGACAAAGCTCAGACAAAATAATGCAAAAAGATTAGCAAGAATCGAACTCCACGAAAAACACTCCTTTCTGGGATTGTTTCAAGCAGTGCCTAAAGAGTCAGAGTAATCTAGCAGTTATCTGACAAAAAAGGGGAAAAAACAATATCAACTCATTCACTAGCATGTAAAGTGCAATACTGAAAACCTTAACTTTTGCAATCAGATGCCACATACTACTCATTTTCATTAAAGCTCTGTTCTATTCAGTTCAGATGATTCAGCAGCATTCAAGAAATATTTAAATCACAATCAAGCAAACAAAAGAGAGAGAGAGAGAGAGAGAAAGAATCTAACTTTATCAAAAAACAAAAAAAACAAAACAAAACATTCGCAAGGCCAAAAATATTTGGTCTTTTTTGGTTTATTTAAAACAACACCTAAAAATTCATCGTAATCAAGCAGTTCAACCAGACAAGAAAATGAAAAGAAACCTTGAAACCGTTAACTGAAGGACTTTGATGGACAACATGAAGTAAAATTCCATCAAAGATTCTTTGTTTCATTCACTAATCCAGAAATATCTTAATCAAAGCCATGCAACAAAGAAATTAACAAGAAACTAACTTCTTTAAAAAATTAGACTATCATTGAAAAGTTTCAAAGATTTAGGAATGTACCCTTTCATGGATCATTTCATACATTACCTAAAAACTCACAGCAATCAAGCAATTACCTGGCGGGAAAAAAATCTAAAAATGTTCGCTAAAAATAGAAACCAGAGAACATGTATTTCTCTTTTCATAAAAGATTCTTGATTCGACTCTGTTCAGATAGCTTACCGGCTTTCAAGAAACGCTGGATCACAATCATGCAACAAACCTAGCAAGAACCCAACTTCATCGCACAACAAAACAGACACTGATAAGGTTGAAAAGATTCAACCTATTACCTAAGATTAGGGGAAGGAAATGCAGACACTTCGTGACACCTCCTCCTCGAGTCGCGTGGCACCGTCTCCTTCGCTGCCTCCATCTCCTTCGCTGCCTCCACAGATCGCTCCCAGGAAGTCTGGTGTCTGGATGAGTGGATGCGGAAGACGAAGAAAGAACTGAGCGTCTGAGCGGGCTGTGCCAAAAAAGAAAGCATTCTGCCAACCGTACTGACGTGTCGATGAACGAAAGCCTTCTGCCAACCGTCTCTTAATTCTTACCTCTCGCCGGACGTTTTGGTTTTATTTTTTTTACTTAAAAATAGTTATCTCCCGGGCCGGCCTGGCTCCTTGGCTTTGTTTCGAAAAATCGAAATATTAACCAAACCTGGTATAATAAAACGGGTATCCATGTTCGTATTTAAAAATATATATAAATTTATATCCGTATCCATATTTGATTACTTTTTATATTAGATATCCGAATTTGTATCCGAATCCGATTAAACTGTAAAATAAATATCTAAATTTGATATAATTCGAATATAGATACGGATACGGTCGGAGTTTATCCGATCCGTTTTCAGCCCTAATTTGTACAGTACAAGTACATCTCATGCAAGAAATATGTATTAAAAAAATTGCCTGCATTTTTTTTTTCTGGTTTATACTACACAAATATAAGCACAATTGAAGCATATGCTATAGTAAACCAGAAGTTTACTAATCAAAATGATTTTATAATTTAGCATAACCAGTTGGGTCATCCCGGTTCAATTATGATACGAAGAATTATAGAGAATTTATGTGGACATTCATTGAAGGATCAGAATGAATTCTCATGTGCTGCTTGCTCTCAAGAAAAATTAATTATTAGGCCATCATTAGCTAAAATCAAGACTGAATCTCTTGGATTTCTGGAACGCATACATGGTGATATTTATGGATCTATTCACCCACCAAGTGGACCATTTATTTTAATTGATGCTTCAACTAGATGGTCATATATATGCTTATTATCGACTCGCAACCTGGCATTTACAAGACTACTAGCGCAGTTAATTCGACTACACACTCATTTTTCGGATAATCCTATTAAAACAATACACCTTAACAATGCTGGTGAATTTACTTCTCAAGCATTCAATAATTATTGTACTGCTATTGGAATCACTGTTGAACATCCTATAGCATATGTTCATACTCAAAATGGTCTTGCAGAATCGCTTATCAAACGGATCCAACTGATTGCAAGACCATTACTTATGAGAGCAAAACTTCCTTTGTCTATATGGGGACATGTTATTGTAACATGCAGCAACACTTATTCGCATCAGGCCAACGAATTATCATAAATTCTCTCCGTTACAATTGGTTTATGGTCAAGAACCAAATATTTCTTATCTAAGAATTTTTGGATGTGCGATTTATGTTCCAATTGCTCCACCACAACGCACTAAGATGAGACCTCAAAGAAGGTTGAGATATATGTTGGGTATGAATCTTCATCTATAATTAAATATCTTGAACCATCTACAGGAGATTTATTTACGGCACGTTTTGCCGATTGTCATTTTGATGAGTCTATATTTCCAACATTAGGAGAAGAAAATAAGTAGCTAGTAAAAGAAATTAGTTGGAATGAATTATCATTGTCCCATCTCGATTCTCGTACAAAACAACATGAACTTGAAGTTCAGAAGATAATTCACATGCAAAAACTAGCAAATCAACTTTCAGACGTATTTATTGACCTTAAAAGAGTGACAAAGTCACATATACCAGCTGCAAATGCTCCAATCAGAATTGTTGTCCCTAAGGCTTTGTTTGGATCTTTGGAGGGGAAGGAAGGGGAAAGTAAAAAGAAGGAAAAGAATGAAAAGGAAAGGAAGGGGAAGGAATGGTTGCTCTTCTTCTCTTGTTTGGAAAGGATGAAAGGAAAAGAAAGGGTAATATCAATTATCTTGTTTGGATAGAGAGGGGAAAAGAAGGGGAAGAGTTATGTGACAATTATATCCCTTTAGAATAGAAAAACCGTGGGAGTAAAAGAATAAAGAATAAAAAATGAACGGTATTTTGGTCTTCCCAGAAAGTATGACTTAAACTTTTTCCTTCCCCCAGCTTACCCCCGGATTTGGGGGTTAATAAATTTACACTCGCTGGAGGGAAAAGGAGGGGAACCGATTACTCCCATTCCCTTCCCCCTCTTTCTTTCATCCTCCTCCCAAACAAGGTAACTTATGACTTTTTACCTTCTTTTCCTTCCCCTCCCCTCCATTCCCTCCCATCCAAATAGACCCTAAAGGATAACCTACCACTGCTAATGAGATAAAGAACAAGTAAAGCGTGGTAGATTAGTTGGTTCCAAAGATAAAAACCCTCGCAAAAGAAAAGGAATAAAGCATTTAGATAATCAGATTGAAGATACTGTGATGCGAGAAAAGATCGTATAAATAACAGAAGTAATTGAGACTCCAGATGAGTTTGAGAATAAGGTACCTAAAATCGAAGAAAATGAAGAGATCTCTATCAATTATGTTATGACTGGGGAAAGATGGAACCGATATAAGATGATCATCAACGGTAAGTTTGTATATTATGTTGCGCAAAATATTGAAAATAAAAATAAGAATCATGAACCAATGTCTATAGCAGAATGTAGACATCGATAAGATTGATCAAAATGGAAGGATGCAATCGATTCTGAATTAAAATCGTTAGCGAAATATAAAGTTTTTGGACCGGTTGTCCAAACACCTACTGGTGTAAAACATGTAGGATATAAATGGGTATTCGTGCGAAAGAGAAATAAGGATAATGAAATTGTAAGGTATAAAGCATGACTAGTTGCCTAAGGATTCTCACAAAGACCCGGTATTGATTATAAAGAGACGTATTCTCCTGTGGTGGATGCAATAACTTTTCGGTATTTGATTAGTCTGGCAGTGCATGAAAAACTTGAATTGCATCTTATGGATGTAGTGACAACCTATCTATATGGCTCACTTGACAATGATATCTATATGAAAATCCCAGAAGGATTATAATTGCCTTAAAAGTCTAACTTTAATTCGAGAGAACTTTATTCAATAAAGTTGCAGAAGTCTCTTTATGGGTTAAAACAAGCAGAGCATATGTGATAGAATCATTTGACTGAATACATATTGAAACAAGGTTATAATAATGATCCCATATGTCATTGCATCTTTATAAAGAGATTTGGATCACAATTTGTGATCATTGCAGTATATGTTGATAATTTAAATATGATTGGAACTCCTGAAGAGCTTTAAAGGGCAGCAGATTTCTTAAAACAGGAATTTGAAATGAAAGATCTTGGAAGAACAAAATTTTGCTTTGGCCTGTAGCTCAAGCATCTTAAGAATAAAATTTTTGTGCACCAATCTGTTTATACAACAAAGATACTTAAAAGGTTTTATGTGAATAAAGCACACCCATTGAGTACTCCGATGGTCATAAGGTCATTTGAAATCGATAAAAATCCTTTTCGACCTAAGAAAGATGACGAAGAACTACTTGGTTCTGAAGTACCATATCTTAGTGCAATAGGTGCATAATGTATCTTACGACTCACACTCGACTAAACTTGTTAGGAAGATATAGTTCTTCGCCTACAATGAGGCATTGACAGGTGTTAAGCACATAATCCGATACCTCAGAGGTACAATGGATATGGGTTTGTATTATTCAAATTTATCCAAATCTGAGTTGGTAGGTTTTGCAGATGCATAATATTTGTCTGATCCTTATAATGGTCGATCACAAACGGGCTATGTCTTTACTTATGGTGTCACTGCTATTTCATGGCGTTCTATAAGGCAAACAATTGTAACTACATCATCTAACCATGCCGAAATTCTGGCAATTCATGAAGCAAGCCGAGAATGTGTATGGCTTAGATCGGTAATCCAATATATTCAGAAGACATGTTGATTATTCTCTCAAAAGGAGGTACCAACTATCTTGTATGAGGATAATACAGCGTGCATAGCTCAACTGAAAGGAGGGTATATCAAAGGTGACAGAATAAAACATATATCTTCAAAGTTCTTTTTTACTCATGACCTTCAGAAGAGTTGTGCTATTAATGTTCAACAAGTTGGATCTAGCAATAATCTTGATGATTCATTTACGAAAGCACTATCTACAAAGGGATTTGAAGAGTTAGTCTGAGAAATTGGACTACGACGACTTAAGAATCTCGAATGATAATTTTATAAGAAATATATCAAGAAATACAATAAAAAAGAAAAGCAAAATACTATGCTTTTTTACTTTTTTTTTTTTTTTTCTTTAATCTTTTTATTCTATTATTACTTTTTAATTATATAACATCTTAGAATTTTTATACACCAAAAATTGTCACCGAACTTAGAGCACTAGCCCGTTAGACATCCGTGATTTGTAACGGGCCGTCCAGCTAGCTCCGTGCCCCCCACCGCAAATTTTGTCAACCAGATCGAGGGCCTGGCCACAAAGGCAACGGAAGCCTGAGAGACGGAAAGGGAGGGAGAGAGGGAGGGAGAGAGAGAGAGTTGGGGTTTTGATGGCGGGAGGGCAGTCGGCCGGCGTGTACTCGCTCCCTCCGAGTCGGTTCTACGGCGAGGACATACTGTTCTGCGTGGATGTGGATGTGGAGTCGCGGACGGAGATGAAGCTGTCCGGTCCCAAGGGCCGCCCAATCACTCGCCTCGATTCCATCAAGCAGGGCCTCCTCCTTTTCGTCAACGCCAAGCTCTCCATCAACCCCGACCACCGATTCGCCTTCGCCGTCCTCGGCCAGTCCGTCTCCTGGGTTCGTCCCCCTTCCTTCCTTGATTATTGGGTTTCTTGAACGTTTCTTTTTCCTCATCTTTCTCATCCCATTTCATCAATAGTTAAATCGATCGCTTCGAGAGGATCGGGCTTCCGAAAGATTGAGAATACTCAATACTAATTTCTTTTGTTCCTAGTCTGTGCCCTATGGCTCTTGCAATTTATAAGAACAGCCACTAGCAGAATAAGGAAGTAAGTGTTATGATACTCCATAGACTCAAGCTAGAATCCTATCACGGTATGATAAATTAAATCCTGATTAGACTCCTAATAGCCTTCCCGGACCAGCAAAATAGGACTTGAATAAAACCCAGATCATGCCATATTGTTACTGTATTGAGAATAATCTTCGATGTTTTGAATGATTTGGGGAAGGTACTGTTGGGTTTTGAGTGATCTTTTTGGTTTTTTTATTTTCCCTGATGATGTTTTGATGCATAATAGTTGTTTTTTTTTTTTTAATGCAATAGATGACGAGTTTCTATACGTTATGTCTGAGGATCTGTATCAAGGATGCATGCAATTCATGGAAGCTTTGGTTTGTATTCTTTACATACACTCGATATTTGCAAATTTTTGAATGTATTTAGTGCTGGTGCGGGCGCGGGCATGGGCATGGGCATGGGCATGTGTGCATGCATCCGTGTATTTCATGACGGTCATATGCTAAACATTAGTGTATGTTTATTGTTAATTTTTGTGCAAATTCAATGGCTCTAAAACTCTACTAGTGATGTGATAGTTTTGTCAGATTTCTTATACTGTCTGAGATTATCGAAAAGACAAAGAGAGACAAAACGCACATCAATACTATCATACTCCACCCTGACCAGGCCGCTTACATGATTTATCCACCAAAGTCTTTTGACAATATGTTAGGATACATATAGCAGTTATTTTCTATGGCCATCATGAAAAATAATATGAGAAAAAAAAAGTTTTTTTTTTTTTGCTAGCAAGAAACTAAGAATTATTGAACCAATAAAGCAACATATAAAACCTGAGCATTAAACTTATGGAAACCTAAGTCATTGACGATGTAAGAGAATTGCTTTGGAAGTTAAAGTTACAGGCATACCACAGATGCTGATTTGTTTTTTAGTACAATTGTCTCAGCACATTGAATGCCATAGATATACATTATAGTGTGCATCAATATGATGACTATCATAATCATTAAGCCTCATTCCAACAACTTATGATCTACTAGATGATTTTTTTTTCATTTTCATTATTGTAAATGCAACTAAGGTTTGAATCATATGAAAATTGATGATGGGCTGCAATGATATATAGCTTCTGCCATTCTCTTTTTCTGGTTATTATATCAATATCCATTAGTTCTCTAAATGAAATATGTCTATGTGTGTGATTGGATGTTAATATTGTAACCTTATAACAGGTTTTTGTGGAAGGATAAGTTATCAAATGATTTGCTTGTAATTCATGCTGAAAATTGTGGATGTTGGGCAATCTTTTTCACTTTTAAAAGCAATTTTGAATACATATCTTTTTAATGATTTGTGATATGATAAATGGTGTGATGATTTATCTCTAACCCTCAATTTCTCCCCTTCATTTTTTTAAAATATTTGCTAATAGATATCTTTGTTGCTGTTAAGAGGCATTGTTCTTGGCTTAGGTTCTTTTGTGTATACCATCAAGATGAGACCATGAAGTGACAAATCCAATTTATATCTTTCATTCAATGTTTATTTTGCATACAAGAAAGCTCAAGCATCCAAACATTATTTTCTTATCTTCTAGGTAGAGGATAAATGTGAGACAAGTCCTAGTAGTATCTAGATAGTTTCATATGTTGTTTTCCCACCTTAAAAATCACTTTCAATCATCAATAAAATGCCTCTTGATCTAGTTGGGGAAACCATCTTATCTCCATTTCAAGGATGCAAATTCTACCAAAACTTCAATTCACATCCAATAATTTAACATACTTTAACTAGTCAAGGCAATAACCAAGATTTTTTTTTCTAATGATATTTGTTCTACAATCTTATCAGTTTAGAGCCACTTGTTCTCAGTTCCTTCTATAGAAACAAACCGCCTTCTTAAATCAACAGCTAGAACATATGAAACCGAAAGATCTACATACGAACTAAAGTTACAATGAATACATCGAACCAAAAGATTGTATACGGAATTGCCTAGAGAAATGTGTAATGAGATACATCCATGATATAATAGATTCCTTCCATTCCCATCAAGGCTCTCTGGTAACTTGCTTCCTTTTCCTTATGCTTAATTCTTTCCTTTCTCCTGTTGTTTCTTGATAAATTGATCCTCTTCTTCTTTTATTGATAGAGAACATTTGGAGATCGAAAAGAGCATCCATCATCTCATATTGTTTCCTTTATACTTGAAGAAATGACCAGCCAAGAGGAGAGTCTACCTGCCCTTTTTAATATATGTTTTGCACACAACAAGGTGCAAGTTCTATTAGATGTTAAGATTAGGATGATGTAGGTTAAAGAAATATGCTGCAGGTAGCAGTTTGATAATTTATAAAGATTTTTCTATTATGTGATGATTATTGTGCAATTCTATTATATGATATCTATGTGCTGTATAAGAACATCATCTTGAGAGAAGTACCATTAGAGATTTGCCTGGTGTATGAGTTCTTTACCATGTTCTTGTATCCTCTGAAGGTACCTATCTTTTCCTTTTCTTTATTGCCCTAATCTTTCTCTGTTTCTTTTCGTCTCAAGATCCTTTGATCTTTCTTTGCTCTTGCGAAAAGGAAAACACTATAGAGATTAATCATGTCCTTCCAACTCATTATCTTTTCTGCCTTCTACTGGGGGTAGAAATAATTTAAAGAATAACCCTCTCTTTTGTTCTTTTCTCGTTTCATATGGTTTTACATACAGAAAGTATAAAAATTCCATAGGCTTATGCAAAGATTGCTAGTTGGGAGTTGATATCATTGTTCTCCACCATGAACATTTCAGAATATTTCAACTTTCAATTCATCAAATTGAGTATAATGCTATTTGACTTTGTGCTTCTGAAATTAAAAGTTTGATTAAAATTTTTTTTGCCATAAGTTTTTACAGACTTTTGGTATTATTGTCTGTGGCTTGACTTAAATAGATAATAATATACTGCCTTTTTAATATTGGGGTGAATTCTAAAATTAAACTTAACTTTTTCAAATTTGAAGATTAGGAAGGAATTCAGCAATGAGGTTGAATCTGCAATTGCTGCAGTTCAGGGACTTGCAGCAGCAAACTCGCCGTATGGCCTTGCAGATATTACCCAACTTTTCCGAATAGCAGCCCATGAAGCAAAGAAATCCCGCATGCAAGGTCGCCTCTTCAGATTGGTACTTCTCATACTTCTTAAATAAGGCTTATTTTCTTCATTTCATGGATGAGGCTCAGTTATTGGCTTAGAAAGTGTTGCGAGCTTGGTGATCTCTATTGGATAGTTTAAATCTTTGATTTTGAATACAACTTTCTTTGGATTACTGCTTCTTGTTTCTTTTTGACAATGCTACATTTTGCACCAAGCATTATATTTTCTAACCACAATTAACATAAGGCCAATTTTAGCTTCATTATTTTTTGTGTGCAATTATTAACATGTACAAGAGGATTTTCCTTGGATTACATGAATGTGGAAGGAGGATCCCTATAACCATTCAAAGATAATAAACAATATTAGGCCTCATTCTTCTTCAGTAGTCAAGCCAAGACTTTGATGTATATGAGGTTCTTGATAGTTGATTAGCAAGTGGTCAGATCAACTTCAAAATATAAAAACAAATAGGTTAACCCGAACTCGATCTGTGTAACCTGTTTAATAATTAGGTTGTGTTCGAATTAATACGAATACTTGACACGTGCGACCTATGTAACCCATATAAACTGTGTAACCCATGTAACTTGTGTAACATATTTAATACCAATTCACTGATAAAGTGATTCTATATTCAAATTAATAATTAAAACATAATTTTTTTTTCATTCAAAAAGAAAAAGAGAGACACATACATAAAATCCTTATATAAGCATATAATTGCCATAATAAAATAATAAATAATTAAAAGGTGATATTAACTTAGGTAAATAGATTTGATGGGCTGTATTTGATTTAGCGAGTTGAGTTATACGAATTGATCCGTTTAATAATTGGATTAATTGTGAGCCAATTTCGGTTTAGTGGGTCAACTCGAGATCCAACTTGTTTATTAATCGTGGCTGATGGATCAACCTGATTTTAGTGGGTTAACTTCGTGTTGCGTTCGAGTCTGTTCACAGGTTGTATCCAAAATTTCCATCCCTAAGCTCAACCACTTCAACTGCTTGGCCAAGCCAAGTCATCAACTTAAAGGTGGGCTGGCATGGTGGTAATAAACATTTAAATGGGAAACATTTTAGGGGCTGAATGTCTCACTTTTGACTACTTTTGCTGGTGTCAGTCTAGGTTGATCACTCTTCTCTTGCTATCATTTGTCTCTTGGATGTGAATGAAGCTGATAGCTCTTTTCTTCTCCCCCAATCAACCACTGTCTCCCCTAGTATGTGTAGAAAGGTTTGTCATGGTCACTGGCTATAGTCGTTAGGTTGTCCTTTCCCTTCCCTTAGCTTTTTAAAAGTTGAAAGAGATGTCGATCGTCAAAAATACCCAAAGGTGGGTGTGTACATTGTTTCTCCTCCTATTAATCTTTCACTGTCAACATGGAGATAGAGGAAAAGGATTCTTTTTTCTCTCTGGTTAACCTTAATCTATCTATTTAAAAGTTGAAAGAGAAGTCGATCGTCAAAAATACCCAAAGGTGGGTGTGTACATTGTTTCTCCTCCTATTAATCTTTCACTGTCAACATGGAGATAGAGGAAAAGGATTCTTTTTTCTCTCGGTTAACCTTAATCTATCTCTCACTTTTGATGTTTGATATTATGGGATTCTTCTGTAATTAACTACTTGCCATCAGAGATGGAGGGGGTTTGGTTTTGAGATGTGATCCGATTTCCCTCTAGCCCCATGGGTGACCCATCCTCGAACCATTTGACCAAAGACTTTAGCATCAAATAGGTTAGGTTGAGTTAACATGCTCAAAACATTAGTTAAGTCCAAGGTCTGCAAAATCAGTACTCATGCTGGTACATTATTGGTTCGATATGATATGATTGATATAGCACACACCCCATATCAAGACAGGGAGCCAATACCTTTTTTTTTCCTCTCTCACTTTCAATCATCATATTGCTCGAGATTGGATGTCACAAGTTGCCACTAGGTTGAACGGGGTGTTTCTACATGGTTCGGACTGGTTCGGTTCATATTGAATTGAACTTGAAGGTCATCATGATATGGTATAATAGAGTTGGCATGGCAAAACATTGGTTGAGCCTTTCTTTAACTCTCAGTTTGGCTGAACAACAGGAGGAAGAAAGTTCTCTTCCTCTCCATTTCTCCTTTATCATAATATAGCATAGATTAGTCACATGATTTCATTTGTTGTCGTGCAATGTTAATTTACTAATTGTGTAACTTAACCGTTCTTTTACTTTTTAAAGCATCATGAAGTATGAATTTTCAGACTTTGCAAGATTAGTGATTTTGTTCTGACTGAAATAGCTTGGAAAAAATGGTTCATTTTTGGTTAATATTAGGCTACATTCTTGTGTTTGAACATTGCCTTTGGGGTCTTAATTGATACATATCAGGAGTGACAAATTTTTAATAGATTTTGTAAACTAAAAACATATCTTCAATTCTTTCTAATGGTGACGATTCTGTGTTCAAATAGGTATTTTCTAACACAGATGTCACTCTTGTAAGCTTATTTGGTGGTGATCAATTTATTTCTGTTCTTTCTACTTTTCTGGTGTCCAACTAATCTGTCATATTGCTGCAGTTATCCTTGGCATGTCTATTAGCTTCTCCCTATATATATATAGTTCTCTATTCAACTGTGTTTCCTAAACTGAGATGGTGTTGCAGGTATAGGGAGTTGATGTATCATTGATAAGAACATTAATGGTTTGACCTGGATATTGCCAGTTATGTACAGGAAATTTAGAAGTTGCGCTGGAAGCATGTAAAAGTGTAAAATTTAGTTGGGATGGTGTGCTCTTGTATAACAAAAACTAAAAATGCTACAAAAGACGATATGCTGTGGAAAGGTTGGAAATGATGCTGGGAACTTGAAAAAAAAGAAGTTGAATCCAAGATGTGATGAAATTTCCATAAAAAATGGTCTTAATTGAAAAATATAGCTTCTAATTAAGAAGAAGAGCAGAAAAGTACCTATGTAACCACAAATAGAAGTTTTTTTTTTTTTTTTACTTATTAAGAAATTCCATAACTCTACTGGTGGCATCAGTAGCAGTAAAGGTGCTGAATCATGATATTTTAACTTTTAAGAAATTACATTGCCCATTACTGGTGACATCATCACCATGCTTGTAGTCTGGTGTCTAATATTACAATTGATTGTCTATTTCCCTGATCAAATAAATTTTGTGTTGTAAGCTGACCTAGCTATGCCATAAATAAGACATAGATCTTGGCAACATGAAGTAGTATTGGTATCATGTTGGTGCGTACCATCCTATGCCAGACCTATGCTAAACCACCTGTATCGAGTTTTAGCTCACCGAACCAACCCATGTACTAGGCATACCGATATTGTACCAATGTGGTAGTGGTATGGGGTCTGATATCGAGACAATGGACCAAGGTGTAACCCTTCTTGTGCATTTAACTATTTATTATAAAGAGAGATGCATGAATTAATAAAGACTATATAAACTAAACACATCATGTTGGGATATGCTTTTTCTTTATGTATCCTACCATGTATCTTTTCTTGGTTGAGCATACATGTATAGACCTTTCTTTCCAAGAGGTGGGTTTGACTTTGTTGATTCTACTCGACTCAACTCAACTCATCTAAGCCTTTTCCCAACTACATGGGGTCGGCTACATAAATTTGCTTCCTCCACTCTGCTCTATTCAGGACTAAATCGATATTCAAATTACAAATAGTTATATATCTTTTTTAATTATTTTTGTCCATATTAGTTTAGGTCCACCTTTACTTTTACCTTTATTCTTATCATAGATTGTTAAACAATCACTCTTTCTAACTGGAGCGTCTAAAGGTCTTCGTTGTATATGTCCAAACCACTGTAACTTTGTTGATTCTGCTTTTTGATTTTGTGGATTTCTTCTTGTTTTTTTTTCTCCTACCGAGGTCAGTCATTTAAAATGGCAATTGTCTTCCAATCATCTCTTAATATTTCTAAGTTTTCTTTGGTTTCTTATTTTGTTCTCTTCTGTTCTTGTGAATTCTCAATCAAAATACAGGAGCCATCCTTAGGAGATCCATCTTTGGCCTATCTCAGGCATGTACACATCATCTCAAATAATTTTGCCTCACTTTAGTTCTATTGTTGTTAACGTAATATCTGTCTAATATGGTTTTCTGAGCTCTACCTGATATAATTATATCTGCAGCAAGTTTAACATTTGGCTTTGGAGCCTAATCAGGCTAGCCTATTCTTCTAACACCTTGCCAAAACAAGATACATTGGCTGCAAATAATCTGCCAGTACTTCAAAGAACCTCAATTTTAAATGTGTTATGATATCATCAAGTTAACAAGATGAATCTGAAATGGGGTAAAACCTATTCCAATGTGCCATATATAAATGGTCTAAAATATGAAATTCTCTGTTTCAAGCAAAACTTTTGGTAAGTGGAGTCCCAGTGTTGTATGCCCACATTAACTTGTCGGAAATGTTTCAGGCTAAGTTTCAATCATGTACCTCAAAATTCTCATCTTTGATGTGCTCATCCCATGCTTACCCTTCACTTTGCCCGATATCTCATTTCACTAAATAAATCAAGCCTTTAGCTGTCCAATTATTTGTTAAATGATGATCAAGGGACACTGGAGAGTGGGTGCCGGAGAAGATTTGGCTGCACAATGGGAAAGCTGAAGAAAAACTAAAGGTAATTGAATAATATCTACCTTGGTAGTAGAGCAGGAACAAATGTTTTGTTAGATTCCACAGCAAATACAGCATGCCAGGTAGAAGATTCCAGCTGCTTAGCAGCAAATCACATCTCTGTATCATGAGCCATGCCTCAAACCTTATAATTTTGGACCTTTCCAGGGTTGATACTTTTTCTTCTTTAACAACTTTGGCAAAAAGAATTTGTTTGAGATTTCTTGTCCCTTATTTCTCACGGCATCTTCAGCTCCATCCAAATTTTCTTTAGCTTCACATGTCATGCATAGCCGTTTTCTTCAGATCAGTTTTAATTCTGTATTCTCTTATGTCCTTGCTTATTCCAAGTTTTAACTTGAAAAGGGCTGAATGTTGAAAATTGAGAAGAAACACTTTAAATAGTTGTCTTCATATTGCCATGGAGACTTAAAAGTAACCTTTCAGAAATAAATTTATTCTTTTAACCCTTGAATATTGAGATGTGAAGCAGGGATTCAGTGAAGTATGCTTACAATTAAGTCAGAGGAGAATATAGGCTTCTTCAATAGGCTTTGTTATTTGTTTTAAGGTAGCATTCTGAAACACGTTTAATTTTTGTCTGATTCGAACAGGTTGAGCAGTTGGACTGCCTAGGTCATCAGCTTGCACAGTTTGTGAAAGTAATGGATCTGATTGGGATAAAAATATAATAAGTCAGAATGAACTATCTCTAGGTCATTCAGTTAATGCTGTGCAATAGGAATGTTACGACAATATTCTTGCATTCTTCCTGTGAATATTATTTTTCTTCACATCAAACATTTGCATCTGGATCTTCCATCTCCAGTTACTTAAACAATTTTGATTTTACTCTGCAAATTCTGTCTCCACTATCAGCTTTCTGAGTTGGCATCTATACTTCATTCTCTCAAGAAGAAGTGGGAAGTTCAACATCTAATTAATTTTCATCTCAGGTACTCATTTATTGCAGATCATCAGTTCGGCCCCAGCATCAGTGGCCTGTAAGTCAGAAGGTTTTCAGCATGGATGTTATCTATCTTCATGACAAGCCTACTCCCGAGAACTGCCCCCAGAAGGTATACGATGCTTTAGTTGACGCCGTTGAGCATGTCAGTGAATATGAAGGCTACATCTTTGAGAGCGGGCAGGGTCTTGCAAGGGTCCTCTTCCGGCACATGTGCATGCTCCTTTCTCACCCACAGCAACGATGCGTTGAAGATGATCTTGACATCCCCAAGTCCCTCACAAGGAAGTCACCAACTTCAACTGATGCTAATCCCAATGACGATAGCATTTCTTTCTCCAGCCAGTAAATTGCATGTTTTGAACTGATT
Source organism: Calamus simplicifolius (assembly GCA_900491605.1). Taxonomy (NCBI): domain Eukaryota; kingdom Viridiplantae; phylum Streptophyta; class Magnoliopsida; order Arecales; family Arecaceae; genus Calamus; species Calamus simplicifolius. The sequence goes on along the minus strand of UESW01004221.1, from coordinate 142,331 downwards.
TACGTTTATAAATGTTTTCATGAAATTTATTTAGTTTATCCTTATAGTTGTATTATATGGCCTTTCTGACCCTTTATAATGCTTCTAAAATTTAAAGTCTAGCCAGTACAAGAAATCCAGCCATGTTAGTTGGGATTTATGGTGTGGGCTTGATAAAATGTGGTAAATACGAAAATTTGGTGAAGTTATTTTGGTCTGCATCCTTCGTGGTAATATTTGGATTATTGAATTTGTTTCCATGCTTTAATATACTGGTATAGGACGAGGAGTATGCCATACATTTTCAAAACTTGATGAATTGATTTTTTTTTTTTTCCATCCTTTACGCTAATATCTGGATTATCGAGTTTGTATTCGTGATTGAATATATTGGAAGAGGGCTTGAGGAGCATGCATTTCGGAGGTGGGATTTGTAGAACATTTTATATACAGAAAAATGTCTATCACTGTATCATGGCTTGGATATCTAATCGATGCATTGAACGAAGCTGATCAACATTTTTCTTTTTTTTGGGCCTGGGTATGCATCAAAAGTCGCATAAGTTGTAGGTGTAAATGTTGACCCTGTTACCAAAAAAAACTGTGGGCGTAGAGATTCTCCATGTCATCTGGAGGGGTCGAATGCAGCAAGTGGCAATAAACCAGGAATGGAGAAGTGGATAGGTGATGAACCGGGAATGGAGATGTGGATGGGTGATTGGCTTTATTATCGAGAAATCTTTTGCTCTAATGGTGTGGTTTTCTTGGCTTTAGCTATTTTATCTATAATCTAGCGTGGACATTTGTAGGGTCTGTTGCTGCTCTTGTTCGTTGCTGTGAGGGGAGTTCATCAATCTAACGTTAAGATTCACATTATCTCACTCTGCGACAGCGGGGCTGCTTTCTCAGCAGGACTTTTCTCGTTAGATATGCGAGCAATCATGGTGGCTTTTCATGTAGCGTTCGAATGAAATGAAATCCATGCTTTTTAGCTATTCATTGTTTCCCTGGTTGAGCGGACCTGGTTTTGGATTTAGTGTACCGTTGGTAAGATGCTGTACTCGCAATATGATTGATTTTGCCTCTGCAGCATTCCTGGTCATTGCGGAAAAGGCTGCAATATGATTGATTTTGCCTCTGCAGCATTCCTGGTCATTGCGGAAAAGGCTGGGTTTTGTGAAGCACGTCTGGTGGAACACGCGGGAACTGAACGTTGAGGATGCTGGCATTGCTGTCCTGCTTGGGATTGAATTGTATGCCTGGTTCAGTGCTGGTGAGACTATCGGAATATGGTTTTACCGGCTGCTATGAACAATTTCAAACCAAACCATCCTAACCTGTTGAAGGGGTATAAGGTACGTATCTTTTTCTATGTGGGTTCTCCTCAAGGTGATTTGAATACCTAGCCTCATTTTACATTTAAATCAAGTATGTAATTCTTGCAATGCATGAGATCGGCTATTCTCCTCTTATGGAACAAGATAAAATTGATGTGACATAAATTATGGGATTATAATGCTTCAAGCTCATCTGCTAGTTTAATTAATTTGGTTAGTGGGCCCAAATTATATAGTTCAAAAACTTGAGTGAAAGTTAATTGGTAGCAGATGAACTTGAGTATAAGCATATAATATTTTTTTTTTCATTCAATGTGGGACTATTTTTGGGGTGTTATATTCACATCGCAAATTAGGTAGAACTCTTACAACCGTCTTATGGGTAGCCTTTTTTTTCATATCAACCAATTTTCACACACTCGGATCGGCTCTGTTACTATTTACAACGCTCTAAGCCCATCTACTAGTCAAATAAACTTCGTTATCATGCCGAAACAATATGGCCAAAAAATTCGAATGAAAGTTAATTGGTAGTAGATGGACTTGAGTGTAAGCGCATAACACTTTTTCTCATTAAATGTAGGATTATTTTTTGGGTGTTATAATAGATTATTTACTATTTATTTAAAATTATTACCCTTCCAAAGTCATCTAAATATCTTGTTTAGGATTAATTCTATGTTTATCTCTAAGGTCAAATCTAAACTCTGATACCATTTGTAATGCCTCAAACCCACTTGCTGGTCCAATTAGCTGCATTAACAGGTCGAAACCATATGGCCTAAAAAACTTGAGTGAAAGTTAATTGGTAGCAGATGGATTTGAGTATGCACATAATACTTTCTTTTCTATCCAATATGGGACTATTTTTGGAGTGTTACAATCTTTCTTCCTTATAATGTGACGTCCTCGTCGCATGCCATAAATTAGTCAGAATTTACCAAAAGTTGGGTTGGTGTTGTAAGGATGAAGCCACACAATGGCGGAATTCTTACCACCGTTTTATAGATAGTCTTTTTCTCATGCCTATCAACTTTCGCACACTCGAATCGGCTCTGATGCTATATGTAACTAAGTTCATATGCTAATCCAATTAAATTCTTTAGCGTGCCAAAAATATATGGCCCAAAAACTTGAGTGAAAGTTGATTGATGGTAGATGGACTTGAGTATAAGCACATAATATTTTCTTTTCCAATCAATATGAAATTATTTTTTAGGTGTTACATGAATTTAATAGTTTTTGTGCATGTAAATGGATTACATATAGGAAAGAAAAGAAAGAAAATGAAAAAAAAAAGGAAAGAGAATGAAGTGTAGAAGAAGAAAAAAAGGAAGAAAATGAGAAGGTGTGAAGGGAGAGGATGCGAGGATTTGGGAGAAGAGAATGGTTTGGCATTGTTTATAGCGAAAGAGGAGCGGGCTTCTTAAAAAAAAGTTAAAACATGTCTGATGTGGCTGATAGGAAGCCACGTGGCATATGATGTGGCTTATAAGAAGCCACGCGATAAATACAACGTCTGGTACCAGGGTCAGTCCTAGGCGGCCCCTAAAGGGATTGGCCCTTAGACGGCCATATGGCCAGTCCTAGGCGGCCCCCAAAGGGATTAGCCCCTAGACAGCCCCCAGGCGATTGATCCCTAGACAGTGCTAGTCCTAGGCGACCCCAAGGCGATTGGCTCCTAGACGGCCCCAGGGCCAGTCCTAGGCGGCCCCAAGGCAATTGGCCCCTAGACGGCCCTAGGGCCAATCTTAGGCGGCCCCCAGACGATTGGCCCCTAGACGGCCCCCAAACGATTGGCCCCTAGACGGCCCCCAAAGGGATTGGCCCCTAGACGGCCTCAGGGCCAGTCCTAGGTGGTCTCCAGGCGATTGGCCCCTAAACGGCCCCAGGGCCAGTCCTAGGCGGCCCCCAAAGGGATTGGCCCCTAGACGGCCCCAAGGCCAGTCCTAGGTGGCCCCCAGGCGACTGACCCCTAGACGGCCTCAGGGCCAGTCCTAGGCGGCCCCAAGGCGATTGGCCCCAAGGCGATTGGCCCCTAGACGACCCTAGGGCCAGTCCTAGGCGGCCCTCGGGCGATTGGCTCCTAGACGGCCCCAGGGCCAGTCATAGGCGGCCCTAGGCACCTGGCCCCTAGACGGCCCTAGGGCCGGTCCTAGGTGGCCGCAAGATACTTAAAGGTCTGACAAGGTAGAGGATGTCATTCTGAACATCCTTTTCAGAAGATCTCAATCTAAAAAGTCGATGACAGATCCTTTTCAGAGGGCTTCAGTCCAAAAGTCATTAGCAATATTTAATGACCCTGGCTAAATAAGCATCAAAAGGTGATTATCTGCCATAAAGTATCAATTATTTCGAGTTAGAAAAGCCACTAAGATCCGAAAGGTCATTAGCAATATTTAATGACCCTGGCTAAATAAGCATCAAAAGGCGATTATCTGCCATAAAGTATCAGTCACTTCGAGTCAGAAAAGCCATTAAGGCCCAAAAAGTCATTAGCAATATTTAATGACCCTGGCTAAATAAGCATCAAAAGGAGATTACATGCCATAAAGTATCAATCACTTCGAGTCAGAAAAGCCATTAAGGCCCAAAAAGTCATTAGCATACTTTAATGACTCTGAATAAATGAGCACTAAAAGGCGATCATTTTTGGCCAAACACTGATGATGTCGGAACAATGGATGCAGATCTAATCCGATCAGCTCTAACATTCTATCTGTAAGGATGTTGACACGTAATAGCATTCGGGGGAAGAACACTGGGAAAGACCGATAAAAGGAAGGTAAGAGCAGGCATAAGGTAAGTTTTTCTACAGAGAAAGATAATCCAATTATTCCAGAGATAGTTTTTCTTCTCCCAAAGGAGAAGGGAGACCCCTGCTGTGTTCCTGGTTTTCTGATTTGAGCATCGGAGGGTCCCTAGCTAGAATCCCCAGTTACGAGACTTCTTGCAGGATCTTGAAGATGAAGGATCGGGGTAATTGACTCTCAAGGCCATTAGCTCAAAGTGACCAGGCATCAACAGATTGGTGCGCCAGGTAGGGGGAGGGCACAGCACACAACGCGAAGAAGCTTGCCTTTCTCTAACTCTTTTCTATAAGACCTTCTGTAGAAGATTCGATGGAGCCAACATATGTTCAGGAAGCCTCTTCTGACTCCCTTGGGGGGCATCCCTCTACGACGGATCTATCATAAACTAGCTCTCCTGTCTCCTCACCACCTATAATATCACCGCTCTGCGCGACCAATTGGCTCACCTTACTCAGCAGGTTCAAGCCCTCATTGAAGTGATCCGTGAACTGCAAGAATAGCAGCCTGCAACTGCTCATCGGTAGGCCAGATTTTCTGCACCACCATAGACTGCTGCTCCATCTAGTCAGCAGTCTGCACATAGAAAGTCCTCTCAGAAGGAACATTCTCACCATCAAATTCCATCTGAGCGCTATCACCCAGAGAGCCTCAAGAGATCGAGGTCTTCTACTCTCCACTCTGGTGGTTATGAGCACCGAAAGGGGAAGAAGCCCCGAAGTTCACATCGTCATCGACCTCAGTATCCTACTTCTTCCTCGTCCGAATATGCAGATGAGGATATTAATGATCGGATGGAAAGATGCCTGGAAGAGCAAAATCGGCACCTGGAGGAGCTTAGTCAAAAGCTCCATGATCATTCGGGGATAGAATATGATTCCCGTCCTTCTTTCTCTTGCCGGATCATGGAAGAACGCATACCCTACCGGTTCCGTCTTCCTCAACTAGACCCATATGATGACACTACTGATCCATTGGATCATTTGGAGAGTTACAAGTCCCTCATGCAGGTCCAAGGAGCCACAGATGCTTTATTATGTATCGCCTTCTCTGCCACTCTTCGGAAGGCCGTCCGTGCCTGGTATTCCAGGTTGCTCCCGCACAGCGTTGACTCTTTTCAGCAGCTGAAAAAGGCATTTCTGACACAATTCGATGCCTGCCGCAAGATTCCCCGGGTAGCTGATAGCCTCTTCTCCGTCCAACAAAAAGAGGGCGAGCTCCTAAAGGATTTCATAGCTCGATTTAAAGCTGCGGCACTAGAGGTATATCATCTAGATGATGCCGTGGCTACCCTGGCTTTAAAGCGGGGGCTTCGTCCCTCTCGCTTCACTTACTCCTTGAATAAGAGACCGCCTAGCTCCTATGCTGAGCTCTTGGATCGGGCACACAAGTATATCCGTGCTTATGAGGCTGATCATACCCGAACGGATGCTGATCGAACGGCTAGCAAGAAGCCGTTTCGGGAGGTGCTAAGCAGACTTCCTCCCAAGAAGCCTGAACCCCGCGTCGTCCGGATAATCGGCACCAGAACCCGCCTACTGAAGAAGGAAGTTACACCCCTCGAAGGTGCACGGCCAGGAGTGTGCTCGATTTCTTTCTAATTTATAATTCTAGCATCGTTTGTGGAAATATAGGTACACAGTCATGAACAATGATATCCATAGATTTAGATGTCAACATAACTTGAAGAAATACAACAACACGATTATGATTGAACCTCAGATACCAGGAATACATGCCATCTATGATCTGAATAATGGCTCCTTGTTCGTCTTCCTAGTTAAAAACTATGACACCCATTAATAGTTAAAGACATGAACTTACAATAGCCAAATTCAGAAGTCGTGACACCCCAGTTTACAAAAAACGACACCCCATTCATAACACATTGAGGAAGGGCCTAACGACACCAAGGTTCACATATTACGACACCGTAGCTGAAAATGTTCAGGCATGAACTAACGACACCCATGAAACAACTTACGGCACCCCATATAAAAAATAACGATACCTTTAGCAGTTAAAGACACACCGGAAAGAAACAAACGAAGATCGTGAAGGTTATAATCATGGGTGTCGTAGCGTTGTCGCTAGGGTGTCGTAACGTTTCAACTTGGGTGTCGCAAAGATTTTCGGGCGAATTCCTTTTGGGGTGTCGCGGGCTTTCTCTCCAGCGTCAGTTATAAGCACGACACACCCTTTAGCAGTTCAAAACACCCCAAAGAACAAACTACGATACCCCAGAAAGAAAAAACGAAGATCGCGAAGGTTATAAGCATGGGTGTCGCAGCGTTGCCGCTAGGGTGTCGTAACATTTCAACTATGGTGTCACGAATGATTTTTGGCCGAATTTCTCCTTGGGTGTCGTAAGGTTTTAAGTACCGGTGTCGTAGCATTGTCGCTAGGGTGTCGTGATATTTGAACTGCGGTGTTGCGAAGTCGGTTCGGCCGAGCATAACTGGGGTGTCGTATTTGTTTAACAGAGGTGTCTTATTACTTTAACTTGGGTGTCGCAATACTCTCAACTTTTTTCCTAGGGTGTCATCACTGATTTTCGGCTGATTTTCTCCTGCGATGTCGCGAGGCTTTTCTCCAGCATTCGTTTGGAGCACGGGTGTCGTAGGCTTGTAACTATGGTGTCTTAACAGTAAATATGGGGTGTCGTAGCTTTTATGACGACACCCCGAAGCACGGGTGTTATAGGTTTGTAACTAGAGCTATATGGAAAGAAAATAACGGGGAATATAGGCCACCGAAACACTCTGACAACACCCCAGTTCATAAGTTATGCAGTATGACATTCGTGCTACAAAATAGTAAACTCTAAACAGTTATAACTCCCAGAATATCATAACTGTTTTGGTCTAAGGAAGTGACTTGCGCATTAAACAGTTTCCTAATGCATTAACTTCCTCTAACAGCAAAAAATAGTTGATGTAATAAAGGAGCTTTACAAAGAAGTGGGAACAAGGACTTTTTACTTCCTGCTATGGATGACATTTCTCCAGAAGTTTTTGTATGAAGACCTTAGTGGCTACGTATTCCAGCCTCGAAGCTGAAATATTTTCTTCCGACCGGACTCTTAAAGCGAGGGCTCAGGATCTTGCTCAAACCTTGGACTGATTCCTTGCATCCGAAAGCCAGAGCGAGGGGGAAGAAGAGTTTTTCTTGCACAGATGTAATCCAAGAAAAAAATGGTGGTAGAAGTAGGCTTTAGGAAAAGGGCATTTTCGTCTGCATAAAAATTTTAAAATAAAGGCGAAACGCTTTTAATGGCCGTCACGATTAGAACGTAACATCGTAGCAGAGCCATACCGTTCCGCATCGTCAGCCACGTAGGATCCATGTGGACCAATCAGGAGAGGCGGTGCAGCCCACGTAGAACTTACTGCACCAGGGGTGGTGTACAAAGACTTTTCCTTGATAGCATTTCACGTCAGAACTGCTGGAGGATTTGAAATGAAAGGAGGGGAAAAAAAGCCGTAAACTTAAAAAACAAGCCGACCCTTTCTTTTTTTTTTGGTTGACCATGGCTGCCCTAAGGTAAGTCTTTAGCAATAGCAACATTGTTTTGTCTCTGTTTCATGCCTCCAATGACGTCTCCCAACGTACCAATCAAGTCAGAATACTTGGTCAAACAATCTTGCAGGCGGGCGTTAATTGCGTTGTGGAGCAGAGGCCATTTCTTCCTGCTGCTGTGGAGCAGAGGCCACTTCGACAGGCACAGACGAGAGGAGGTTTGGTTGGGGATGAGAAGGAAGCGAAGGAGAGCAACACAAGTAGCCATTGTTTGTGAAGTGAAAGCATGGGAACAGGGAAATGCTTGTTTTATGGTGATCATGAAGAGAATTTTCTACGTATCTCTGTAGAAAAATCAATATATCATTGATTTCTGATCAATTCCATCTTACTCTTTTAAACTGTGAGTGAATTAGCACTTTCCCTCTAAACTTTTTTAAAATATTATAAGTGACTTCCTCATTATGGTTTAATTTGTATTTTATCATTACTATTTGAATAGCTGTTAATATAAAAAAGTGATCACATGTTTGTCATGTAAATTTGATATATCCCCTTATTTTAAAAATCTAAGTGATTTGATGATTAAAAGTAAAAAAATTATGTAATTTTTTTTCCTGAACAATGAATAATTGGAAAAAAATTATTTCAATTTTTTTTTCTTCCGAATCTTAGAATTTGAGGAGCTATCGGTAAAAAAATTTGTATCCCATACATCGTTGCTGTAAATATCTAGCTTTACTCCTATTGGCATATTGAACTCTCCAACATTATGAAAACGGAATTCATTCTTGTTAAAGTCGGTGAAGATTTCAGGGATTTTCTTTTACTCGGCATAGTAGGTTGGGTTTCTCGGCTACATAAATGAGGTTGCAAGACCCTCTTCACTCGATGGAAATGTTACTCTAATTTTAGTAAAAACATCACAGTCGAATACTTTGTCAAGAAAAGCTCCGTGAGAACTGTCAAACATGATCTTTCATCATCAGCAGGCATTCTGAATAAATCCTTTTGCCAATAAATCACCAAGCAGGAATGCTGATGCGCTTGTCAAAGTTGAGTTAGATCTATTGCAAGACAAACTGGAGTTGAATCTATAGCTTATGAGGTGGATTGGTGCCAGAAATGTGCTGCATATCTTTAATGTGCTGGTCCATCGAAGGCCCCACTTCTATTAGCAGGAACTACTACTTTTATTTCTTGGTGTGTTCCTAGATTAAGTAAAATTTTGATCGTTTTTTGTGTCTAAATTCAGCTAGAGCAGACTATATTATTGAGATGATGATAGAAAACTTAATACAGAAGGATCAATCCCAAGCAACACTATCTCAATGTTTCATGTTTAACTAGTTGCTGCATGCTATGGCATTATGCAAATGTAATACCACAAGCACACATGCTAGCCTAATTAACTCTGTTAGTGGGCCAAAATCATGTGACCTAAAAACTTGAATGGAAGTTAATGAATAGCATACTTAAGTTATAAACATATAATATTTGGATGGGATGATGATGGAAACATTAATACAGTAGGATCATTCCCTCAATGGTTACCCAACACCAATGCCATGAGCACCAAGTCAACCATCAGTTCGTAGATTATTTGAAGGAGAATGTGATTCTCCCTCAATGGACTCCTTTTATTACACCACCGCACAATGGAGTATCGAAAAGGAGAAATCACACACTGTTAGATATGGTATGTTCCATGATGAGCCTTGCAGATCTCTCAAAATGTTTTGGGTTATGCACTAGACACCGCCGAATATACCCTAAATGGGTTCCATCTAAATCGATCAACTTCACTTTCTATGAGATATGGTGTGAAAAGAAACCATCCCTTAATCATTTAAGGATTTGAGGCTTGTTACGCTTATATGAAGCGTAATGAATTAAGCAAGCTTAAAGCTAGATTCGATAAATGCAATTTTATAGGGTATCCAAAACAAACAAAAAGATACTACTTCTACCACCCACTCGAACAAAAGGTGTTTGTCTCGAGACATGCCTTATTTCTAGAGAATGGGATTCTTTCAGCAAAGGATAGTGGGAGTAAGATTGAACTTAGTGAAGCTCAAGAACCAAAATTGAATAGATAAAATGGAGCACATGCCGAATGCTATGAGAGTTGAATCGAAAACTTAACCCATATTTAGGCAGCCATTGCATGAGTTTTTACCGGGAGAGTGAAGCAATAGGAAGCTCCAAGTACACACCAGCTATGTAGATCTATTAGGATAATTCACATTCTGAGAGACATGGATTTCTCATAGAGGATGATGAGCCTATCAACTACGAAGAGGCAATATCTAATATTGACTCCGAGAGATGGCTTAAGGCTATGAAATCTGAAATGGACTCCATGTATGATAACCAGGTATGAACCTTGGTTGATCCATCTGAAAGGGTAAAACCCATTGGGTGCAAATGGATCTTCAAAAGAAGATCGACATGAATGGTAATATGATTACTTATAAGGCAAAGCTAATTGCAAAAGGTTACAAGCAAAGACAAGGTGTTGACTTTGATAAAACATTTTCCTTTGTGGCCATGCTTAAGTCCATAAGGATTTTACTTGCAATAGTAGCATATTATAACGATGAGATCTGGTAGATGGATGTCAAGACCGTCTTTCTAAATAAAAATTTATCGGAGGATGTGTATATGACACAACTAGAGGGTTTTGAATCTATAGATCCTAAGAAAGTGTGAAAGCTACAAAGGTTTATTTATAGACTTAAACAAGCTTCTAAAAGTTAGAACATCCAATATTATGTGACAATCAAAGAGTTTGATTTTACCAAAAATGAGGATGATCCATGATATATTATTAATAGGAATGTTAGCCCAGATGGCAACCCAAGAGAGGGGAGGGGGGGGGGGGGGGGGGGTAAAATTGGGTTCTTTAAAAATTTTAATCTAATTTAAACTAGTAATGCTAATGTGCAGTGATTGAAAAAGTGTAAGTGCAGTGAGATATAATCCAAGCTAAGTATAGAGAAGAGAGAGGAGAGAAAAAAGTCAAGCACAATAAATACAAGGATTTTATAGCGGTTCGGTGTTAACTACACCTACGTCCACTCCCAAGGATCTCTTGGGCCTTACTATAATCTCATTGATTACAGTGGAGTTATTTTATAAGCTCACAATTCAAACTTATTATTTTACCTTAGGATCGTAATGAACCTAGCTGATTTTTACAGGATCATCAGTATAAAATCTCTTATAAGCCTCCTAGCTTGCACAAGGCCAAACTGCCCTCTTGATTCAATCCCCTGATTGAATCTACTTACAAATGTAATTAAGAGTTTAGTTACAATAGAAATAAAGCTCCAAAATGAGCAAATAAAACAATGTAATCAAATATAAATAGAATGAGCCTGATTAGAAGATTTTTGAAGTTGAGCTTTTCTTCTTTTCTTCAATTCAATTTTCTCAAGATGTGCTTGAAACTTTGAAAGATTTTTTGATGTTGAAGCTTTGGAAGAACTAGGGCTCTCTTCTTTTCCCTTGATTTGATGGAAATCACTCAAGATTAACTTTGAATTCTTGGGATTTTTCTTAACCTTTGTTTTCACTCTAGGGCTTTTAAAATTTGAACTTTTCTGTTGTGATTTCTCTTTTTCTTATGTTATTTTTGAATCAACCCAGGGCTCTTACTTATAATCACCTTTCAAATCTGCTTTTAGAAGAAAACTAGCTGTTATTTGCGGTTGGAAGAGTGTTTAGCACGAATAGAGAAAGAGCAGTTAAAATCTATTGGAGAAATATCAGGTTATGGAGCCGTCTCTTATAGTTCTTGAGTCAGCTCCTAACAGACTGAGTCAACTCGAATAGGCCTCGAGTCGGTTCAAACATGGGTTGTCTAAAAAATAAAGTGTTAGCCTGTAGAGGAGTCAACTTTTGATTTTTTGGGGGTCAGCTCGAATTCATCAGGAGTTGGCTCGAACAAGTGCGGGAGTTGACTCGAGTTGAATGCCAAAAATGCAACTCTCTGTATAACTGATCGAGTTGACTTGAACTCATTGCATAAATGAGGTCTTTCTGTCTTTCTGATTGAGTCAACTCGTGATCCTGCAGGAGTCGACTCGAGTCCGTGCCAAAAGTGCCAATGCATGCCAGAGTCAGCTCCTTGACTCTAGGAGTCAACTCTAAGTGCTAAAATTGATACTTAAAGCGAGACTCAAGACCAAGCTCGATTTTTCTTATGATTTTGAATGATTAATGGTTTAAATCTCTAAAACACTTAATCAAAATTGTTAGTACTAAGAGGAATACACTCAAGTAGTTTTTCTTATTCATCAAAATCAATATATGGGCTAACAATCTTTTTCTTTTTGATGATGAGAAAAACACTGAGTATATGCATAGAAATTTGAAGCATAGAATTTAAATCAACCAATTTTTAATAAGATCAATATATTCAGTAAAATATTTGATAAAACTCCTTCATTTGATATTGTTTATTAAAGATAACTCCTTTGAAAACAATTTAAACAACTCAACCAATTTGATATTTTTCATTTTAAGCAAACAACACAAACAATTCAAATAACTTAAACAACTACCCCTGAGTATATGTTCCCCCTGAGTATGTGCATATCATTTGATCATTGGATTAATATGCATATACATACCAATTCTTCCCCTTTTTTGTCGTCAACAAAAAAGTTAAAGAATCATAGGGTAGACATAGCTTAGGATATATATGAAAAATTCATAGAATTACATACAAAGAGAACACATTCAACTCTAATCATTGCATAATATCTGAAATAACAATTTCATTAATATCGTAAAGGTTTCATACATGATCATTCATATGATATCACTATTAGAGTAAGGTTATTGGTTCAAGTACAAGCATATCAAACCAAACTGCAAAATACAAGATAACAGTACAAGTCCTAAATACAAACTATATAGCTCTAATTCCTAAGTAAAACTATATAATCCTAATATCTAAGGGTAGGGTAGGCTGGAAGAAATCATTTGAAGATGCTTTTTAACTACTCCAATATTTCTCCCATGCCATCCTTCTGAGTCTTCTTAAAGTGGTTCATCATCTCTTAAATTTGTAATACTGCATGTTGAATATCCACTTGGAGCTTTGCTGAAGAATTGGAGTAGACATTACCATCATTAATTAGACTTTTAAGTCTTTCAGAAATAGATTATAAACTTATCTTAAAACATTCAGCTGAGATTTTAATTAAGTCTTCCACATTGCTCAGCCTTTCATCAAATCCATATATCAACTGTCTAACTCCAAGAAGCTGAGAGCTCATTTCTTTTTCATCATCTCCTTATGCTATGCAAGCTTTGACTTCATCACTTCTCTGATCTTCCCCATTATATCATCAGTAAAGGTTGATGGATCTATTGCTGCTGCTGGTGCTGGTGTTGGTGTTGGTGAAGGTGCAGATGCTGAAGGTCCAGGAGCTAATGAAGACATCTGGGGGCTGCTGAAAGTCTAAGAACCTCCTCTACATCATCATCATCATCAATATCCCTAACAGGAGTTAGGAGTGCATCATGCCTCTGCCTCTGCCAAACTCCATCAATCTTTCTAAAACCCATCCGATGTAGAGTGAGAACATTGTAATAATCGGTATGTCTAAGCCATCTCTGTGGCTCATTTTTCATAATCTCTACTCCTTGGTTTCTAAAGATCAATGTGAGCACAATCCCATAAGGCAAATTCACCTTCTTTTTGGTACAAGCCTCTCCTATATAACTCAACATCATTCCAAGAAAATTAGAGGATGACCATTCAAAATGGAATCCATAAGCATCACATCCCTCTCAGAAACAAAATCGAAACGTCTAGTCTTGGGGAACAGAATCCTACCACAAATATTATGAAGAAGTCTCAATTCCAAGTTGAACTGGTTTGCATAGACTTCTTCTAAATCAACAACTTCTCTTCCTAGCATTCGTAACAAAGCTCCGCCATGGTCTGAATGGGTAGATGCTATCATTCCTTCTATGGGCATTTCCAACAGGTTGCTTAACACCATCTGGTTAACCCTAACTTGGGTGCCTCTTGTTGGGAATTGTATCCTAAAGTCAATCATTTGATGATTGTGCTAATGTAAATTGTATATAAATTGATATATTAATAAAAGTTATTTGGTAGTTTATTTATTACAAAAACATCTTCTTATAACTCCTAATAGTAATGAAGCCCTTAGGATTTTCCTTCACGATATAGAAGGATTTATCTTTGAAGGTCCTTAAAAGAGTTCGCGACCAAATGATATACTATGACAGGGCCATAGTACTATAAATTATAGGACATTGTATATCATTAACCAAGGAGTGTAGAGACACTAGTATGACATACAGGTGAAAGTGTAGGAGTATATTTCACCGAACGTGACTCATTTCTGGATACTCTACTGTCAAGAGTTAATCCAAGAAGATATGGGTATAAGTATCCTTTAGACCTGAAGATCACAACCGGTGACTTGCAAGCAACTCATTGTACTTAGGTGCCGGACCATCTGGATTTCTAATCTAGCTACGAAAGGTTACTGGGTGCAGTCAAGTACTTATGGTAGTCAGTTGTGGATCGAGATGAAATTTGACCTATCCCGTTAAAAGTAGAAATGCTTGTGTTTCAATTTAGCAAGACCTTAGCCAAGGCACTTCATGTGAAAGTCACATGATTACTAAAATTGAAATCACTTTATGGATTCACTGTTTAGAGTTGACAGGCTCTTAAGCCATCCTTAGCATTTGTGGTCAAGAGGATGAATTATACGGTAACTGTTTCTTAGGGTTCTTGAAGTTTGCTCGGCAACTCTTTGACCTATTCGGACGTCGGGTTCCATTGCTAGATGGGCACATCGATTAGTATAGAAAGTTATTTCTATGCTACCGGCTTAGGTTCGAACCTAGAGAGTCACACACATAGAAGTTTCCTAGGATGATCTATTTGCTGATCAACGATTGAGAATCGTATATGATTTAATTAATCAATTTGATTGATTGAATTATCTCAATTGGGTTAAGTACAAGTGAATAAGATTTAATTTGGTTTAAGTCTATTAGAAGGACTAATCAATTTCAAATATTGATTTGAAATTAGACTTGATTTGGATTTAAATAGATTCAGGACTAGCCAAATTTGATTTGGGCTAGGACCATGATCTATGTGGGTTCAGTCCAATAAATTCAGATCAGATTAAACCATCACAATCCAAACCTCTCGCATAAGTATCTCTCATAATGAGATAACTAATGTTTGAGAGATTAAATTCTCATTTAGAATTTAATGTATTAATTTAATCCTCTCCAAACCATTTCCATCAGAATTTTGAGTGTTAGAATTAAAGTGGAATTAATGTGCCTCTTTGAATCAACATAGAATTCTAAGTGTTAGAATTCACATCTCTTTAGTTCTCACCGATGTCGGAATTAATAAAATGCCACGTCTCCTTGGTTTCGCCACGGCTCTTTGGTTCGGTGTCTCTTTGCTTTTGCCAAACGACGAAATTCTTAATGTCATAATTCAATGGGTAGGCTGAAATGAGATTATAAATAGAGCACATCCCTCACCAGATTACACAGAACAACAACACACGACATATCGTGGATTGTAATTCTAAAAAGGTTAGAATAGAAAATCCTGGTGATTCTGGTGTTAACAAAAGCTTAATGGATCTTGAAGGAAGATTCAAGTGGAAGGATTCAAGATCAGCAAAGTCATTTTTCTGTGAGCTAGCACTCTCGGAAATCCGATCATTCGGGGCTTCGCGTGGACGATACTAAAGGCCGGACTATTGAACGGCTGCAGAGCATAAAAGGATTTACCAACTACCCTTAAGATAATTGATATGATCCCTAAACCTTAAGACATGATTCAAGGCAAGAAGTATGACTTCTTACGTTAAGGATCAAGATATGATCTTGATAATTATTTATATGCATATTTTAGATCAAGCAATCCTATATATAAGGCAAAGATATGATCTTGATGCATATTAGATAGATTAATATGTAATCTTTTAGCTTCCGCATTGATAATAGTTATCAAATTTTAAAAATATGCATGCCTCGAAGTTTATTTCTCCTTATAAATGGTATCAGAGCAATGGTTTCGATATTGATCTAATTTATTGCATGTAAATTAATGTTCTTATTAATTATGTAATTATGGCTAAAACTGATCACAAGGCCATATGGTCACAGATGGATTAAAAATCTAAATTACCCATTCAATGAGGTATTCTGTGACATATTGCCGTGTGATTGTTTTATCATCGATGCTTAGTCTAAAGAAAATTCAAATTGAGCTTTGGCATCAAAACATAGATTACACATACTCTCAAAAATATTTTATATTGATGTTGTATAAAAGCATGATATTTGCATGTTTAGTATAAAAACATAGATATAAGATATGAAGGCTTGTAGTCTATGTTATGAAACATACAAATATTTATGAGAGTTTTATTTGAATGTCAAATATTAATTCATAATCTTTTTAGATATGATCTAAATATAGAAATTATGAGTATAACATAATGCAAGTGATGCTTGATTGAAATATATGATATGTAAACATGAAATATATTTAATCTTTTGGGTTAGCTAAATCAGGTCCATAAAGGGTTAGACCCTAAGGTTTAAATCAACTAGACTATAAGAGTATTTGATCAAATCTAAATTGATTAGATTAGGTTAAGGATGCTCTAAATCAAACAATAGTTGTAGTTGATCATGTCCATGTCTTTGATTAAACCAAATGGAAGTAGATTAGGCTCCGTGGTTGAGCATGAATCTCTTAGATGGTCAAATCAAAATTGGTTAACCATATGATGTCAAGGTAAGTTGGCAAGTTGCTCTAGGATCAACGATCGAATGATTTTTAATTGGGACCTACTCGTATTGACGCGTCTTTAACGAGTTAATGGCATATCCCTCCCATCGATCTCACTCACCTGGTCAATATGGTGAACCATTTATGATTCAGATCATTTACCTGATTCTGATTGACCCATGCTTGTAAGAAAATCAGTCTGACTGATTTAGGTGCCACATAACCTGACTTAATCTTGTTTCATTCTATCGATTTCATAGATTCAGTGGGAGAACTTGATTAGTCAATTTATCTTCATATTATTAAATCCTCTAAAATTATTAGGTCCTTAAAATGAAATAGTTATATGATAACTAGATCATAGCCTCCCATTAAGGTGGGTGATAATGAGTCTGATGTCTTGATAATCATTGGAGGCACTCCATGTCTAGTGCTTGTCAACCATCGGAATTATCATTCATTATATGATAAGTCAGCGTAACTATTAAATAGACAGTCAGATAAGCCGAGCTTCACTCAGGCTTGGTTGTCTATTGATAGGTTACACTGATTATATCATTTAATGGTTGGACCTAACCAGAACTTTCAATGAAGGCACTCCATGCCTACTGAAGAGGAACATGGGGCAAAACTGAACACTAAGAATTGTTTGGGAAAATAATTGGTTTTGAACCTACTCTTAGATGCATATGGGTTGGCCAAGCTTCACTTGGGCCTGTATGTAGTCTATGTAGATCTTAGTGCCCACTAAAGAATTAAGAATAATTCTTTGAATTGGGGTGTAGAGGCTGCCAATTTGAACAAAATAGTGAAAGAATCTTTAGACTAAAGTCCAAGTCTTTAGACTGAATCAATTTATATACTAATAAACTTTAGTTTTTCCTTATGCAAAAAATGGCCACTAATTTATCATTAAGGTCCCTATTGGATAGTGACAAGTTGAATGGTTCAAATTTCAATAGCTGGTTTAGAAAACTTAAGATCGTCCTTGAGCATGAGAGGATTCTATATATTCTGAATAATCCTGTACCAAAGATACCTGATGCAAACACCCAAAGTTCTGACAAAGACACTTATCAGAAGTGGCTTAGTGATAGAACTAGCGTGCGTTGCATCATGCTAGCAGCTATGAACGATAAATTTGGTCGCCGGTTCGAGAATGCTCAGCCAGAAGAAATTATTCAAGCGTTGAATGAATCTTTCGGCACACTCGACGACGTTGAAAGGCACAAGACTAGTTGTGCTATTTTTAATGCTTGAATGAGGGATGAATTTTCTGTCACTGATCATGTATTGTATATGATTGAGAAGATAGAACTTCTCAGCAAGCTCGGCTTTCCCCTACATAAGCAGTTGAAAAAAGATGCGATCCTGAATTCCTTGCATCCATCCTTCCGACCTTTCCTTACTCATTTTCGAATGACAAAGCCTGCAGTCAACTACCACGGTTTGTTGGGGTTGTTACAGAACTTTGAGAAGGATAACTAGCTCTCTAAGGGTTTGGTTAATGTGGTTGAAGGATCTAAGGTAGGGCGTCAACCCTTTGGAAAAGGGAAGAAGAAAAAGAATAGGAAAAAGGTGCAACATGCTAGGACATCTATAAGTGGTCAGACGCAGAAGAAGAAAGTTGATAAAAGTTAAGCTGAATGCTTTCATTGCAAGATGCAAGGGCATTGGAAGAGGAACTGTCCTCTTTACATTGCCACACTTGATCCAAACAGGCCAAAGAAGAAAAAAGGGTAAGATGTTGCTCAACAAGGTATTTATATGATAACACCTTGTAATTTTTCTGTATATGATAATCAGACCTGGGTATTGGATATCGGGAGTCCTTTTAACATTTGCAATTCATTGCAGGGACTACAGGTCACTAGAAGATTTGAGGACAATGAAAGATTCCTTAATGTCGGCGATGGAAGATTAGTTCTAGTACTGGCATTAGGAGTTCTTGAAATAGTTTTTAATAGAAATGTCATTATACTAAATGATTATCATTTTTGCCCAACGTTCTTGTTGAACGTAATTTCTGTAGGCCTTCTGGCCAAAAGTAATTATGAAATTTCAATAAAGGATATTACTTTGAATATCATTATGAATGGAGTCACTATAATGACTGAGCATTTATCTAATGGTATTTATATATTATCATAGCATGTGAATGTAGTGTATAACTCAAGTAAGTGCCCTAAAACAACTGATATCATGACATTTATCTTTGGCACCATCGGCTGGGTCATATCAATAAGAACAGATTAAACATGTTAACTCAGGAGGGCATCCTTCGAGTTGATGATTGTGAATCATTAACTACCCATGAATCCTGTCTTCTTAGTAAAATGACCAAGTCATCTTTTACTGAAAAAGGTGAAAGAGCCAAAGAGCTATTGAGTCTAGTACATACTGATGTATGTGGACCAATGAGCACTTGTACCAAAGGTAGATATTACTACTTCATTACTTTTACAGACGACCTTTCTAGGTTCGGTTATGTCTATCTTATGAGACATAAATCTGAGTCATTTAAAATGTTCAAACTATATCATAAAGAAGTAGAAAAACAAAAAAAAAATGTATTAAGACCCTTCGATCATATCGAGGAGGTGAATACCTTTCTAATGACTTTGTGACATATTTAAGAGAGAATGAGATTCTCTCCCAATGGACTCCTCCTAGAACACTGCAGCATAACGGTGTATCGAAAAGAAGGAATCGAACTATGTTAGACATGGTTCGGTCCATGATGGGTTTTGCAAGCTTGCCAATATCATTTTGGGGATACGCATTAGAATTAGCTTGTCATATTCTTAATAAGGTTCCAAGTAAGTCTGTTTCTAAAACTCCACATGAGATGTGGTATGGACATAAACCGGTTATCACCTATCTGAGAGTCTGGGGGTGTCCAACTTATGTGAAACGTGCAAAATCATACAAACTTGAACCTAAATCTGACAAATATTTTTTCATCGGCTATCCGAAAGAAACCAAAGGATATTACTTCTACAATACTGAAGAACAAAAGTTGTTCATTAGTAATAGAGCAGTTTTTCTTGAAAAGGAGTTCCTTAGTAAAGGAATAAATAGCTCTAATATTGAACTTGAGAAAGTTTATCAAGTAGAAGGAACAACACAAACCAGTGAACCCTTAGAATCTAAGTTGATTAAATCAAACTCAAAACCCATTTTAGATGCACATTAAGGCGATCTGGTAGAGTACCACATCAACCGGACATATACTTAGGTTTCTTGGTCCAAAATGAAGATCTGTTGAACTCAATGAGAACAACGAGGATCCGATCACCTATATGAATGCTATGCAAAGGACTGACTCTAATAATGGCTTGATGCCATGAAATCCGAACTTGATTCTATGAAGGACAATAATGTATGGACATTAGTTGACCCATCCGAAGGGATAAAACCCATAGGATGTAAATGGGTTTTCAAGAGAAAAAGAGGCATAGACGGAAAGGTTGAGACCTATAAAGCACGTCTGGTTGCTAAGGGGTATCGTCAACGTTATGGTATTGACCATAACAAAACATTTTCTCCTGTGGCAATGCTGAAATCCATTCAGATTATGCTAGCTATAGCAGCACACTTTGATTATGAGATTTGGTAGATGGATGTTAAAACCGCTTTTCTAAATGGTGATTTAGAAGAACAGGTGTATATGATACAGCCTGAAGGTTTTATATCTGAAGACGAGTCTAAAGTGTGCAGGCTATAGAAGTCTATTTATGGACTTAAGCAAGCATCTAGGAGTTGGAACATACGATTTGATAAAGTGATCAAATCTTATGGCTTTATTAAGAATAAAGAAGAACCTTGCATTTATAAATGGGCTAACGATTCCGTTATTGTATTTCTTGTATTATATGTGGATGATATTCTCTTAATCAAGAATGATATCCCTGCATTACAAGGAATAAAGACATGGTTATCATCACAATTCTCTATGAAAGATCTGGGAGAAGCATCATACATCCTAGGGATGAAGATCTATATAGATAGATCTAAAAGGATGTTTGGTTTATCCCAATCTACGTACATTGACATCGTGCTAAAGAGGTTTAGCATGGAGAATTCCAAGAAAGGCTATCTTCCTATAGGCCATGGAATTCATCTTTCTAAGAAAGATTGTCCGATAACTCCTAATGAAAGAGAACATATGAGTCAAATTCCATATGCTTCGGTAGTGGGATCGATTATGTACACCATGACATGTACAAGACCAGATATGGCATACTCACTAGGAGTAGTAAGTAGATACCAATCTGATCTAGGAGAAAAATACTGGCAAGTTGTTAAGACAATCCTTAAGTATTTGAGAAATACTAAGGACCAGTGGTTAGTCTATGGAGAGTCTGATTTGAAACTTGTTGGATATACTGATTCCAGTTTCCAATCAGATCATGATGATAGCAAAAGTGTATCGGGTTTCGTGTTTATCCTAAATGATGGAGCTGTTTGCTGAAAAAGTTTCAAGTAACATACAGTGGTAGATTCGGTGTGTGAGGCAGAGTACATCGTTACATCAGATGCTACGAAAGAAGCTATGTGGCTGCAAAAGTTTATCTTCGAGCTTGGAGTGGCACCTTCCATAGATGGACCAGTCCTGTTGTACAGTGATAGCACTGGTGCCATAGCTCAAGCAAAGGAACCACGAGCACATCAGCGCACCAAGCATATACTGCGCCGGTTTCATCTTATACGAGTGATTGCAGACCGAGGTGACATAAATCTTCAGAAGATTGATGGAAAGGAAAACCTAGGTGACCCATTTACTAAAGCACTCAGCATCAGGAGTTTGATGACTATAAATTGAAGATGGGTATTAGATACTGTAATGAGTGGCTTTAGGCTAAGTGGGAGTTTGTTGGGAATTGTATCCTAAAGCCAATCATTGATGATTGTGCTAATGTAAATTGTATATAAATTGATATATTAATAAAAGTTATTTGGCAGTTTATTCATTACAAGAACATCTTCTTAAACTCCTAATAGTAATGAAGCCCCAGGATCTTCCTTCACGATAAAGGAGGATTTATCTTTGAAGGTCCTTAAAAGAGTTCGCGACCAAATGATATACTATGACAGGGCCATAGTACTATCAATTATAGGACGTTGTATATCATATTTGTTGGTTGTCCTCTTAACCAAGGAGTGTAGAGACACTGGTATGACATACAGGTGAAAGTGTAGGAGTACATTTCACCGAACGTGACTCATTTCGGATACTCTGCTGTCAAGAGTTAATCCGAGAAGATATGGGTATAAGTATCCTTTAGACCTGAAGATCACAACCGGTGACTTGCAAGCAACTCATTGTACTTAGGTGCTTAACCATATGGATTTCTAATCCAGCTACGAAAGGTTACTGGGTGCAGTCAAGTACTTGTGGTAGTCAGTTGTGGATCAAGATGGAATTTGACCTATCCCGTTAAAAGGAGAAATGCTTGTGTTTCAATTTAGCAAGACCTTGGCCAAGGCACTTCATGTGAAAGTCACATGATCACTAAAATTGAAATCACTTTATGGATTGCTGTTTAGAGTTGACAGGCTCTTAAGCCATCCTTAGCATTTGTGGTCAAGAGGATGAATTATACGGTAACTGTTTCTTAGGGTTCTTGGAGTTTGCTCGGCAACTCTTCGACCTATCCAGACATCGGGTTCCATTGCTAGATGGGCACATCGATTAGTATAGAAAGTTGTTTCTATGCTACCGGCTTAGGTTCGAACCTAGAGAGTCACACGCATAGAAGTTTCCTAGGATGATCTATTTGCTGATCAACGATTGAGAATCGTATATGATTTAATTAATCAATTTGATTGATTGAATTATCTCAATTGGGTTAAGTACAAGTGAATAAGATTCAATTTGGTTTAAGTCTATTAGAAGGACTAATCAATTTCAAATATTGATTTGAAATTAGACTTGATTTGGATTTAAATAGATTCAGGACTAGCCAAATTTGATTTGGGCTAGGACCATGATCTATGTGGGTTCAGTCCAATAAATTTAGATCAGATTAAACCATCACAACCCAAACCTCTCGCATAAGTATCTCACATAATAAGATAACTAATGTCTGAGAGATTAAATTCTCATTTAGAATTTAATGTATTAATTTAATCCTCTCCAAATCATTTCCATCGGAATTCTAAGTGTTAGAATTAAAGTGGAATTAATGTGCCTCTTTGAATCAACCAGACGATGGAATTCTAAGTGTTAGAATTCACATCTCTTTAGTTCTCACCGACGTCGGATTTAACAAAATTCCATGTCTCCTTGGTTTTCATCAAATGTCGGAATTAACTAAGCGCCGCGGCTCTTTGGTTCGGCGTCTCTTTGCTTTTTGCCAAACGACGGAATTCTTAATGTCAAAATTCAATGGGCAAGCTGAAATGAGACTATAAATAGAGGACATCCCTCACCAGATTACACAGAACAACAACACATGACATGTCGTGGATTGTAATTCTAAAAAGATTAGAATAGAAAATCCTGGTGATTCTGGTGTTAGCAAAAGCTTGGTGGATCTTGGAGGAAGATTCAAGTGGGAAGAATCAAGATCAGCAAAGTCATTTTTTCGCGAGCTAGCACTCTCAGAAATCCGATCATTCGGGGCTTCGCGTGGACGATACTAGAGGCCGGACGATTGAATGGCTGCAGAGCACAAAAGGATTTACCAACTACCCTTAAGGTAAGTGATATGATCCCTAGATCTTAAGGCATGAATCAAGGCAAGAAGTACGACTTCTTACTTGAGGATCAAGATATGATCTTGATGATTATTTATATGCATATTTTAGATCAAGCGATCCTATATATAAGGCAAAGATATGATCTTGATGCATATTAGATAGATTAATATGTAATCTTTTAGCTTCCACATTGATAATAGTTATCAAATTTTAAAAATATGCATGCCTCGGAGTTTATTTCTTCCTACACCTCTAACCATAGCAACCAATCCATTATCTTCTCTTCCGACAGTAGCATAAATTTCCCTTATTAGAGTGGGATAAATAGGAACATCCAATGAGCAAAGCTTACCCCATCCCATATTCTTCAACAGATTTCCAATAAAAAACCCTCAAATTCCAAAAGGCTAAACTGTACCTTTCTCCCAATCATGATGACTCTTTCAACTAGAGGATTAGGATATAGTGAAGCTGGAGTATGGGCTTCTGATGTGGAGGTCGATGATGAAGAGGGAGTACTTGGAGATGGCTGCCTCATCGAGCATCTTGCTGACCTATCTCCTAATGGTGACGGAAGCTCCATGGTGCAGAAGCAAGAGTGAGAAAAAGGTTGTAGGATTTTATTTGGATCTCCGAACCCTAGAAGTCCTGTATTTTTTCTAGTTGGTCGAGTCCAGTCTGTTACTGAGTCAGTCATGTTTGGTTTAGTCCAATGTCCAGGTCATGCATTTTCATTTTATTTGAGTTCTATAATAATTCAAGGAAAGTATATTACTCTTGTTGAGACCTTACTAAAGATATTCAGAAGAAGCACAGATTAGGCAAGTATTGGACAATCATCCGATCTTCTCCAATCTTATTCATATGTTACCCTTGGAGCTCTGCATCAATTGGATCCGATCCATCTACACCAATATTGATGACGTGAAATTAATCTTGTCCCTCCATATTGCCACCAACAATTTTGGGAACCTTGGGCAACCAATGGGGAAGAAATTTGATGGTCCCTTACTATGCTTTAATGGGAATATAGATCAGTATCTCAACCATTCTAGAAAGGATCTTGCACCCTATATGGGCCTTGTTGACAAAAGAAAAGAAAGAAGGATGTCACCCCAAAGCTTCCTTCTTTGTTTGTGGTCCCTCGCTCCATAATTGAAAACCATATCTTACTGCTGCCATTTTGGTCAAACCAAATGAAGGAAAGAAGAATCTTTACTCTACGATGATAATATTTTACCATATTTTATAATCCCTATCATTTAGTACTCTAATTATTGAACTTACCTTGTAATGGCATGAGAGGTCTACAAAACCCTTCTCTTGAAACAATAAATGAAGGATATGAATGAATAAAAAAAAAGTTTTAAGAACTTTCATCCAAGTTCTATTTTTGTTGCCTTGAGCAATTGATCCTCCATAAGGGAGTTAGACATAAGGCCAAAGTGTTCTTGCTACCAAACCCTAGTATAGTCCATCTCCTCTACCAAGCTCCACCAAACAAACCCTAATCCTCATATCACCATCTCATAACCGATCATCAACCATCTTTTCCTAAATTCTAGGCATTCATACTTGAAACTCTAGCCGCCGCCCTCTTCCTTGATCCATCTCTAAAGCCGCCGCCCTCTCCCTTGATCCATCTCTAAAGCCGCCGCCCCTTGATCCATCTCCATAGCCACCACCCCTCTCTTTATTCATCTCCAAAGCCACCGCCTCTCTTTTGATTCATCTCCAAAGCCGAGGACACCTTCTTTTCCCCTGAATCAAGATCAAGAAACCTCACATAAAAGATAGTTTTTACATCCAGATATTCTGTCCGCTAGCGAGATATTTTCTATTAACACTAGGAACATATCATCGTTGGGTAAATCATGCCTTTTCCTTACACTGTGATTCTGATTCTGTGAAAGTTCATGAGCATGTCTTCTCTAGAGTTTCTCAATTCCAGACTATCCTAGTATGCTTCTTTATTTTTTTAAAAGTTCTATTTTAAACTGTTACTTTCTACATCACAAAATCTGCTCTCTTACTCTTTCTCTTATTTTCGGATGAATTAATCATCTTCTAAAATACTTAAAAAAATTAATTTTTATCAATTCATTGACTGCATAATCATCCATGCCCTTGTGCTGCATCACTCCATGGGCCAAAACATGTGGTCACTATCCAGAACTTTGCTGGATGGATTGAGCGCAGAATTTGGAAAATTTGGAGAAGAGAGTAAACATATATCAAGATAAACATGTGGTGACCCAAGAACGTCACCATAGCATGAAGGGGAAATTATGGCCATCAGGCATATATCAAGCTAAACAAGGAAGATGTGGCAAAATCATTTTCTACATTGAAGTTCTCTGTAGTGTTAGAATTTAGTCAGGAGTGGGTCCAGCTCATCTAATTAAGACTCTGGCAGATACCATTGACTGCTGATGTTAAAATCTCATAAGACAAAGTCATGTACTATGTATTGCATAATCTTTATTTTTTTAAAAGTTCTATTTTTAAACCGTTACTTTCTACATCACAAAATCTGCTCTCTTACTCTTTCTCTTATTTTCAGGTAAATTAGTTATCTTCTAAAATACTTAAAAAATTAATTTTATCAATTCATTGACTATATAATCATCCCTGCCCTTGTGCTGCATCACTCCATGGGCCAAAGCACAACATTTGGGAGCCATAAGAAGACAATGGAGGTTGAAAGCAAGACGATTTGAAAGTTTGAGGGAGTTGGGAAGATGTCGGCTCAAGATTGATTGAAGATTTTGATTCTAAAAGTGTCGACTCAAACCCTAAAAAACTATTTGGGACCATCTCGAGTTGGCTCGCGCAAGTCTCTAGTCAATTTACCAATTAGAATACAGTTAACGCTCGAAATCGAGTCAGCTCGTGCAAAGACTCGAGCCAACTCCCATCAAGCGGATAGAAAGCTCAATGACTTTGAGTCGACTTCTACTTCCGCGTCAGTTGGCTAGCCGTCGAGTCAACTCTAGATAAAATCTTGAGTCGACTTGGGGATAGTTTTCGCAGAATATCAAGAGTTTCAGAAGCTGAAACACATCAAGCCAAGTTCAAAATTCTAGATAATTTGTCCTTAAAGCATAGGAGATCAATGAATTCAAATATCTAGATGTTTTTCTTTTGAAAATAAGAGGATATTCAATGAAATTTGATTGAATTCTAGATAGCCTTCCTTAGGAGTTTCAAACTATTCTAACGGATCACAAACTCCTAATTCTCTTCTAAAATAACAAAATCTATCTTCACTTAAGGGTTTTATAAATATATTACCCAATTGATTTTCAGTATTAACAAATTTAAGACAAACATCTTCATTAGCAACATGTTCTTTTATTAAATGATATCTAATCTCTATGTGTTTAGTTCTTGAATATTGAATTAGATTTTTAGTCAGATTTATTGCACTTGTATTATTACATCTTATAAAATTTTATTAAGAGTGATGCCAAAATCTTCAAGTTATTGCTTAATTCAAAGGATTTAAGTATAGCAACTTTTAGCTACAACATATTCAGCTTCCGCTGTAGATAATACAACCGAATTTTACTTTTTGCTAAACCATGAGATTAAGTTATTACCTAAAAATTAGCATGCACCACTAGTGCTTTTCCTATCTAGTTTACAACTAACAAAATCAGAATTAGAATATGCAATCAAATCAAATGTGAAGTTTCTAGAATACCATAATCCTACATTTTTAGTTCCACTCAAATATCTAAAGATTCTTTTTACAGCTATTAAGTATGATTCCCTAGGATCAGATTGATATCTAGCATAGATATGAACAACAAACATAATATATGGTCTACTAGCAATGAGGTAAAGAAGAGATCTAATCATACATCTATAAAGCTTTTGATCTACTTTCTTACCATATTTATCCTTGTTAAGTTTGCATGAGGGGCTCATAGGTATGCCAAGAGGTTTACCAATTTCCATACCAAACTTTTTAAGAATATCTTTTGTATACTTTATTTGGTTGATGAAAATCTCTTCATTCTCTTATTTAATTTGGAGTTTAAGAAAGAAGTTCAGTTCTTCCATCATACTCATTTCAAATTCTTCCTACATAATCTCAGCAAACTCTTGACAAAGAGAGTTGTTAGTAGTACCGAATATTATATATATATATATATATATATATATATATATATATATATAAAACTAATAAATCTTTTTTTTCTTTTTAAAAATAGGATTTTATCAATATTACCTCTAGAAAATTATTTTTAATCAAAAATTTACTAAGCCTATCATACCAAGCTCTAGGTGGTTGCTTTAAACCATAAAGTGCTTTGTGAAGTTTAAAAACATGATTTAAAAACTTATGATCTTCAAAACCAGATGGTTGTTCAATATAGACTTTTTATTTATAAAACTATTTAAAAATATACTTTTTACATCCATCTAAAATAAGTTGAAGTTCATGCAACATACAAATACTAATAACAACCTAATGGCTTCTAATCTAGCTACCAGTGCAAAAGTTTCATCAAAATCATTATCTTCTACCTGATTATAACCTTTTGCAACCAATTTAGCCTTATTCGTAACTACAATGCCATTTCATCTAACTTATTTTTATAAACCCATTTGGTTCCTATTATGGGATGATCTTCAGGTCTTTCAACTAAGATATATACCTTATTTATAGTAAACTAATTTAATTCCTCTTGTATTGCTAACATCCAATTACTATCCTTTTCAGCTTCTTCAATTGACTTGGGTTTTATATGAGACACAAATGCAAGATGATTATTGACATTTCTCATAAATGATCTAGTTCTTACTTCTTGAGATGGATCACCTATGATTAAGTCCTTTGGATGACCATTGGCATATCTCCAATCTCTAGAAAGATCTGCATCATTTGAGTAGTATCAATATTTCTATCCTTAATTGAGTCATCATTTTTAGCTTCAGTTTCACTGTCTAAAGATACTTCAATATTTAATTTTTTAAAATCTCTTCCAAGAATATTAGTATCTTTCTCATTATCTTTCTTTTCTGAACTTAAGGCTAAAGACTCATCAAAGACTACATGAATTGACTCTTCAACAATCAAATACTTCTTGTTGAACACTCTATATGCCTTACTAGATGTTGAGTATCCTAAGAAGATACTTTCATCAGACTTGGCATCAAACTTTCCTAGATTATTTTTTTTATTATTATGAATGAAACATCTACACCCAAATGCATGAAAATAACTAACATTAGGTTTTCTATTATGCCATAGTTCATAGGGGTTTTCTTAAGGATTGATCTAATAAGGACTCTATTTAGGATGTAACATGTTGTATTTATAGCTTTTGCCTAAAAATATTTAGGGAGTTAGCTTTCACATAGCATGGTATGAGCCATGTCCTCTAGAATCCTATGTTGGATAAGGATGAGAATAAGATAGTATTCAAGATGAAATTATCTAATGAGAAGATGCTGAGGCATGCACAACATTGTCCTTAAGAGTACATTCATGTCTCTCAAAGATAATATCTCGGTGCAGAAGATCAGAGCACAACTACCCTCCAAGATACAACAGCAGCGAGTCTTCTAACAGACGTGCATACACCAATGTCAGAAAAGGATGAACAACCAAAAATGAGTTTCTTCTCTTTGGATAAGAATAAAAGCAAAAGAATGGATCTCTAGACTGGATAAGGATGAAGGAATGGATCTCTGGATAAGGATGGAAAGCAAATTTGAATGAATGAGTTAAACACCGGTATTACTTCGAATATTTATAAGAAAGTAAGCACTGGTTGAGAGCGACAAATCAATCCAATGACTATTTAGTCTAACTATTGGTCAAAAAAAATAGTTGATCAAAGAAAAATAAAAAGACTTATCTCGGTCCAATAGTCAAAACGTGCATCCATGAGAGCCAACGAGCGAGATTTGCACTCCCCCTGCACGCGATGAACACACGCTACGCATCCGATTAACAGGTTTTTGAATTCGGTTTACCGATTTGCATTGGGCTTGGCCCGGCTCGCACATGCGTGAGCTTTCTCACAACCATTTAACCAAGCAAGAGAGTAACACATATATAAGTAAGAGTAAGATTGGTTAGTTTTTCCATGTGAGACTAAAAGAGTGGTTTCATGAAAAAGGAGGGAAAGCATTTGGAGGAAACTTTTGGATATTGGAATATACTAAAATTTTCAACAATCCTCCACTATTTCAATATACAAAAGAAAACAAGACAAACTTTGAAGGAACTTTAAGAATGTAATGCATAAGCCATGGTGTCTATGTGACTATGAACCAGGCACAGAGAAAACAAGTGTAATCCATAAAAGGTTGGTGAAACTAAGTTTCTATGAATCAATCCTTCTTTTATTGGATCATTGACTTATAACTCACATTCCATCTCTCAAATTTTGATTGTTCTAGTGGGTTGATGCGTTTCTGCCATGCGTCTACCTAGATATTTATAAGTGCTCTAGAGATCTTACCCAAGCCTCATAGGAAGCGGCCACCACTTTCACACTCATATATGTGGATTATCATCAAGTATACACTACAATTTTGTTTATCACCCAAATTAGGCTATGACATCCATTAAGAATTTCACATATTAGTTTAACCTAAACACTGCAGAATACTATCTCACACCATAGAAAAGGATTTCATAATATAAATATCTCCAAGTTGTCCAATGAATTATTTTCCCATATGAACCTTCTTTTCGGGATCTCCATTCATGAAGGTTGGGCCACCATCACTTCAACTTTTGATCTAGGTATAATCCCATTTCCCTTGATGTATTGCTCACAAGCTTTCTGCTTAGAGGCTTAGTTAGAGGATCGGCCAAATTCAACCTGACCTTACATAATCCAAAGATATTACTCCATCATTAATAAGCTGCCTCACAATATTATGTCTTAAACGTATATGTCTATTCTTTTCATTATAAATTTTATTTTTAGCTTTAGCTATGACAGCTTGACAATCATAATGTATAGACATAAATGGAGCTGGTCTCATCCAAATGAAAAGATCTACCAAAAGATTCCTGAGCCATTTGGCCTCAGTCCCAGCCTTCTCCAAAGCAATAAACTTGGATTCCATTGTAAACCGGGCTATACATATTTGCTTAGATGATTTTCCATGACACTGCTCCTCCTCTAAGGGTAAACACATATCCGCTAGTGAATTTTATCTCATCAGAGTCTAAAATCCAGTTAGCATCACAATACCCTTCTAATACTGTAGGAGTCCCACAATACATTAAACCATAGTTCATGGTTCCTTTCAAATATCTAAGCCTTTTTATTTTTCTTGTTAATTAATTTGTAATTTCTGCCTTATATTTTAAAAATATTTCGAAGGCTTCATCTTTTGATTTTAATAGATAAACCATTGCGTAATAAAAAAATCATCGATAAAAGTAATATAATATTTCTTTCCACTTCTAGTCATATTACTTTTTAAATCACCTATGTCAGAACAAATTAATTCTAATAATTCAATTTTCTTGTATGAATAGATTTGCAATTCTTTTGATTAATTTAGATTCTACACATATTTGATATTTTTCATGATCATAAGAAGTAGACATGTAATTTAGCAAACCTAATTGTTTCATTCTTTTAATATAAGAGTAATTAACATATCCTAATCTACCATGCCAAAGATTAATAGTGTCAAGCAAGTAAGCAGAAGAAGATGATGCATTTTCATTCATAACTTTAAGTACATTTAATACAAATAAACCCTGGTTACAATATCCTTTTTCAATAAAGTTTTTAGATTTGATCATGACAACTTTGTCAGACTCAAATGATACTTTCACACCATTTTTTCAAGCAAGGCTACAGAAATCAGGTTTATACGGATGTCCAGCACATGTAGCACATCTCCAAGTGAAAGAACTTTTCTAGAAGTTAGTTTTAGATTAACTTTTTCTTTGTCAATAATAGAACAAGACTTTGAGTTGCCCATGAAGACTTGCTCCTCTCCTTTTGACAGTCGAATATAGGAGGCAAATGCATTTCTATCGCCACATATATGATGCGTGGTTTCAGAATCCATCACCCAGTCCTTTGTATGTGCAATAATATTGGCCTCGCTAACAACCGCAGCAATCACATCTTCTCCAACCATTAAGTTAGCCTTTGGTTTGACTGGAGCATCATTAATTTTTCTAAACCTGCATTGGGCAGCATGGTATCCTGATTTCCCACAAATATAGTAAGATTCCTTTTTCTTCTTAAAATTTTGACTTTTTTTGAATATGGGGCTTCTTATCATATTTTTTGTAATAATTTCTATGTTTGGGCTTATAAGACTTATGTCTATCCTTACTAGATCCATCCTCTATTAGATTAGCCTTATTAGTCATTTTCTTAGCCTTTTCTATCTTTTCTCGGGTTTTGTTTTGCTCTTCAATCCTAATATGCACAATGATGTCTTCAAGGGACATAGACTTTCTTTTATGCTTTAGATTATTCTTATAATCTTTTCAAGATTCTGGTAATTTTTTAATTAGGGATCTAGCAATAAATTAAAGCATCAAAAATAATAATATTTTTATTTTTAAGGTCATCTATGAGAAAATGGAATGCATGGATCTAAGATGACACATCTTTATCTTCTGACATATTAAAGTTTAAAAGATTTTCTATTGCAAATTTTGAGAACCAGCATCTTCAAAAATATATTTTCTTTTAAGGCTTTTCCAAATCTCAGAGGTTGATTTAATAGGATAATAAATATCAAGTAGTTCATTGGATAGAGTACCAAGAATAGTATGCCTACATATTCTATTAGCCTTTTCTCAATTTAGAAGGTCCTCCTCTTTCTCAGGTTTAGGATCAATCAAAACATATGCAATATTATGAACATCTAATATTGAAAATATTTTCTCTTGCCAACGTTTATAATGAAAACTAGTAAATTACTCAATCTTGGATGTATCGAGAAAGGACTTAGTAGCAGCAACCATAATAGAGTCCATATCTACTCTTAAGATTATTGGATAAGGATGAGAATAAGATAGTACCCGAGATGAAATTATCTACTGAGAAGATGCTGAGGTGTACACGACACTGTCCTTAAGAGTAGATTCATGTCTTTCAGAGATAATATCTCGGTGTAGAAGATCAAGTATGACTACCCTTCAGGATATAACAATAGTGAGTCTTCTAACAGGCATGCACACACCAATGTCAGAAGAGGATGAACAATCAAAAATGAGTTCCTTCTCTTGTGTATAAGAACGAAAGCAAAGGAATGGATCTCTGGACTGGATAAGGATGAATGAATGGATCTCTGGATAAGGATGAAAAGCAAATTTGAATGAATAAGTTAAACACTGGCATTGCTTCGAATATTTATAAGGAAGCAAGCACCGGTTGAGAACGATGAATCAATCCAACGACTATTCAGTCCAACGGTCAGTCAAAGCAAAATAGTTGATCAAAGAAAAATAAAAAGACTTATCTCAGTCCAACAGTCAAAATGACTTATCAAAAAATAGAAAAATAAAGAAGATAAAAATCTTGCTTATCACGCGCGCATTTGTGAGATCCAATGGGCGGAATTTGCACCCCCCCTATGCATGATGAACACACGCTACGTGCCCGATTAACAGGTATCTGAATTTGGCTTCACCAATTTGCATCGGGCTTGGCCTGGCTCACGCATGCGTGAGCTTTCTCATAACCATTCAACAAAGTAAGAGAGTAACACATATATAAGTAAGAGTAAGATTGGTTGGTTTTTCCATATGGGACTAAAAGAATGGTTTCATGAAAAAGGAGGAAAAGCATTTGGAGGAAACTTTTGGATATTGTAATATACTAAAATTTTCAACATCATATTCTTCCTTTCTACCATTCCATTTTGCTGAGGTATTCTAGGTGCAAAAAAATTATGATAGATGCCATTTTCAACGTAGACTTTTTTAAATAAGTAATTTTGAAATTTAGTTTCAAGATCACTTCTAAGAGACACAATGGTAGTATTTTTTTATTTATAACTTTCTTGAAAATTTTTAGAAATACAGAGAAAGTCTCATCTTTATGAGCCAAAAATAGTACCCATGTAAATTTAGAGTAATCATCTACAATCATAAGACCATATTTCTTATCTCCTAGACTTATGGTTCTAGTAGGTCCAAATAGATCCATGTGAAGTAGTTTAAGTGGCCTAGAAGTTGAAATAATATTTTTAGATTTAAAGAAATTTCTAGTTTATTTTTCAAATTGACATGCATCACAAACTCTATCATTTTCAAAATTTAATTTTGGAAGTCCTTTAACTAAATCCCTTTTAAGCAATTTTGAAATCAAATGTGTGCTTGCATGACCTAATCTATGATGCCATAGCCACCCA
This sequence comes from Calamus simplicifolius, assembly GCA_900491605.1. Taxonomy (NCBI): domain Eukaryota; kingdom Viridiplantae; phylum Streptophyta; class Magnoliopsida; order Arecales; family Arecaceae; genus Calamus; species Calamus simplicifolius. The sequence continues at coordinate 108,789 of UESW01004221.1, read as the reverse complement.
ATCTCATTAACTTTAGTATCACTAGCAATTAGGTAATGATTATTTGTAGATAAATTATCTAAGTTAATTAAGTATACATTGCCATTTCTATTTTCAACAAAGATAATGCTTTTGTCAATGGGATTAGATACTATGCAAATAAAGGCTTCAAAGGAAACTTTGAATTATTTATCACGTAGTTGGTTAATGCTAATTAAGTTATGCTTTAAACCATCAACATATAAAATATTTTCAATAAAGATAGATGAAGTGATCTGAATTTTAACGATACCCATGATGTGACCTCGATCATTATCTTCAAAGGTCACCACTTCACCTCTTTTAGCTTTAAGGGTAATGAATTGATCTTTATCATCCGTCATGTGTCTTGAGCAACGTTGTCAAGATACCACTTTCTTTTTGATCCTTTGGCTACAAGACACACCTGCATAGCAATCAATTTTTATATTTAGGTACCCAAGCTTTCTTGGGTCCTTTATGATTAGTGACAGAATATATGGTTCCTTTTGGAATCTAAATCATTTTACCCTTGTTACTAGCATTTACATGATGTTTTCTATGATTACAAATAAAGGATTTATGACCTCTTTTTTTATAACAAAAGCATAAAATATCATCACTAGTTGAGCTTTTTACTAAAAAGTTATTGACCAATTTTTGCTTTTTATATGGCTTGTCTAAACCAGCTTTATCAAAAACAATCTTTTGATTGTTTAACAACAAATTTAATCTTTCAGAATTGTAAGTAAATTTATCAACAATATTCTTATATTTTTTAAATTTATCTTTCAATTTTTGATTTTCTGCAGACATGACATTCTTCTCATTAATTAAAACTTGCTTTTCAGATTTTAGTATTTCAATTTCAGTGGCAAGTTCATTTTCCTTTTAAAGCTTTTTAAGAAGTTCTTGATTTTCAGTTTTCAAAATTTTATTTTTTGATCTCAAATTTTTAAAATCATTTAGAAGTTCATTGAATGCATCATAGAGTTCATCGAATGTAAAATCATAAAGAGGGTTTTCAGTACTTATCTCTTCTTCATTGGCCATAAGACATATGTTTGCAACCTCTTATTGTTCCTCCTCAGAGGATGATTCATCAATGCCGCTCCATGTTGCAACATAAGCCCTCTTATTCTTTTTGAATTTCTTTGAGTTGAGGACATTTAGACTTGTAATGTCTCTGCTTTTTATACTCATAACAAATTATGGGATCCTTCTTCTTCTCCATATCCTTTTTTCTTTTCTCCTTTCATCTTGACACCATATCTTTTTTTATGGAATGGCCTCCTTCTTTGCATAAACTTTTTAAATTTTCTTGCAAGGAGGGTAGTGTCCTCATCTTCATCTTCTTCACCACTACTTTTCTTCTTCTCAGCAGCTTTCTGGGCAATAGTCTTCTTCTTTACATCTTCTTTCAGAAGTTGCTTCATGGTGAGTCCATGCATCATAAGAGATCCAAGAAGCTCCTCCAAAGGTAAGTTGTTCAGATCTTTGGCTTCTTGAATGGTTGTCACTTTTGCTTTTCATGTTCTTGAAAGAGACCTAAGAATTTTTTTGTTCAAGCTCATAGTTAGTATAGGTCTTACCAAAACTTTCTAATCCATTCACTATATCTGTAAATCTAGCATACATGCAAGTGATGGATTCATTCTGTTCCATGCTAAAGAGTTCATATTTGTGTACAAGCATATTAATTTTTGACTTTTAACTTGGTTGGTACCCTCATGGGTAACTTTTAACCTGTCCCATATCTTCTTGGCTGAGATAAAAATAGATATTCTATTGAATTTATTTTTATCTAAGGAGCAATATAGAACATTCATGGCTTTAGCGTTTAGCTGAATCATTTTTTTATCATTTTTATTCCAATTCTTTTTGGGTTTAGAAATAACTGTACCATCTACTATGTGTGTGGGGATGCTGTGATCATTAATAATCATACTCCATAAATCATAATCCATAGCTTGAATGAATATTCTCATTCTAGCTTTTCAATATGAATAGTTTGTGTCATTAAATAACGAAGGACGATTAGTAGATTATCTCTCAGAAAAAGAAGAATCAGCTTGAGCTGCCATTTGGATCTTTAGCTCTTGATGGAAGGATGAGCACTAGCTTTGATACCAATTGTTGGCCCAGATGGCAACCCAAGAGGGGGATAAAATTGGGTTCTTTAAAAATTTTAAACTAATTTAAGCCAATAATGCTAATGTGCAGTGATTGAAGAAGTGTAAGTGTAGTGAGATATAATCCAAGCAGGGTATAGAGAGAGAGAGAGAGAAAAGAGTCAAGCATGACAAATACAAGGATTTTACAGTGGTTCGGTATTAACTACACCAACGTTTACTCCTAAGGATCTCTTGGGCCTCACTATAATCTTTCTGATTATAGAGGAGTTATTTTATAAGCTCACAACTCAAACTTGTTGTTTTACCTCGGGATCACAATGAACCTAGTTGGTTTTCATAGGATTACCAGTACAAAACCTCATAAGCCTTCTAGCTTGCACAAGGCCAAACTATCCCTTGATTCAATTCCCTGATTGAATTCACTTATAAATATAATAAAGAGTTTAGTTACAACAGAAATAAAGCTCCAAAAGTAAATAAAATTATGTAATCAAGTAGAAATAGAATGAGCCTGATTAGAAGATTTCTGAAGTTGAACTTTTCTTCTTTTTTTTTTCCTCAATTTGATTTTCCTCAAGATGTGCTTGAAGTTTTGGAAGATTCTTTGATGTTGAAGCTTTGGAAGAACTAAAGCTCTCTTCTTGTTCCTTAATTTGATGAAATTCCCTCAAGATTAGCTTCAGATTTTTGGTATTTTCTTTAACATCTATTTTTCACTCTAGGACTTCTGAAATTTAAACTTTTTCTCTTGTGATTTCTTCTTTTCTTATGTTATTTTTGAATCAACCTAGGGCTCTTACTTATAATCACATTCCAAATTCACTTTTAGAAGAAAACTAGCCGTTATTTGCAGTTGAAAGAGTGTTTAGCATGAATTGAGAAAGAGCCATTGAAGTCTGTTGGAGAAATATCATGTTCTAGAGCTATCTCTGATAGTTCTTGAGTCAGCTCCTGACAGACTGCGAGTCAACTTGAACTGGCCTCGAGTGGCTCAAACATGAGTTATCCAAAAAATGAAGTGTTAGCTCGTAGAGAAGTCAACTCTTACTTTTTGAGAGTTGGCTCGAATTCATCAGGAGTCGGCTTGAACAGGTGCAGGAGTCGACTCGAGTTGAACGCCAAAAAAATGCAATTATATGTATAACTGATCGAGTCGACTCAAACTTCTATAGGAGTCGACTTGAGCTCATTACAGAAATAAGGTCTCTCTATCTTTCTAACCGAGTTGACTTATGATCTTGCAGGAGTCAACTCAAGTCTATGCCAAAAGTGCTAATGTGTGCCAAAACGTGCCGAAGTCAGCTCCTTAACTATAGGAGTCGACTCTAAGTGCTGAAATTAACACTTAAAGCGAGACTTAAGACCAAGCTTGATTTTTCTTATGATTTTGAATAATTAATGGTTTAAATCTCTGAAATACTTAATCAAAATCATTAGTACTAAGAGGAATAGACTTAAGTAGTTTTTATTATTCATCAAAATCAATATATGGGTCAACAGGAAACAATGAATCCTTGCTTAAAAAGGCAAAGAATTGGTTATCAGGTAAATTTTTCATGAAAGATTTAGGAGAAGCAGCCTATATACTAGGTATAAAGATCTATAGAGACAGATCTAGGAGGTTGCTTGGATTGACCCAATCCACGTATATAGATAAGATGCTAAAGTGGTTTAGCATAGAGGAATCCAAGAAGGGATTTCTGCCAGTGTCGCATGGGGTATATCTCTCCATGAATATGAGTCCTAAGACTCAAGAGGAAAGAGAGCACATGGATAGGTACCATATGCATCAGCGATCAGATCCATCATGTATGCGATGCTATGTACGAGGCCTAATATTTCTTCTATCTTGAGTATCATGAGTAGATATCAGACAAACTCTGATGAAAAATATTGAATGGCAATCAAGAATATTCTTAAGTACTTGTAAAGGACTAAGAATATGTTCTTGATTTATGGAGGACCCAAACTCATAGTTTGGGGTTACATGGATTCTAGCTTCCAATATGATAGAGATGATTATAAATCATAATCAGGCTATGTATTCACACTCAATAATGGTATAGTCAGCTGAAAGAGTTTCAAGGAAGAGATGATCGTTGACTATACAACTAAAGTTGAGTATGTCGCAGCATCAGATGCAGCTAAAGAAGCAGTTTAGATCAAAAGTTCATCACTGAACCTAGAATGGTTTCAAGCATTGCTAATTCAATACTCTTATATTATGATAACAATGGTACTATTGCATAAGCCAAGGAGCCAAGGTCTCATCAGAGGTCCAAACATGTACTCAGAAGATATCATATAATTAGAAAAATAATTACGCAAAATGATATAAAAATAGAACAAGTCCTCATGGAAGATAATATTATCGATTCATTCACTAAAGTTCTGCCATAGCAGAAGCATGATGGTCATGCTGAGTCAATAGGTATTTACATGGGTGATTGACTCTAGTAAAAGTAAAAGATTATTAGTGTATGCCCTAGATCCAATCGGATTAAATGTTATATTATACACATTACATTATGAATGCAAATTAAATTTTATTGATTTATTTATCTATCTAGATGGTATTCTTATATATATATTTGGATATATTTTACTTGTAAGATAAAGTCCAAAAGAATGTGAACTATGCATATAAAATTTGTAATAGAGATTATAAATTGAGAGATCCAAAATTGCATATTATGGTTCGATTCTTTAAATTTTTTGAGACGATGCGTAGATGGGGTTGGACACCATCGAACGCTGCGAGACTAGCACACATTTCATATTTTCATCCTTGTAGTGAGCAGCTAATCTCACAAGCTGAAGTATTGAGAAACTTGGATATGTGCATGGATGCTCATTATTGTAACGATGTATTGTGTTGGCCCAGATGACAACCCAAGAGGGGGGGAGGTGAATTGGGTTCTTTAAAAAATTTAGCCTTTTAAAATAGTTTGCTTAAGGTGAATGAATGCAAATGCAATGTAAATACAAAGTACAGTGAATAAAACAGAGATAGAGATAGAGTCAATGGAAGCACGGTAAACACAAAGATTTTATAGTGGTTCGGTGTATCCAACACCTACGTCCACTCCCAAGATTCACTTGGGTCCACACTATAATCTTTCTTGATTACAACCGAGTTGTTTTACAAGCTCACAACTCAAACTTGTTGTTTTTCCGGGATCACAACGAACCCAGCCGGTTTTTCGGGCTCACCAGCACAAAAACCCTAACACAAGCTATACCAAGCTTGTACCGAGGTAAGACTACCTCCACTAGTTCAATCCCCCAGATTGAACTAGACATAAATAATAGAAATATTATTTTTCAAGTATACAGCTCCTCAATGAGCAGATAATCAAATAAAAGAATAAAGTTTAGAAAAGCCTGATTTGTAGTTGGTTGGCTTTTGATCTTTTCTTCTTTTCTTCTTTTCCTCAACTCCTTTGAAGTGTAGAATCGGGCCTCAGCTCGGATTCTTTACGGACTGAACGTTGGAGTTGATTTGAGCTTTTTCTTCCTTTCTTTGAATATTGAAAATCTCTTGAGTTGCTCTTGAATAGCTCTTGGATTTTCTTCTGAAGCTTTCTTGGATTGATGAACTTGAGCACAGACGAAGCTTCCTTTGATTTCATACTTTTTCTTTCACTCTATTTTTGAATCACGGATTTTTTCAAATGATGCTCTATTTTTCTGATTTTTTTTTTCTTTTTCTCTCTTGATGTGTATATCTCTCTATTTGTATATCTTTGATTTGAAAATGACTTCTCTATTTATAGATTCTACAAAAATATAGCCGTTAGAAACAAAGAAATATAGCCGTTAATAAAAATCTTACCGTTGGCGCTGAGTTGGCATTCAAAAAAATCACGCCCAGATTTGTTGGAGTCGACTCCAGCTTTGGGCGAGTCGGCTCGAAGACGCGATACCAAAAATAGAAATATTCAGAAAGTTAAAGGGTCGACTCAACGAAAATAAAGTGTCGACTCCTGACAGTCGGGGGTCGACTCATGAAAAGTAAGGGGTCGACTCGAGAAGTGCTCAGAAAAACAATCCTCTAGAGTCTGAGCGGAGTCAACTCACACAGTCATGGAGTCGGCTCGATAATATCAAGGGTCAACTCTTGAAATCACAAGGGTCGACTCGAGAAAAACAGACATTTCTGTATACTGAGTCGAGTCGACTCTAAAACTCTAGAGTCGGCTTCGGAATGTATCAAAAATCAAAGAATTTTCTGATTGACTTTAAAATTCATTCCAGATCAATTTTAAATTAATTTTTGACTTGAATGCAATAAAATTATCATTAGTAATCAATTCAAGAAATGTTCCAAAAACTCATTGATTGAAATATGAAGTATAAAAATTTCTTTTTGAAAGCTTAAACATGGAGCTTGAAGTTAACTTTCAAATTGATTAAAGTCATACTTAACATACTCATTGATTGTTCTAAATAAATTCATTGCACATGTAAATAAACTCATTGCATCTTTTAATATACTCATGGATTTTGGTAATCATCAAAATCAATAAGATTGGGGCAATAATTTCTCAACAATCTCCCCAACATATTGGATGACCCACACAGAGATCCAATATAGATATTCTATATAGTGTCAATAGTTGATTTGTGATGATGATGATGCGAGTCATCCTTTGACTTGAGATCTTCATTATACCTCATATGTAGAATATCGTACTTTAACATCATGCAAATGTCACTCTAATTACAGGTGATAAATATGGTGTCGATTGGGTATGACAGAAAGTATATGAAGATGGTATTTGATCAAGATAGGATTTATCTTCCTTGATAGAGAGGATTATATCCCATGACTACTTGATGGATTAACTTGACTGTCAAATCCTTGCAAGGTTTAGTTAAAATTTAAAATAGTTTCAAAGTTTTAATTCATGTGAGTTAATTTTTTTGAGATCAATTAAACATAGATTAGTTACAGGATTAACACATTTCATACTACTGACTGATCTAGGATATGTGATGAAGGGATTGAATCGTATGATAACCATTCATGGATAAGTGTTGTTGATGATCACACCGATAAAATCTTTAACACTTGGATGGTCGTGATGCTTTGCTAAAGTCCACTCATGACCTGCAATCATGAATTCTTTGACTTGGTCAAAGAGTTGACTTAGACAAAGTGTTGATCAAGTCAATCCTAGGGTCAATATTAAGGACATGATTATTGTCAACGTGTCAAGGGACCTAATGGGTTACACGTATTAAGAAGATTTTGGATGAAGTTAAAATAAAAATTAAGTTGAACTTAATTAAGATTAGATGACCATTTAATTAAGATTGGGTTTAACCTAATCTCAATGAGAGAAAATGAAATTGATGAATAGGATTCATTATAGAGGAAAGAATTTTGCATCCAAGGGTTCTTATGAAGAGATCTTTTGTACATGTGATGCACATATGAAATCCATTGATTGGATATCCAATTAGGCTTGATCTATGTGATGGATGGCTTAGATTAATTGGATTTGATCAAATTGGTAATATGTGGTGTTTAATTGGATCCATATAATGGCATCATTTGATTCATGAAAATCTAATTGAACTAAAGGCTGAGATCATGCCACGTGAAGGATGGATCCATGCCCATGTGATAGCATAATCCATCTCCATATCATGATGGAGAACAAGCCCATATGATGGGTATGATCCATCATGACATCATGATGGAGTGCATGCCCAAGGTTGAGAGTGTGATGTTGCTTGGTAGTTGAAAGTAACTTTTCCTAAACTTTAGGGATGTAAGTTTATTAAATCTAGCCTCATCCTTTGATGTGACTTGGTGGTTGAAACTAACTTCCTAAATTTTAGGGATGTAAGTTTATAAAATCTATCCTCATCCTTGATGAAGCTTGGTGGTTGAAATTAACCTCCTAAATTTTAGGGATGAAATCCTTTTATCACCTCACCCCCCAACTCCCTTTTAACTAGGCGTGAATCTCCCTCTCTACACATGCCCCAAGTCCCACATGATATTTTGTCCTCTCTTAATAGATCAAGATTAGTTCTTGACTATATAGTGGTTCTCTCTTGATTTGAAAAACTGATTGAAGAAAAAGATGTGCTAGCACCCCTCGTCGAGAGGGTCATCATCCAATGGGACATTATCCAAAGATCTCTACGTGGATCACCATTGGAGGCCGGACCTATGGATAACTAGTGGTAAATTGTTTACCGGCTTGATCGATCTTCATCCTCGATAAAGAACATATGTATGATTTAGATTTAATCTTGTATTGTGCCTTATTAATTGAATTTGTTTCCTAAGGATCTTGGGCTTTAAAAATTAATTCATGTTTATTTTATCTTTCGCAGCATGAATATATTAATTTGATTTATATAAAACACATGAAATTTTCAACACCAAATCCCTTTGTAAAGTGGTCAGTGCTGCCACATAGGCCTGGACCTCTTTGCAACTCAGCGCGCCCACCATCTGATTGAACCAATCGAGTTGATGTAGCCAACTAAAGCTGAACTCGAGTAAGAACTCCTGCCACCATGCCTACTTTGGGGTTAGCTTGCACTACATGCTAAAGTAAGTATTGCCCATGTTGTTCGTCACTGTAAACTTTGTGCTGAATAGATAGTGATGCCAATGGTCCAAGCAGCGTATGATCGTTGTCATCTCCTTCTTATGTGCGGACTGCCTCGCCTCTATGTCCTTCAGCTTTCTGCTCTCGAAAGCCATGAGATGCCCCCTCTACATCAAAACACCCCCAATAGCCCAGTTTGAGGCATCAGTAGTTACCTCAAACATCTTGTTGAAATCCAAGAGAGCCAAGACTGGCTCAAAAGCCACCATCGCTTTCAAATCTTCAAATGATGCTTGGCGCTGGGGTGTCCACTCCCACACCCGCTCTTTCAACAACAAGTCTGTTAAGGGTCTTGCGCACCACGAATACCCGGCGATGAACCATTGGTAGTAATTCACCAATCTCAGAAATGCATGCAATTTTGGTACCCATCTAGGCACAGACCAGTCCACTATGGCCTTCACCTTGTCCTAGTCCATCTGGATACTCATATACATCCTTGCTGATATAGTGGCTCAAGAATTTGATCTTTGGGGTTGCAAATGTACACTTTTCTCGCTTGATGTATAATCGGTGCTCCCTTAGAGTGCTTAATACCTATCTAAGATGTGATATATATATGCTCCTCTAAAGAGTTGCTATAGATCATAATGTCATCCAAATAGACAACTGCATAGTGATCTAGATATATACTCATATACATCATTCATTAAATTGCAGAAAGTTGACGAGGCATTAGTTAACACAAATGGCATTACCCGAAACTCAAAGGAGCCATACCTTATTACACATGTGGTTTTTGGCACATCCCTCTCTGTAATTCCGACTTGCCAGTACCTCGATCTCAGGTCGAGTTTGGAGAAGATTGCAGTGCCCGATAACCTATTAAACAAATCGAATGCATTTGGAATTGGATACTTGTTCTTGATGGTTACCTTGTTGAGCACCCGATAGTCTACATACATATGGAGTGACCCATCATGCTTCTTCTGGAATAACAGGGGTGCTCCATATGGGGCCTCGATGACTAGATTTGACCCACTTCCAGTAGTTCATCCAGTTGCCTCCTGAGTTTTGTAACTCCATGGGTGCCATCCGTAAGGAGCTCGGGCCGGTGGCCATGCCTTTGACTCGAGCTCCATCCTATGGTCTATGGTCCATCGAGGAGGGAGAGTCTTTGGTAGTTATTTTGGCATGATGTCCTAAAACTCCTTCAACAAACTCTCCACCTCGATCGGCATCTCACCCGAATGGACCTCTTGGATCTTCGCCATGGCAGCCAAAAAGGCTGGCTGCCCTCGTTGTAGGCCCTTATCCACCTGCTTTGTAGACACTAATACATCCTTCCCTTTTTCCATAGAAGGGGAAGATGATACAGCTTGGACAAAACACAAAGATCCATAATCCCCAATCAATATACACTTTAAGTGAGGAATTAAAGTGGCTCTTATAGATATAAAGAACTCCATCCCCAATATTAGTTCAAAGTCATCTAAATCTACCACTATAAGGGAGTATTTACCTGACCATGCTCCAAGTTCCACGTTGGCCTCTGCCACACAATGTACCTGTGTCATGCCTGAATTCATAGATTTGATCTTGCTATGGTTCGCAGAGATCCGAAGCCCTAATCTTTTAGCTTCATGTTTTGCAATCAAATTGTTGCTGGCCCCTATGTCCAGCATTGCATGGATCTCCTTGTCATCCAAGCGTGCTCCCATGTACATCAGGCTCTGATAATTTGGAGGTAACTTCTCTGCTGAAAATGTATTGAGGAGTTGAAGAGGGTTGCTCGTGAAGGACCTACTTCATATTTATTTGGTCCATTGGACACCTAAGAGATGAATGTGGTGAGGATTTCATACTTTGGACAATCTCGAGCTAAGTGGGGGCCATTGCAGATGTAGCAACCCCACTTGACTCATGAAGGTGGTTGTTGCACCCTTCCCTTGACCATAATCGTTCAATAACAACTATCCTTTTTCTTTGGGACATTATTCTTCTTTCAACCTTGGGTTTTGGCTAAAGAAGGCTCCTGCTTTGCCTTCTCTTTGTAAGTGTTCCCTGAGGTGCTCTACAACTTTGACATGTTAGAAACATCTGGTAACAAATAAGAGCTAGTCTTTGATATACTCACGAATGCTTCATGTTTGCTGTAGCTTACTCGTATTGTAAGGCAGGAACTATTCCCTCAATTCCTTCTTGAACACCTCCCATGTCTCGATGATTTATGAGCGCCCAGCATTGGTGTCCTCGGCGGTCCTCATCCACCACCATAGCTTTGCATCGCCTTTAAAAAACATCGACCTAATGCCAACTTGCTTGGGCTCAGGCACATTTGTTACGTTGAAGTAGGCTTCAAGATCCCATAAGAAGAAGTTTTCCACTTCCTTTGCATTCCAACTCCCACAGAAGGCTTTTGGTTCTAGGATCCTTGACTTAGGACCAGATGCTTCTCCACTCGCTTGTGGAGGGCCATTAAGGAGGGCTATCCCCTCCTCTAGGGTATGGGCACGCCCCTCCAGATACTCTCTCTATTAGCGCAACTTCCTCTCGCTGCTGCTGTTTGTGTCGGGCCTCCAAATCCTTGATAATAAAGTCCACGTGAGAGGTTTGCAAGATTGTCATCCTCTCCATCAATTCGGCGAATTGGGAGCTAGGTCGACTGCCGTCTCATCGTCAGGATTTTCAATGACTGTCTCCAAGCGAGCAACCCATTGTGCGAGTGGCATCTTGTTGCTTTGCTTTGTGGATATGCGCTACAGTTATATTTGATGGATTCGGGATTCCTTTTACGTACCATCTCCATCCCCTCTTCGGTCTATCAAAAAAACTGCTATTACCTCTTAATTAAAAAAATCATAATCATCAGTATATATTCAAAGAAACTAACAAGCTGCTGACTACCTGACTGATAAAGCCAGGACCCTCTCCCATCTCTCTTCTGTAAAACGTCTCAGGCGCCAGTTGCGGTTGAACATTTGACTTTGATGCTCCATGCCATGAACCCACCACACCGACCCTATCTTCCCTTCAATCTTCACACAAGAAGTTGCGTTCCAATTTTCAAACGTAGCTTGATCAAATTTGGCTTTTATTAGGGAGTATACCACTGGTAAAATCAATATAATATCACCGTTTCATGCGGAGAATTGCATTAAGAGGTCCCTGAAAGACGGAAAGTACCAGCGGTTTTGCACCGCAAGCACCGCTAGTAATGACTTTTTATAACATAAAATAACTGCTAAATTATTTAGGACTATAAAATTATTCATAGAATACAAAAAAAAAAAAAAAAAAAAAAAAAGAAGAAGAAGAAGAGATTTATATATCATTGAAGGTGGGGTGGGATAAAGTGGGGCACAAGAAAGTAGGGATGAAGATAAAATAAATTCACTATTTACATGGATCGAATGAGAATAAAAATTATTATTATTTTTTTAAGTAATGGAAATGGAGATTGAGATCCGGCCTACTGCCACCTGAGCTGCATATTTTCTTTTAATAAACAGCTACCATGGACCTCTGACGCACGCAAATTTATTACAATCTTTGTCAACGGGTCCAAACATTCGGTCGAATGGATTGTGTTTGGTAGACTGAATGATTGTCCAAGGTCCAATATGTCCTCCTAGCCCTTTGATTTTCTGTTAGTTATGAAACACTGAAAATTGAAATGTTATGCCATAGATTCTTATAAAAAACATAAGAAGAGAATACGTACACGGAAAAAAGAAAAATTCAGAAGAATTAATTAATAATTAGGTCTTTGCACATTAAAAAATGCGCTGATAATGGATGAATTGTAATATATCTCGTCACTACATGCGACATGCATCCCTTGCAAGTTGTATATTGTGACTACGATGTCAAATTTTCAAACAAAGACTCATCTTTAAATATCACTAAATTTTGATACACAGCAAGCTTAGCAATTACATAAAACTTGCGGAAAGAGAGAGAGAGAGAGAGAGAGAGAGAGAGAGAGAGATTAAATAATTAACTCTAAAAAAAATCAAGGTATTTGACACATAAATGTGATCAGAAATGGTTTAAACAAAAGAAAATGCTAGGAAAAAAAACAAATGGAAAGAGATTTTAATCAAAAATTACAACCTGCAGGAAACCAGATGACTGGTGACAATTAATTCTCTCAAGTCGAGAATAGCATCAAACAGGCATACAGCATTCAATAGTGTAACTCTCAGTCATCTAGTTAAATAGGTGTGGAAGTGCTACATACCATGTGAAGGATGGAGATTGGTGTGATTCACATGAAATTGATGCAATCAAAAAAAAAAAAAATAATGCCACATCACACCAATAATAGATTAATTGAGTCCAAAATTGCCATGCCTGCACCACTTCAAGACCGAAATTTTATTTTTAAGATGATCACTGGCTTCTGGAAATATTGTGTTGCTTTTCTTTGCATATCGATCAAGCGATTGTGTTTTTTTTTTTTTGGATTAGTTATTTTACGAAATAGAGATATATTGCTGTTAAAAGAATGCTTCCATTGGAAAGAAGAAAAGGAATGATATTAGGAGAATCTAGGAATAGGAAAGAGGACAGATTGTAGCCAAATATATGGAGAAACCCATCTGATATCAAATTCATGTGGACAGATGCAAAAGAGATCCTACTTGTTAACGAAGACTTGGTCTAAAAGAAGATGGAAGATGAGGAAGCACGCCTCTTATCCAAAAGGCAAATAGAGTCAGTATCACATGATTTTAGCTTCATAAAGTATGCGATTCTTATCTCATCTTTAATCGAGAATTGCAAAGTTTAAGCCAAACAATCTTCTTTTTTTTGTCATTGCGAAGAATTTCTGAAAGGTTGAAGGGTGCAAACATAATCAACTTATAGAAGTAGTAAATTTGTATTGGTGCATTTGGACGGCCACGAATGAGTTGTTTCGTGGAGGATGATGTAATCCTCAACAAGAAATTAAGAGCTTTCTTAGTAAACATGAGATTACTAAAACCCATGTGTCATGAAGGTCATAATAAAGGAAGGAAAGGTTTCAAACCCAGTTTCACTTCAGACTCCTTCCAAATGCTGGTAAATTCAAACCCAGCAGAGCAATGGAAGGCAAAATTTAAAGTTGACATGATGGTGGCTCTAGCCAAAAAAACAAATATATATACTTTTAATTCTCTCACTTAAAATTTATTTTTGATCCTCAAATTTTAAATTTTTATCTCTTATTTTAATAATGTTGCACTCTTAATGTTTTGCTGCATGAGACCATTTAAAATTGATAAAATAGTTGATATGTTACTTTGCCGCAAACATGTGGACTGATTGATATATAGGATGATATATCAATTATTTTATTAATTTTAAATTGTAACAACTAAAAATTTGATATTCAAATCTTATACTCACTTTCTCATGTTTTTGTAATTGATGGTGGTCCCCCTATATATATATATATATATATATATATATATATATATATATATATTCATTCTTCTCTCACTCTCTAGACTTTGCATCTTGCGCTAAACTTAAAAAGACCATCTGGTCCACACTAAATTAATCTTGTTATTTTTTTAAATAGTTTTGGACAAGCTTCAAAAGCAAAATCTATCACATTTGGGACTTAATCAAGTATCAAAATTTAAAAAAATTATAAATTTTAATTTAGAAAAAATATAATGATCTAATTGAAGATAAAGTTGATGTAGAGGCAAGATCTAGTGTTTACTAAAATTTAAAATTTTTAAATATTTTTATTATTTGTATCTTTGAAATAAATCTAATTTAACACAGGTTGGACTTTGCAACCATAAAGACCAAAGTTTTTATCATATTCTAACAATGAGGAATTAGACATAATTAGAGAAAATAAACATCCATAGAGTAGTAGAAAATTTAACTTTGTCAAGGTTGGTCCCAAGTCTAGATAAAGGAGGAGGGTTACGTTAGATAGCTGACAGCCAGCGTAAAACTTCGTTAGATTTTCTAAAATATAAATATACTAAATCAGGTTGAGGAAGCAGATTCATGTAACCAACTCCATGTAGTTAGAAAAAGGCTTAGATGAGTTGAGTTGAGTTGAGTTGAGAATAGTAGAAAACTTGCAACTTTTGCCCTATAAGAATAATTCAAATGGATCTATCTAGTACAAATAAAAGGCATATGCTGTGAGTTTAAAAAAATGAAATAAAGAAAGTGAAAACAAAGAGTTTTGCTTTAACTTTCTATCAACCAAAAACTTAAAAGGGAAGTAAAAGTAATGTAATTATGCTACTTTTAATCCATGGTATGTATCATAATTTGTGGACCATAAAAAATTAAAACAATGCAAACACTCTACTTTTAATCCTTAGTATGAACCATAATTTATGAATCTCAACAAATTAATGAATGTGCGGTGTTATACTACTGTTTTCCATATCTTTTGTTCTAGAGATTCTATTGCGCAGTTTCCGCCGAGATCAGGCGCGTGAGAGAAGATGGAGAAGAAGAAGAATAGATAGATATAGAAAAAAAGAGAATGCCTTTATTTCTTGGTCTATCGGTTACATTCAGAGAGAGCCTTAAATAATCATTCATCTTTGATGATAAAACTTTTCCGCACCAGTCCGTAACCAACTCTCTAACAAACTCCCTAAAATATGGAAGCCTAGTGTATGCCCGCAACTTTCAAGAAAATCGGGAGCCACTAATTTAAAAAACTTAAGCCCAATCCTCATGGATCCAGTCCCATCATAACCTACAATTAGGTTATTAAATATTTTATCAAAAAACTCCCTTCTAAGTCATGCAAGAAAGCACTCAAACCCGAGCCCATGTATACCCATAACTCACTTGATCTCTATTCTTGGGTCGCAAGCCAACCCAAATGACTTAGGAACATGAGAACTTATGAGCCTAAGCTCTCAAACCTATGTAACTCACCTGGACTACTTTGGATGTGCCACATCTGAGCTTACAATTTTTACTTTGGTGCATCAAAGTTACAGTAAGCTCCACTTGGTCCATCAATCCCATCAGTGCTCAACATCTGAAAAAGCTATCTCGAGGTAGTACCTTAGTGAGTGAATCCACTGTGTTATCTTTGGTAAACACTTTCACAAGCTCCAACTCACCATCCTTCAGAAGCTCCCTGATTCTGTGGTATCTGATGTCAATATGTTTGGTCCTAGCATGGTAGACCGGGTTCTGGACCAAACATAAAGCACCCTAGCTATCAGAAAATACCCTGATCACCCCCTGTGCTATCCCCATCTCCAATGCATGACCTTTCAACCACCTAGCCTCCTTTGCAGCCACTGAAATACTAATATACTCTAACTCTGTAGTAGACAAAGCCGACACTGGCGTAGACTTGACCTTCATGACATTGGACCACCATTCAACATAAAGACATACCCTGTCGTCGACCTCCTGATGTCCAAATCAACTCCATAGTCAGTATCAACAAAACTTGCTACCCGTCTTGAGCCTCCATGATCAGTCTAGTGCCATCCTCCAAGCTATTATACCCATAGCATACACCAACATTAACTGTGCCAATAAGATATTTGAAGATCCCTTTCAAATCCCTCCAATGTGCTCTATCCAGACTAGCCATGAATTTGCTAACCTGGCTAACAGCATATGCAAGGTCAGGCCTACAACAAACCATAGCATACATGAGACTGCCAACTCATACATGAGACTACCAACTCCTGAAGCATAAGATACTCTGGACATCTTCTTGGCCTCTGTCTCAGAACTCGGTGATATAGTCTTGAAGAGTTTAATGTGATCAGCCAATGATAATATAGCTAGCTTTGTACTATCCATACTGTACCTTTCCAAGACCCTCTTGATATAAGTCCCCTGAGATAAGTGAAGCAACCTTCTGTCTCTGTTACTAAAAATTTTTATCCCCAAAATCTGTGTAGCAAGACCTAAATCCTCCATTTCAAATTCAGCTGACAATGCTACCTTTAGATCCTCTACAACAGCTTTACTCTTGCATGCAATTAACATATCATCCATATGCAAAAGCAAGTATAATCTAAAATTATCTTCTAAAATTCAAAAATAAACACAGGATCATACTCACATCTAGATATGTCGATGCTCCTCACAAAGGTATCAAACCATAGGAACCACTGACGCGGCGACTACTTCAAACCATACAGGGATCTCTACAAATGATATACCTTTCTTTCTGACCCCGATTCTATGAACTCCTCCAACTGCTTCATATAAATCTCCTCCTTTAAATCCCCATGAAGGAAGGCCGTCCTGATATCTATCTGCTCCAGTTTCAAATTCTGCACTGCTACAATGCTCAGCAACATCCTGATAGATGTGTATCGTACCACTGGTGAGAATACCTCATTATAGTCAATGCCTTCTTTCTGAGAAAATCCTTTGGCCACTAACCTGGCCTTATACCTGATCCCCTCCTTCTCTGTGGCTCCTTCTTTGCACTGAAATACACATTTGCATCCAATGAGTTTCTTTCCATTTGTTAGTGACACCAATCGCCAAGTCTGATTCTTCTGCAGGGACTGCATCTCTTCCACCATAGCCTGGACCCACCTATCTCTATCCTGACTTGTCATTGCCTCTTGGTAGGTAACTGATCATCAACTGGTAGCCACAACGCATATGACATAGTCTCGCCAAACCTATATCGCTCTAGCTAACGAATGACCCTCTTTGGCTTATGCAGTGCAATGCCAATGCCTATCCCAAGATGTGACTCCTCCCTCTGCTCATCTATGCTATGAGCATGCATCTGGCTGGTCCCCACATGTGAAGAAATATTTGGAGTATGCTCCATCTGAATCTCATGTCCTTCTGACGATCCTACAAAAGGTAAAATACCATAAGAGGTTAGTTATTCAGCTGCGCCCTGCTGAGCCTCCAGTTGCCCACTCGCGTTCGACTGGGCCTCCGACGGAACCTTCAACACCTTGTGCTTCTTGAGGACTGAGCTTTCATCAAAAACCACATCCCTGCTGATCGTGGTCTTCTGCTCCAAGGGATCCCATAGCCTATATCCCTTGACTCCTCGCAGATATCCAATTAATACCATTTTTCGAGCTTTAGCATCCATCTTAGTCTGCTAATTGGCATCCACATGTACATATGCTGTACATCCAAAAACTCTGATATGGCTGAGCTCCACCTGTCTACCAGACTACACATTCTCTGGTAACCTTCCATCAAGCTTGACATGAGGAGACCTGTTCACCAAGTAGGCTTCTGTGTCAACTGTGTCCATCCAAAATATTTTAGGTAATCCTACTTGCAATCTCATACATCTAGCTTTCTCTATGAGAGTTCAGTTCATTCTCTTAGCCACTCCATTTTGTTGAGAAGTTTTAACTACTAAAAATTATCTTTTTATGCCTTCATCTGTGCAAAACTTCAGAAACTCCTTATGAATTCTTCACCATTATCAGACCGCACCACCTTTACATATCTTCTTGTCTCCTTCTCCACCTCAGCCTACCTTTCTTGAAATTTGAAGACCTCTGACTTTTCTTTCAAAAAATATACCCAAATCTTCCTTGAAAAAACACCAATCAAAGTCATAAAATATCTGGATCCATTCCTGCCTGAAACTGGAGCTGGACCCTAAACATTACTATGTACTAGCTCCAAAGGACCTGTACTGTGCACTGAGCTAGTATAAAATTTTACTTTGTGTTGCTTGTGTAGGAAGAAATAGTCTTCGAGGCATGCATATTTTTAAAAATTGATAACTATTATCATTGCGGAAATTAAAAGATTACATATTAATCTATCTAATATGCATCAAGATCATATCTTTGCCTATATATTCAGGGTCGTTTGATCTAAAATATGCATATAAAAATATCAAGATCATATCTTGATCTTCAAGATGACTAGTCACACTATTATCTTGAAGCCTGCCTTAAGATCTAGGGATCAAATCACTTACCTTAAGAACAGTAGGTAAATCCTTATTGCTCTGCAGCCGTTCAATCGTCCGGCCTCTAGTATCATCCATGCGAAGCCCTGAATGATCAGATTTTCGAGAGTGCTAGCTGACGAAAAAATAGTTTTGCTGATCTTGAATCCTCTCACTTGAATCTTCCTCCAAGATCCACCAGGCTTCCGCTAACACCAGAATCACTAGGATTTTCTATTCTAACATTTTAGAATTACAATCTACGACAATTTAGAATTACAATCCATGACAAATCGTGTATTGTTGTTCTATTTTTGTTCTGTGTTCTCTGGTGAGGGAATGCCTCTATTTATAGTCTAGATTTAGCCTTGACATTTAATTCTGACATTTAAGAATCCGTCGTTTGGCAAAAGAGAAGAGACGCCGAAGGCGCGGTGCTTGGTTTAATTCTGATATTCAGAGAAAACCAAGGAGTTGCGGCATTTGGTTTAGTTCCGTCATTCGGAGAAAACCAAAGAGACGAGGGATAAATCCGACGTTCGGTAAATAAATGTCATACATTAAATTCTATCTCATGAGATGAGATTTTAGCCATCTCATCATATGAGATCCATATTCGAGAGGTTTGGGTTCTTATCTGAATTTATTTGACTTAACCCACATAGATCATGGTCCAAGCCCAAATCAAATTTGGCTAGTCCTGAATCTATTTAAATTCAAATCAAGTCTAATTTCAAATCAATATTTAAAATTAACTTGTCCTTCTAATAGACTTAAACCAAATTGAATCTTATTCAATTGTACTTAACCCAATTGAGATAATTCAACCAATCAAATTGATTAATTAAATCATATATGATTCTCAATCGTTGATCAGCAAATAGATCATCCTAGGAAACTTCTATGCGTGTGACTCTCTAGGTTCGAACCTAAGCCGGTAGCATAGAAATAACTTTCTATACTAATCGATGTGCCTATCTAGCAATGGAACCCGACGTCCGGATAGGTCGAAGAGTTGCCGAGCAAACTCCAAGAACTCTAAGAAACAGTTACTGTATAATTTATCATCTTGATCACAAATGCTAAGGATGGCTTAAGAGCCTGTCAACTCTAAATAGCAAATCCATAAAGTGATTTCAACTTTAGTGATCATGTGACTTTCACATGAAGTGCCTTGGCCAAGGTCTTGCTAAATTGAAACACAAGCATTTCTCCTTTTAATGGGATAGGTCAAATTCCATCTTGATCCACAACTGACTACCACAAGTACTTGACTGCACCCAGTAACCTTTCGTAGCTGGATTAGAAATCCAGGTGGTCCGGCACCTAAGTACAATGAGTTGCTTGTAAGCCACTAGTTGTGATCTTCAGGTCTGAAGGATACTTATACCTATATCTTCTCGGATTAACTCTTGACAGCAGAGTATCCAGAAATGAGTCACGTTCGGTGAAATGTACTCCTACTCCTACACTTTCACCTGTATGTCATACCAGTGTCTCTACACTCCTTGGTTAAGAGGATAACCAACAAATGTGATATACAACATCCTATAATTGATAGTACTATGGCCCTGTCATAGTATATCATTTGGTCGCGAACTCTTTTAAGGACCTTCTAAGATAAATCCTCCTTTATCGTGAGGAAGATCCTAAGGGCTTCATTACTTTCAGGAGTATTAAGAAGATGTTCTTGTAATGAATAAACTGCCAAATAACTTTTATTAATATATCAATTTATATACAATTTACATCAGCACAATCATCAAATGATTGGCTTTAGGATACAATTCCCAACAGCTTGCCCATCTGACATGGCTCACAGACCTCTGCAACACCCTTATCCAAAGCTGGAATCCTTCTATCCTTCATCAGCACCCTCATGCCCCGCTCTCTTATGTGACCAAAATGATAGTACCACATGCGGTACATATCCTGCTGACTATGCACTGCTGTTGCTGTCTTAGACTCTCCACACATCACATACCCAACCAGCTAATACAAATTATTTTTCAGCCTCTTTTCCCTCATCACAACCATTGCACCTTTCATGATGTACACCATTTCTAGAACAATAACTGAAACCAAATCCATTCCTCTCTAGGTATCCCAAGGACACTAGGTTCTTCTTCAAGTCAGAAACATGCTTCACATGAGTAAGAGTTCTCACAACCCCATCAAACACCCTAACTGTGCCAACTCCTGCCACCCTGCAAGAATGGTTACCCCTTAATGTCACATTTCTCACATCGATTTTAATTTAATCTGCAAACCAGGACCAATGCGGTGTATAATGATGTGAGTAGGCTGAATCAAGTAACCAATTGTCTGCTATTCTTTCTTGTGCATCTGAAATAATCAAGAGGTCCTCCTCGACCCCTACATCTTGAATAATACTGACAGATTCCTTCTCTTTCTTCTCTTCTTAAGGTTTCTTCCAAAGAGGACAATTCCTCTTTATGTGTCCAACCCCATTATACTTGTAACACCTGAACTTGCCTTTACCTTTCTTTGACTTGGACCTGGATCGGCCCCTGTGCTTATTGTCCTCCTTGCCTCTGCCGGTTCTCTCTCCTACCATGAGGCCCTCCTGAGGTATACCTTTTCCTATCATCTTTCTTCCCTACTCATTAGATCTTAACACAGATACAATATCTTTATAAAGCATTGTTTCTTTTCCATAAAGCAATGTAGTAACAAGAGGACATAAGACATAAGCAATGAACATAACAAGAGAAGAGATTTATCTTCTTCCTCCATCTTAATACCAAGAGTCATCAAATCATTGCATACCCTATCATACTTCTGAATATGAAGAACAATATCCCCGCCTTCCTACATTCGAAGACTATATAATTATTTCTTCAATATAAGTTTATTGCGCATTTTTTTCCATGTACAAGGAATGCAACTTGGCCCAAAGACCCTTTGGATTCTTTCATCTAGGACACTGTACAAAGCCGAATCAGCAAGACACCCTCTAATCGCTGCACATGCCCTCTTCTCAAGAGATAATCAATCCCCTTATGACATCTCGGCTTTGATTCCAAAGCAACATCAAGAAAATTCTGCTCTAGTAAATCCTCAACCCTCACCTTCCACATGGAAAAACTTTCTTTTCCATCAAATTTTTCAAACTCAACTTTGCTTCCACTACTCATGGTGATCAGGCCACAAATAAAAATTACATATATGAATTTAGAAAAATACTTAAAGGTGAAATCCTGATTGAAATCCCCTCCTGCAGCCTCTCTAAAAATTTTTTGCTTCATATACCAATTGTTGGGGTTTAGAGAACAAGAAGTGGAAAACCCTTGGATAAGATGTTGGCCTTTTCTTGCTTGTTGCCACCAATCAAATTTTCGCAGTGGTTAGTTGTCTCATCCCTCTTTCCTTTGGTTGCTGGTTCGATCCATGCACAACCCCTTTTTAGGATTTTCCTTTGCCTCATGAAACTGCGGATGAAATCCTGGAACCACGAAGCTCCCAGCAAAGATCTTCCACCACTTTTTGTTTTCTTCACCTAGAAGATTCCAATGAAGCCTTCATCCATGCGAAGCCAATGCTCAAAGAAAAAAAAACTCCATCGAAGCCTCCATGGCTTCATTCCTGGCTGCAAGATTTTTTTTAAAGATAAATCTGGGATTTGATTTCTCTTTTTACAAATCCTTTTTCTCTTACAAAGCGCCTCTCTGAAGCTCTGATACCACTTGTTGCGCAGCTTCTGCCGAGATCAGGCGCATGAGGAAAGATGGAGAAGAATAATAGATGGATATAGAAAAAAAAAGAGAATGCCTTTATTTCATGGTCTATCCGGTTACATTCAGAGAGTGCCTTAAATAATCATCCATCTTGGATGATAAAACTTCTTCACACTAGCCCATAACCAACTCCCTAACAAACTCCCTACAAATATGCAAGCCTAGCACACATCCAGCAACTTTCAAGAAAACCGGGCGCCACTAATCTAGAAAACCTGAGCCCAATCCCCATGGACCCAGTCCCATAACGTACAATTAGGTTATTAAATATTCTTTCAAAAAACTCTCTTCTAAGTCATGCAAGAAAGTACTCAAACCCGAGCCGCCATGTACACCCATGACTCACATGCTCTCTATTCTTGGGTTGCAAGCTGAACCAAATGACTTAGGAACCTGAGAACTTATGAGCCTAAGCTCTCAAACCTGTGTGACTCACCTGGACTACTTTGGATGTGCCACTCCTGAGCTTACAATTTTTACCTTGGTGCATCAAAGTTACAGTAAGCTCTACGTGATCCATCAATCCCATCGGTGCTGCACATCTGAAGAAGCTATCTTGAGGCAGTACCTTAATGAGTGCATCCGATGTGTTATCTTTGGTAAACACTTTCACAAGCTCCAACTCACCATCCTTTACAAGCTTCCTGATTTATAGTATCTAATGTCAATATGTTTGGTCCTAGCATGATAGACCGGGTTCTGGACCAAACATAAAGCACCCTGCTATTAGAAAATACCCTGATCACCCCCTGTGCTATCCCCATCTCCAATGCAAGACCTTTCAGCCACCTCACCTCCTTTGCAGCCTATGAAATACCAATATACTCTGACTATGTAGTAGACAAAGCCGTCACTGGTTGCAGACTTGACCTCCATGATATTGAACCACCATTCAACATAAAGACATACCCTGTCGTCGACCTCCTGGTATCCAAATCACCTCCATAGTCAGCATCAACAAAACTTGCTACCCGATCCTGAGCCTCCATGATCAGTCTAGTGCCATCCTCCAAGCTATTATACCCATAGCATACACCAACACTAACTATGCCAACAAAATATTTGAAGATCCCTTTCAGAGCTATCCAATGTGCTCTACCCAGACTAGCCATGAATCTGCTAACCTGGCTAACAGCATATGCAAGGTCAGGCCTACAACACACCATAGCATACATGAGACTGCTAACTCCTGAAGCATAAGATACTCTGGACAACTTCTTGGCCTCTGTCTCAAAACTCGATGACATAGTCTTGGAGAGTTTAATATGACCAGCGAATGATAATACAACTGGCTTTGTACCATCCATACCGTACCTTTCTAAGACCCTCCTGATATAAATCCTCTAAGATAAGTGAAGCAACCTTCTGTCTTTGTTCCTAAAAATTTTTATCCCCAAAATCCGTGTAGCAAGACCTAAATCCTCCATTTTAAACTCAGCTGACAATGCTCCCTTTAGATCTTCTACAACAGCTTTACTCTTGCATGCAATTAACATATCATCCACATGCAAAAGCAAGTATAATCTGGAATTATCTTCTAAAATTCAAAAATAAACACAGGGATCATATTCACATCTAGACATGCCGATGCCCCTCATAAAGGTATCAAACGTAGGAACCACTGACGCGGCAACTGCTTCAAACCATACAGGGATCTTTGCAAATGACATACTTTTCTTTCTGACCCCGATTCTATGAACTCCTCCGGCTGCTCCATATAAATCTCCTCCTTTAAATCCCCATAAAGGAAGGCCATCCTGATATCTATCTGCTTCAGTTCCAAATTCTGTACTGCTACAATGCTCAGCAACATTCTGATAGATGTGCGTCATACCACTAGTGAGAACATCTCATTATAGTCAATGTCTTTTTTCTGAGAAAATCCTTTGGCCACTAACCTGGCCTTATACCTGATCCTCTCCTTCTCTGTGGCTCCTTCTCTTCACTGAAATACACATTTGCATCCAATGAGTTTCTTTCCACTTGGCAGTGACACCAACCGCCAAGTCTGATTCTTCTGCAGGGACTGCATCTCTTCCACCATAGCCTAGACCCACCTATCTCTATCCTGGCTTGTCATTGCCTCTGATAGGTAATTGATCCTCGACTGGCAGCCACCAATGTATATGACATAGTCTCACCAAACCTATATCGCTCCGGCTACCGAATGATCCTCTTTGGCTTATGCAGTGCAATGCCAATACCTATCCTAGGATGTGACTCCTCCTTCGCTTATCTCTGCCATGAGCATGCATCTGGCTGGTCCCCGCATGTGAAAAATATTTGGAGTATGCTCCATCTGAATCTCATGTCCTTCCAATGGTCCTACAAAAGGTAAAATATCATAAGAGGTTAGTTGCTCAGCTATGCCCTGCTGAGCCTCCTGCTGCCCACTCACATTCGACTGGGCCTCCAGCTGAGCCTTCACCACCTCGTGCTTCTTGAGGACTGAGTTTTCATCAAAAACCACATCCCTGCTGATCGTGGCCTTCTGCTCCAAGGGATCCCATAGCCTGTATCCCTTGACTCCTCGCGGATATCCAATGAATACCATTTTTTGAGCTTTGGCATCCAACTTAGTCCGCTGACTGGCATCCACATGTACATATGTTGTACATCCAAAAAATCTGATATGGCTGAGCTCCACCAGTCTACTAGACTACACATCCTCTGGTAACCTTCCATCAAGCTTGACATGAGGAGACCTGTTCACCAAGTAGGCTTCTGTGTCAATTGTGTCCACCCAAAATACTTTAGGTAATCCTACTTGCAATCTCATACATCTAGCTTTCTCCATGAGAGTTCAGTTCATTCTCTTAGCCACTCCATTTTGTTGAGAAGTTCTAGCAGCTAAAAATTGTCTTTTGATGCCTTCATCTGTGCAAAACTTCAGAAACTCCTTATGAATTCTTCACCATTATCAGACCGCACCACCTTTACATATCTTCTTGTCTCCTTCTCCACCTCAGCCTGCCATGCTTGAAATTTGAAGAAGACCTCTGACTTTTCTTTCAAAAAATATACACAAATCTTTCTTGAAAAATCATCAATCAAAGTCATTAAATATCTAGCCCCATTCCTGCCCAAAACTGGAGCTGGACCCTAAACATCACTATGTACTAGCTCCAAAGGACCTGTATTGTGCACTGAACTAGTATAAAATTTTACTTTGTATTGCTTGCCCATCTGACATGGCTCACAAACCTTTGCAACACCCTCATCCAAAGCTGGAATCCTCCTATCCTTCATCAGCACCCTTATGCCCGCTCTCTTATGTGACCAAGATGATAGTACCACATGCGGTACATATCCTGCTGACTATGCACTGCTGCTGTTGTCTTAGACCCTCCATACATCACATACCCAACCAGCTGATACAAATTATTTTTCAGCCTCTTTTCCCTCATCACAACCATGACACCTTTCATGATGTACACCATTTCTAGAACGATAACTGAAACCAAATCCATTCCTCTCTAGGTATCCCAAGGACACTAGGTTCTTCTTCAAATCAGGAACATGCTTCATATGAGTAAGAGTTCTCACAACCCCATCAAACACCCTAACTGTGCCAACTCCTACCACCCTGCAAGAATGGTTATCCCCTAATGTCAAATTTCTCACATCAATTTTAGTATAATCTACAAACCAGAACCAATGCGGTGTATAATGATGTGAATAGGATGAATCAAGTAACCAACTGTCTGTTGTTCTTTCATGTGCATCTAAAATAATCAAGAGGTCCTCCTCGACCCCAACATCTTGAACAGTACTGACAAATTCCTTCTCTTTCTTCTCTTCTTGAGGTTTCTTCCAAAGAGGACAATTCCTCTTTTATGTGTCCAACCCTATTATACTTGTAACACCTGAACTTGCCTTTGCCTTTCTTTGACTTGGACCTGGATTGGCCCCTGTGCTTACTATCCTTCTTGCCTCTGCCGATTCTTTCTCCTACCATGAGGCCCTCCTGAGGTATACCTTTTTCTGTCATCTTTTCCCGCTGCTCATTAGATCTTAACACAGATACAATATCTTCATAAAGTATTGTTTCTTTTCCATAAAGCAGTGTAGTAACAAGAGGATCATAAGACGTAAGCAATGAACATAACAAGAAAGAGATTTATCTTCTTCCTCCATCTTAACACCAAGAGTCATCAAATCATTGCATACCCTATCATACTTCTGAATATGAAGAACAATATCCCCACCTTCCTGCATTCGAAGGCTATATAATTATTTTTTTTAATATAAGTTTATTGAACATATTTTTTTTCATGTACAAGGAATGCAACTTGGCCCAAAGACCCTTTAGTTTCTTCTCATCTAGGACACTGTATAAAGATGAATCAGCAAGACACCCTCTGATCGCTGCACATGCCCTCTTCTCAAGAGACAACAAATTTCCTTCTGATATCTTCTCAGGCTTTGATTCCAAAGCAACATCAAGAAAATTCTGCTCTAGTAAATCCTCAACCCTCACCTTCCACATGAAAAAACATTCTTTTCCATCAAATTTTTCAAACTCAACTTTGCTTCCACTACTCATGGTTGATCAGGCCACAAATAGCAATCACAGAGATGAATTTAGAAAATACCTAAAGGCGAAATCCTGATTGAAATCCCCTTCTACAGCCTCTCCAAAAATTTTTGCTTCGTATACCAATTGTTGGGGTTTAGAGAACAAGAAGTGGAAAACCCTTGGATAAGATGTTGGCCTTTTCTTGCTTGTTGCCACCAATCAAATTTTCACAGCGGTTAGTTTCCTCGTCCCTCTTTCCTTCGGTTGCTGGTTCGATCCATGCACAACCCCTTTTTAAGATTTTCCTTTGCCTTACGAAACTATGGATGAAATCCTGGAACCACAAAGCTCCCGCAAAGATCTTCCACCACTTTTTTTTTCTTCACCTAGAAGATTCCAATGAAGCCTTTGTTTTCTTCACCTAGAAGATTCCGATGAAGCCTTCGTCCACACGAAGTCAACGCCCAAAGAAAAAAAAACTCCATCGAAGTCTCCATGGCTTCGCTCCTGGCTGCAAGATTTATTTTTTAAGATAAATTTGGGATCTATTTTTCTTTTTACAAATCCTCTTTCTCTTACCAAGTGCCTTTCTGAAGCTCTGTTACCACTTGTTGCGCAGCTTCTGCCGAGATCAGGCGCGTAAGGAAAGATGAGAAGAAGAATAGATATATATAGAAGAAAAAGAGAATACCTTTATTTCATGATCTATCCGGTTACATTCAGAGAGAGCCTTAAATAATCATCCATCTTAGATGATAAAACTTCTCCGCACCAGCTCATAACCAACTCCCTAACAAACTCCCTACAAATATGGAAGCCTAGCGCACGTCCAGCAACTTTCAAGAAAACCGGGCGCCACTAATCTAGAAAACCTGAGCTCAATCCCCATGGACCCAGTCCATAACCTACAATTAGGTTATTAAACATTCTTTCAAAAAACTCTCTTCTAAGTCATGCAAGAAAGTACTCAAACCCGAGCCCATGTACACCCATGACTCACATGCTCTCTATTCTTGGGTCGCAAGCTGACCCAAATGACTTAGGAACCTGAGAACTTATGTAGCTTAAGCTCTCAAATCTGTGTGACTTATTTGAACTTTGGATGTGCCATACCTGAGCTTACAGATTCAACTTGAGCAACTTTATGAAAATCCTTTTCTCTACCCAATATAATCAATGATAGAGATTTATAGCAGCATATCATGCTAGTGCTCATAAACTAATCTTGGTTGGACAACCATAATATATATACACACACATGCATATACATACATACATACAATATATATATATATAACTGTTTAATTATTTATCCACCCCTAAGAAGTCTTGGTCTCATTGACCATCCCTAGGGTTTTTTTTTTTGGGCGGGGGTGGGGGTGGGTGGCGTGCGGGCGAGGTTGTTGCTTGTTACGGTCACCATGGATGCCACTGGTGTGGATGATGCTAAGAAGGCCAGATGTATTTCTAAAGCAGCACGACTCTGCATGATATAGATCATAGATATCCGAGCACGCTGCGCTGACTTCACTCCTTTATTGTGTGTAGCTTTGTCTAACCTTTTACCAAAGAGATGGCCTTTTTCTTGCTAATATTTCAATGGCTCACTGCCCCACAGCTGAGAAGGATCCACGTCAAAAGTGGGAGCTGGTCCGAGAGGAATACTAACTGCACCATGCAGTTAAAAAGGACACGAAACTTAGATGTCGTGTGTTATGCTTTGTTTTTTTTCTTTTCTTTTTCTTTTTACTATATCATCAAATTGTGTTTATGTAAAGACTGAGGTGATGCTGGAAAAAAATTGAGATATACATAGATGAAATTGAACAGCATGCAGGTAAGGTACTACATTTTATTTCCATCCGTTAATAAATCCCTTTACATAATTATTTTAGAGTGAGACAGTAGGTAGAAAAGGATCACAGCAAGCACTAGAATTTATTGTAATAATTGCACCATAAGCAGAGAACACAAGGGGATGATGAAACAATAGCACGCGGTGAGTGTACACACGCAAGTTTATGGATTCTCATCCAAAAGTTACTATATTTATTCTAAAAGAAAAAGAGATTTATTTCCTTGCCGTAACAAAATCGTTCATGTTACATGATTGACTTTGCCAAAGAAACATATTGTATTGGTCGACAACTTGGTTCTTTTGCTTGACAGGTAGGGATAGTCCTACTCAATTTTCAAGAACAAAAGTTTTGAAATTTGTTTAAGGAGAAGGATATATATATATATATATATATATATTCTACTATCTCCTCCAAGACATAACTTTCTCAGGAGAGAAATAAAAAAAAAAAATATAATATTACTATCAAAATAAAAAAAATTAAAGAAAAAGAATAATAATAAAGTTTTAATTTTAAACTAATTGAAAGTTACTACATGAATCTTTTTTTCTTCGTTCAGTTCTATTTTGATATAAAGATTTTAAGCTTTTTTTTATCATTTTCTTCAATGTGATTTTCAATTCATCTCTATTTCTTTTTCTTTATAAATCTATCAAGTTACTTCTTCGCATGGATGGATTTCTAGATCAACATTACATATATTTAAATCATTGTTCCCTTAATTTATGTTGATTGAACCTATTTCTATCATCTTTTAACATTCATATATATATATATATAAAAGGAAGGAGAGAAAATAGAAATCAGACCAAAGCTTGCCCTTTTCTCGTCTTCCTTTTCTCCATGAATGCCTGTATCCTCCTTAGTGCTATTTCTAGTGTCTGCTGGCTCATATTAGCAAAGCACACCCTAAACCAACCAGCTTCAGAACAGTGGCAGGAAGAGCCTGGGGATATGTTAATCTTCACCTCCTGCAATATTAAATTCCAAAGGCTCAGTTCACCTTCTCTTGTGGGCTCATCAAGCAATGGCCCAAGATTCATCCAGCAAAAGAGACCAGCATTCCCTTGCAAGCACTCAATCCCAGCACCCTTTAGCCCTTCAACAATACACTCATGCCTCTTCCTGAGCCTCTCCCTATTTGTCTTTATGTAATTCTCTGTGAACTCCGTATCAGATAGCATGGAGGCTAACATCCTTTGAGTCTGTGATGAGACAAGTGTGAAGCTGGACATCCTTCTAGCTGTCGTCACTACTCTACCGTCGTATGAGTATATTGTCCCCACTCTAAAGCCAGGCAGCCCAAGATCCTTGGAAAGGCTATAGACAATGTGGACCCTGTCAGAACTTTCATAGCCTCGGGCTTCCACAATCTCGGCCATGCTCACAAACTCGGCCGAAGAGAAGACAGAACCCGAGTAGATCTCATCTGATATCAGGTGGATGTTCTTCCGGGCAACAAAATCTAGTATCTCTTCAAGAAGAGACCTTTTGATTGCAGTTCCAAGTGGGTTTGATGGGTTTGTCAGCAGAAGTCCTCTCACTCTGATGTTGGCTTCTCCTGCTTTTGAATATGCTTCTTCCAGGGCTTTGACAGTGATTTGAAAGCCATTGGAGCTGTTGCAGTGGACTGGGATTATGTTGACTCCAGTTCGCCATCTTAGATCTCTATCGAATCTGCAGCAAATGGAAGGCAGATAATATTTAGTCAAGAGGATTTTTCTTCTAGTTCAGAAGAGTGCTCTCTAATGAACACAAGGTGGCTTTAGCCTTACCCTGGATAGTAAGGAGTAGGAATTAGCAAGGCATCACCAGGGTCTGCCAAGATGAAGGCCAGTAGCTCGTTTGCGGCAGTGGCGCCCGCAGTGAGAACAATGCGGTCGGGGTCAAACTTAGCTCTTCCCCCCCTTATTTTCTCCATAAAACTTGCCATTGCCTAAGAGTAGGGAAGTATGTTTAAGCCAAAATTAGAGATGACGCCAGAAAATTTCTTCCTAATTAAAAGAACACTACATCAGCCAGAAAGGAAGAATGGACAAGCTATGAATTGGTTTAGAGGCAAAAGGACAGTACCTTTCTGAATGTTTTGAGCCCATGGTAGTCTTGAAACAAGGCATTTTCTCTAAAGCTGGAGATTCCACTCCCCCAGCTGGATATTTCTGGGTGCTGCTTCAAATAATTCTCCAGTAGAACAAATGAAACCTGTCGATGGTTAGACAAGTCATGAATTAAAAGCTCCAAAATATTCTCTTCCTGCTGAAATAATATTGATGGGGTATGGAGAGCTTACTTGGTTTTCTGCCAATCCCATCTGGATGACTCCTGAAGGATTGCAGACAGCATCGTAAGGATTTTCATCATAAGCTTTCCAGCCAGCAAAGTAAGGGGAGTCTTCGCCATGGGTGTTAGAGGTTGCAATTTCTGACAATGGAACACCAGACTCAACACCCATGAGTGGAATTTTCACAAACAAAGGGCCTCTCTCTAGAAGAAGTCAGGCTTGAAGAAGGAAACCGTGCAAAGGAAGTGGTGCCAGGGGGAGACTCTCCTAATGAACAAGGCAGATAATGATTGGCTGTGCCTGAGCAATATCAAACTTCCCCATTTTAAAAGAACCTTGTCTAGCTCTTGGGACAGCTGTACGTGATCCTCTTTTCCGTCTCAATGGAAGTTTAGGATGCCAACCAATTTATTCAAACATTTGCAGCGCTTTAGAATTGTAAACTCCAACCAATTTATTTAAAAATTTATATGAAAATATTCACTGCATAAAGCCTCTTAAAGAAAGAAGGATCAAAATGGAGTTCGTGGTACGTAGTCCATGTTGACAAGTAACAAACACATGACAAATATTGCTAATAGAACCTTATTTTATTTCCGCATAAAATCAAAATCATGTAATTATTTTTTTTATCATACATAATGCTTGAAATCTAGCATTCCATACAAGACATTAGATGTATATATACGGTAGTTCGTATGTACCTCCTTAATCATGTAACATAAAGGAGATACTACAATTATAGCAATATTAAGTAGGTTCCATGTGAGGATGGGGTATGTACCGCTCGTTTAAAGCACAAATTTAAACATTTAAGTCAAGCAAAGATTAGTACCATGAGACTTTGATGTTAGCTAGATTGCTTAACTAGTTTAGGATTAAAACTTTTATTATTATTGTCATTAGGATGGTTACTAGTATTGAGAGGCTAAGATTGGATATATAGTGTGTGTGTGTGTGAGAGAGAGAGAGTATGTAATTAATTAATTGTGTACTGATATGTATGATCCTTATTGTTAATATAAATAAAATAAAATATTATTTAGACTTTTTGATCTTTAATAAATATTAGGATCTTTTTTATATACACCTGCTCAACATAGTCTCTCACATACTTCACTGTTTAAATTCTAGCATCCTTACTAACCTAAGGATAAATATCTAAATTTACATTACAATCCAATTGAATATGAACATAAACACATAGAGCTCATCTATAATATTTTTTGTGGATCATGAATTAGGTCTGCTTTAATATCATTTATCACAATTTAGAACCTTATTCAATAACAAAAAAATATTATTTAGACTTTCTGATCTTGTATAAACATTTATAATCTTTCTAGTATATATAATCAATGTAAGATTAAACACTTATCAGCACAAATTTCTATAGGATTTTTACCTAATATAATCATTAAATGCTAATTTAGATTTAAAATTTAGATTGAGATGAAGTGGTTGCTCGATTCAAGTCAGGATAGGTATAAATTAATTCCAATGAGATCTTTGTTTTTCTTCAGCCAATGTGTTCTCAATGAAAAAGTTACCTCAAACCAGTACTATATCAGCCTGATTATAATTAGTTGTTTCCAATAAGAACCTCTCTTCCGTCACAGAAACTCTTGATGAGCATCAAGAGCAAGTTGTATGAATCCAGGCAGCCATACATATATATTGCATATTTCTTGGTTGTTACATCAGGCATCACAGCTGCATAACATTGTGGGAAAACTTTTTTTTAACATTTTTCTTTACAACCCCCAAGGTCGTTAAGATTGTTGCATTCCTTAACCCCCTTAATTTTTAGTGGCCCTTCCTTTTTCATTACGACTTTCACTTGGAATGGTCGTTGTAGGCTAAAATTTAAGGTTAAAATTATAAGAGCAACCACTAGTATCATGCCAACACTATATTAAAAAAGAAAAAAAGAATAATTTTCAAATTCATTTGTAGTGGCAGAGGTTTTGTAATGCCTCAAACTTATCTATTTGCCCAATTAATTTGTTAGAAGATCAAAATTATGTTATTCAAAAAATTTGAGTAAAAGTTAATTGATAGCAGGTGATCTTGAATTATAAGCATTTGAATTTTTTCTTTTCCATCTAATATAAGACTTTTATGGATATCTTTTTAAATATTATGCCGCACACGAAAGCTAACTAGAATTTACTTCAAATCGGATCATTGGTGTTGCAAAGGTGGCTCCATGCAAAAGTAAAACTCTACCTTCATAGGTAGCTCTTTTCTTTTGTCCATCAATTTTTGCATACTCAGATTGATTCTGATACAATATATAACACCTCAAGTTCATGTTGTTTCAATTAACTCATTAGTGAGTCGAAACCACATGACTCTAAAAGCTTGAGTGGAAATTAATTTGTAGCAGACCAACCTTGAGTTATAAACACTTAAATCTTTTCTTTTCTATCTAATGATGTGGAATTATTTTTGATGTATTATAGGTTTTTACTTTGAAATTCATCTTCTTTTTTTTTTTTTTGCTTTTCTCTGATTAAAGCAATGTCCAAAATCTCAGTATTGTCTCCGGGACATTGTTTGGTCTCAACTAATACAGGGAGTCAAAAATGATCTTAATATGCGATAGAAGATGAGAAAGATTTAGAAATTTAAATTGAGTTTTCGAAAATTATGAATTTGGGATTTATTCTAATATCTCATACATCCAGAGTTTATGAATTTATAACTTTTCTATTTCTTGGAAATAACAATGATTGTGATTCTTTGGTACATCCAAACTAGGATTTATTGTTCATTAACATAGATATCTTATTAAATGAATAGCTGCATACTTCAGTAATGGCAAGTAAATAAGCTCTTGCACTATTTCAGAAGAAGGAAAAAGACATGTCAATATAGTTCATGCATGGTTGTTTTAAATATAGAGGAGAAAACGGCAAGGAACCAGTGAATCCCTGACATTTCTCAGTCTCATTCAAGTCATATGTGGGAGATTTGCACCAAAAAGAGCGTGTCAAACCGGCTGGTATTTTTTAGAAGCTTTTTATTGGTAGAAGCTGTCGTGCCCTTCTCTTCAATATGCATAAAAAAAAAAGAAAGAAAAAATCTGTGGATCCCCCGCCTACAAAGCGCCAGCTTTTAAGGGAGAAAAAAAAAATCAGTCGTTGATTATGAGGCATGAATTCATTTGAATAATTTGCATGATCCTCAAGGTGACTATTTTATGTGGCTGTTGGAAATAGGCGACTTGCTCTCATTCTTTTTATCTAGGTACAAATGCCACCATATTATATCAGGGTTCTGTTGTTCTCCTAATGACACCTCTTCTGTTGTCTAATTGGACAAATTACTCTTCAGGATGGCTGATAGCTAGTCATTGCAACTGGATTGTTGAGTTCTACAAGTTAAAAGCTGTGCCAACGTTGACTGATATTTTTCATTAATGAAGTGCATATATTGAAGTCTAGCTACATCTAGTCTGTCAACAACATTTTGGCAAAGTTTCAACTTAAAAGAAACAGTTGTAAATAGCGTGGACGCTCAAGATAACCTAGTTTATTCTCATGTTCAAGCCCGTCAGAAATGGCCGGTTGAAGAGTGAAGGTGATGCTAAAAAGGTCCCCACCCAGTGGTGGGCTAAAAAAATAGCATAAATGGGTAACCAGCCCTTTATGAACCTGCCCTTCTGTGAATCAAACTATACAATGTTTAGATTCGTTTGATCAACGACGCCATATTCAATTTATCATACTAATTTTCTTTAATTTCTAACTCTTTTTACCGGCTCTCAATAACTATATGCAATGAGAAAATAAATATATACAATGAGAACTCGTGAGGACAACGTATTAGAGAAATTTTATAGGACTCAAGGTGCTGTCAATGGAAGGATTACCTGGTAACTTTCTGAAAAAGATAACATCCAGAGTAAAGGTATAGCAAGCACAAGATTTTGACATCATCAATCTTAGCTGTGAATTTTTTTGAACTAAATTCTAAAAGATCAGCTACCTTTCATTGGGTAAATGGAATCAAGAGCTATGATCTGAAAGAAGTTCAACAACTGCAAGCTAGGATTCAAATGTTGGGTTGCATAAAAATAAAGCAAAGGAAATAAGATAGAAATTCCAGCATCGCTTAGCGAGTTCCAAGCAAGGATATATCTTCTTAGCTCTCAGTTTGCTGGTCTTCTGCACTGCCAAGCTTGTTCTAGCTGAATCAGATGCATCAAACAACTACTCTTACATTGGTGTACAGATCATAGGCAAATACTGGACCAATAACTCAACCCAACACCATTGTTTATACAGATCACTTGACCATCACCACCATAAAAGTTTTCTAGCAAATAAAGTTACAAGCTGGTTCTATATTTCAAATCTGCAACATGTCTTCCAACATCTGTGTGAAATGTCAAATCTTTTTTTTTTTTTTTTACATAAAAATATAGCATAACCTAACCAAAACTTCTTGAAATGACTAAGTTTTTAAATATTTAACGTATATGTGATACTTCAACTATAGAGTTGACTATTGTAAAATTTCTCAAAGTCTTGAAAGAAATATGTACAACAATAACAGCAACAACAGCGATAAAGTTTAAATCCTAAATTAATTAGGATCAGTTGCCTAAATCCTCTTTCTTCATTTTGCTTGGTTTTATATCCTATTTTCAGAATTATTTAAAAAATAATTTTTTTATCACTTCCTCCTTGTATTTTAGTCTATATCTATCACTAATTTATTTATATTTTAGTCAAAATCAAAAATTTCAGCCAGAATCTTATCAGATCTTTTTGGGTAACGTCCGTGCAACCTTAATTATATTTTGCAAGGAAATTTTCTGCAATTGGATTGTCATAACATGAGACATTCTTCAAATCATCAGAAGGTATTCTGGATCTTCTAAGATTTGGCCGTTGTTGGGTAGGAATCAAATCGACTAAGAGATATATTGGCTCCGTATAGGTGTGCCACGACCACTGGTGCCATCTCATAGTGCACTAGATTTGCATCAAAATTTGGCAAGGAACAAGAATATGGCTGAAGATCGCTTTCTAGTCTGTGATCTCTCCTTATTTTACAAGATATGGTGATTCGTTTGGTGTGCTGTTTCCCCTGTCCTTATGTTCCTTTAGGTTGGAGAAAGAAAGATGCCTTCATATAATGAAGGCACCTCCATCAGCAACAACCGACAAAACGTCGAGTATATATTTGAGTGGAATAAAAGCCAGAAGTCTGTCTCGAATTTAAAAAGATGATCTCGTCCTACCACCAGACAAGGCTCCAAGCCCACGAACAAAATCTTAAACCTAGCATTAGGGGCCAGTTGCTGTGTTTGCTTTTTATTTTATTGTTCAAGTTTGGAATGGTGTTTTAGATGTAGATCCGTATAGCTACTTTCTTTTTGGCCTAGAAATGACTTGCTTGGATTCAAGCTCCAAGAAATTTCTACCACTCAAAGTTCCATTGGATCCCATGCAATGTTTTGGACAAGCATGCCGAAGAGATTTGCACCTTGGCCATGTAGGAAGGCATCCCATCCAGGTCTAATAACATAAAGCTTCATGGTGCTGCTACCAAATGTGATGCTTGCCAAATGTATTATTAGTGTATGAAAATTTACAAGTCCAATGATAGCACTGGGTAGATTAGCAGCACATGGGTTTATGGCAGCTTAATTAGAAGCATTGGAAAACACTTGAAAAAGGAATGCAGAGCCGGAAATGCATGGTGAAAAGGGAACCCACGTTGCAGCAGGATGTCCACAGGCGTGGAGGTTAGCATCACGGCCATCTCATCATCTAACACACCCACAAAAAGAAAAATAAAGGGAGGACAAATGCACTGCCATGCAGATTTTAAAAGTAAACTATGTTGGTATTCTTTGCCTATCTTATATTTGTCCTGTAGCTCTCTTTCCAGCCTCGTGCCAGCACGAAGAATCATCGGCTGACCGCTGCTGTTATCATCTACATTGGAGCTCAAGGATCAAGCAAACCATGCTCTCGGTTTATTATTATTATTATTATTATTATTATTATTATTGTTGCGGCCAAATCACGTATGATGAGCGTCGAGTAGG
Organism: Calamus simplicifolius; assembly: GCA_900491605.1. Taxonomy (NCBI): domain Eukaryota; kingdom Viridiplantae; phylum Streptophyta; class Magnoliopsida; order Arecales; family Arecaceae; genus Calamus; species Calamus simplicifolius. The sequence goes on along the minus strand of UESW01004221.1, from coordinate 71,703 downwards.
CTTGGATTGTTGTGTGCGCAGAGAAGTTGCAGTCTTCCTTCTAGAGCCTGCAAAAAGTCTCGGACCGGTGGTTCCGGTGGGGACCCTCCGACGCCCAAGTCAGTGAGTCGTCCGACAGGGATATGGTTTCTGTGTAGAATTTTTAAAGAGAAAATCAGAGAAAAGTCCCCTTGCATGGAGCTCGGGTCCTCCTTTTATACCTGTTAGGGATCCCGTTTACCTCGTTCTGTTGGAACCGTCGAATCTGTCCCGTTGTGACGTCTCACCGAACGGCAAGTTGTTGGACTGTTGCTGGATAAGGGCCGCTTATAGCGGTAACTGCCGATCAGGCTAACACTTGCCCGTGATTTGGGTGAGAGAGGTACTTGGCAGTAGGCCTTAGATCACGGGATCGGTTGCATGAGACTAGTCATTGTGTATGCGGGAGATACTGAAGGCCGACGCTGGACGCCTATCCTTGGTGCCAACGTGTAGTTGGTCTGTGATGCCGACGCTGGGCGCCAGTCTTTGGTGCCAATGCGGAGTTGGTCTTTGGTACCGACGCTGGAGGCCGACGCTGGAGACGGCACTGGAGGCCGGCACTGGAGGCCGACGCTGGAGGCCGGCACCGGAGGCCGATGCTGGAGGCCGGCACCGGAGGCCGACGCAGGAGGCCGGCACCAGGGGTCGGTGTTGGAGGTCTTGGGTTTTGTTGTCACATCATTACTTTCGAAAACCGCGCAAAAGATAATACTACCCAGGGGAAACGGCCAGCCGTATCAGATGCCACCCCGCCCCTGAGATGGGTGAGCGTTTACCTACCCGCGAAAGGGGTGTCAATATCCTTTAGGCGGCCGGTTTTCACGTCATTATCTCGCCTTTGTTGGGATTATGGAGGATTTTCCTCGGGCAGTGTTACGAAAAGGCGAGCGGTATCATTGCGATAAGGTTAATGCCTCCCTTTTCATCGGTGGTCTTTTCGAGTTTTTCACATTGGTAGGCCGTTGAAACGCCTCCCAATTGAAGACGGACGCGTGGTTGAATCGGACGATTGTTGGGTGTCTTGAGAGGGCGTTATGAGGACAAATAGCCCTCATCTTGCCATCTTCCCCATTTCTTCCGCTGCTGCCCCTTTCGAGTCCGCCAGCGTTCCTCTGTTTCCTGTGTTCATTCTCTTCCCGTGCCCTGTTTTCGGCTCGAGTTTTCTAGGTTAGTTCCCATGGCTTCCTCACCTTCTTGCTCCATCTCTGGTTCCTGGGGGGGTTCCCACAATCCTTCTCAGACTTCCGACTCCTTGTCAAGCCAATGGTCCACCCCTTCTTCTAACCATTCTTCACCGGAGCATCGACCAGTCAATCGTCCCCTAACCGGGACTCGTCCGGCCGGCAGGCGGATTTTCGTCCGAGCCAGTCAATGGCTGCCGGTCCTTCTAGGGTTGCCAAGGAGTCCCCCGAAGGTACTGCGTCCTCTATGTCTGCTCAAGCCATGGTAAACCTAAGGGCCAAGTATAGCTTCCCTTCAGACCTTCATCTGTTCTTCCCTACCCCCGATGATAGGGTAACATCTTCCCGTTCCGGAAGGGTTGCTTTGTACGGAGCCTTTTTTAAGGCCGGGCTCCGATTGCCGATCCACCCTTTTATTCTTAATCTTCTAGACCGGTACTCCTTGACTCCTTCCCAATTAGTTCCCAACTCCATCCGAACTATTGTCGGTTTTTTGGTACTCTGCCACTTGCAAGGCATTGAGGCCAGTATTTCTTTATTCCGCAGTTTTTATACCCTTCGCAAACAGTCGGGTTGGTGGTCCTTCACCCCTAGGTCTAATAGGATTCTCAAATTGTGCCTTCCTACTTCCGTTAAAGGGTGGAAGGACAAGTTTTTCTTTGCGGACATCAGTGGGGTTCGTGGAAGCTGGGGGATACCCAACATCGACGCCAATAGGGATCCCTCCATCCTTCCATGAGACCGGACGGCGTTTGGGCAGCTTCTGACTGCCGACATCCCTCGGTGTAATATGCTTTTAGCCGAGGAGAATCTTCATCATGCCGGTTTAATTCCCGCGAGGGGTGAGCACTTGATCACTCGCCTCTCTTCTCTTCCGCTTCTCCTTCTCTCTCTTTTTTTTTTTTTTTTTTTAACTATCCTTTGCCTGCGTAGGGATGGCGTCGACACTTCATGAGTTTAAACAGGCGGCCACCAGGAAGAGGAAGGCTGCAGGGAATGCGCGCCCTGCCAAAAAGAGGGCCATTGCTAAAGTTCCAAGAAGGGCCGACACGGGGAGGGTTGGTGCCGGGAAGGCCGACGCGGGGAGGGCCGACACTGGAGGGGCTAAAGTCATGAAGCCCCCGCGTACAAAGGTTTTGAAGAAGGGCGGCCCTAAAAGGGCCGACACTGGAGAGACCGAGGCCAAGGGGGCCAGGACTGTGGAATCCTCATATGCAGGCGAGGCAGCCCAAGCTCAGGCTGATGAACATGTCAAGGCAGACGCGGGAAGGGCCGAGACCGGCGGGGAGGTGGAACGGAGTCAACCGGAGAGAGGATCTCCAGCTTCAGCTCCTCCCATTATCCTACTCGATCTTTCTCCCGAGGGGAGGCGCCGTCGCCCTTGCCCAAAGCCTTAGAGACGGATAAAATTTCGGCGGCATTGGTGATGACTCCAGCCGCTACTCTGCCCCCCACGGAGGCAGCAGTTGAAGTGCCTCCGCCAGCCAAGGAGTCGGAGGCGGCAGGCTCAGAGGCGGAATCAGCCTCAGCAGGCCCGACGCCCAGGGAAGAGAGGGGCGTCAATCCCTCCTTCCAATCGTTGTTAGCAAACCACGGCCGCTGGGCTGCACGGACCGTGGAGGAAGCCGCAGTGGTTGAGGTGCAAGAATATCTCCGGGGTCAGGGGAGAGTTGCCTTCTTCCGTGAAGCATCGGTGGCGCATCTCTGGGTGAGCTTCTGCGCCATTATCATCTCTTTCCCTTCTCCTTTCTTTTTCTCATCTTGATATTTCCTCCAGGCCTTGAATTCTCTTGTCGCTCTTAAAAATCTTTGGACCCTAAGCGATACCGCCATCGAGCAAGCACACGAGCAGATGTTGTCCCTCCAGATCAAGGCGGAGAAGTCAGCAATGGCTCTGGAGGACACTCGGGCCACCCTGAAGGGTGAAATTGATGTCGCCCGGCTACGAGCCAAAAAGGCAGAGTATGCGCTAGAGGTTGCTCAGCGCCGCGCCGCCAATGAGCTAGATAATGCTCAGGTGGTCGAGGAGAAACAGAAAGCGGCCGAAGAGAAGCTGGAGGTGGCAGAATTGGAGGTGTGTGTCTTGAAGACCCAATTAATTTCTGTCGCCGCTGAGACAAGTGCAGCCCAAGAAGCCACCCGCCAGTACATAGCCGAAATTGCAGATCTGAAGGCAGCGGTGGCAGAGGCCCAGGAGAGGGCCATCGAAGCTGAAAAGAAGGGGGCCGAGGCCGTAGAAGATTTTAGAAAATCCAAATCCTTCGACAAGGAGGTGGCCGAGGCAGCGGCGCTTGCCTATGACGCCGGCTTTCAAGACTGCAAAGATAAAATCCAGGAGCTCTACGACCTGGAGAATATTGAGGGACTGAAGCCTGATGATGTCCCTAAGGATGATGCCCCGGCTTCGGATGACCAGTAACAGCCTTTTGGTTTCTCTTTTTGTATCAATATATGCCTGACCTGGGTCGGCACTTTTGTAACCTTGCAACCATCAATGAATGTCTTTAATCCCTATTTCGCTCCTTTGGTTATTATTAGCTTTATTTATTCAAGCCGTCATAAATCACCCAACAATAGGGCTATGTAGAGTAGGTTACACGAAATAGGATCATGAGCCGTGATATTGTCCCAAGTGTTGGCACAAGGCCAACATTTGGTAGCGATGCGGGCGTCAGTCGCTGGGCGCTGGTCTATGGGTGCCGGAACGGGTCCGGCTTTCGTTGTCGATGCTGAAAGTCGGTCCTAGTGCCAACACAGAATTGGTCTTTAGTATGCCGATGCTGGGCGCCGGTCTTTGTTGCCAATGCGGGGTTGGTCTTTGGTGCACTGACGCTGGGCGCCGGTCTTAGTGCCAACGCGAAGTTGGTCTTGGTGCCGACGCTGAGCGCCGGTCTTTGGTGCCACGTGGAGTTGGTCTTTGTGCCGATGCGGGGCGCCGGTCTTTGGTGCCAACACGGAGTTGGTCTTCTTGCCGACGAGGGGCGCCGGTCTTTGGGTGCCGACGCTGGAAGCCAATCTTTTGCCAACGCGGGGCGCCGATCTTTGGTGCCAACGCGGAGTTGGTCTTTTTGCCGACGCAGGGCGCCGGTCTTTGTGCCGACGCTGGCGCCGATCTTTGGTGCCAACGCGGAGTTGGTCTTTGTGCCGACGCAGGGCACCGGTCTTTGGGTGCCGGAACGAGTCCGATTTTCGTTGCCGATGCTGGAAGCCGGTCTTTAGTATGCCGACGCGAGACTCCGGTCTTAGTGCCAACTCGGAGTTGGTCTTTGTGCCGATGCGGGGCGCCGGTCTTTGGTGCCAACGCGGAGTTGGTCTTTGTGCCGACGCGGGGCGCCGGTCTTTGGTGCCCACTCGGAGTTGGTCTTTGTGCCGATGCGGGGCGCCGATCTTTGGTGCCAACGCGGAGTTGGTCTTTGTGCCGACGCGGGGCGCCGGTCTTTGGTACCAACGCGGAGTTGGTCTTCTTGCCGACGTGGGGCGCCGGTCTTAGTGCCAACTCGGAGTTGGTCTTTGTGCCGACGCGGGGTGCTGGTCTTTGGTGCCAACGCGGAGTTGGTCTTTGTGCCGACGCGGGGCACCATCTTTGGTGCCAACGCGGAGTTGGTCTTCTTGCCGACGTGGGGCGCCGGTCTTTGGGTGCCGACACGGAGTTGGTCTTCTTGCCGACGTGGGGCGCCGGTCTTTCGGTGCTGACGCTGGAAGCCGGTCTTTTTGCCGACGCGAGACTCCGGTCTTAGTGCCAACTCGGAGTTGGTCTTTGTGCTGACGCGGGGCGCCGGTCTTTGGTGCCAACGCGGAGTTGGTCTTTGTGCCGACGTGGGGCGCCGGTCTTTGGTGCCCACTCGGAATTGGTCTTTGTGCCGACGCGGGGCGCCGGTCTTTGGTGCCAACGCGGAGTTGGTCTTTGTGCCAACGCGGGGCGCCGGTCTTTAGTGCCAACGCGGAGTTGGTCTTCTTGCCAATGTGGGGCGCCGGTCTTAGTGCCAACTCGGAGTTGGTCTTTGTGCTGACGCGGGGCGCCGGTCTTTGGTGCCAATGCGGAGTTGGTCTTTGTGCCGACGCGGGGCACCATCTTTGGTGCCGACGTGGAGTTGGTCTTCTTGCCGACGTGGGGCGCCGGTCTTTGGTGCCGACACTGGAAGCCGGTCTTTTTGCCGACGCGGGGCGCCGGTCTTTGGTGCCAATGTGGAGTTGGTCTTCTTGCCGATGTGAGGTGCCGGTCTTTGGGTGACGACGCGGAGTTGGTCTTCTTGCCGACGTGGGGCGCCGGTCTTTGGGTGCCGACGCTGGAAGCCGATCTTTTTGCTGACGCGGGGCGCCGGTCTTTGGTGCCAACGCAGAGTTGGTCTTTAATATGCCGACGCTGGGCGCCGGTCTTTGGTGCCAACGCGGAGTTGGTCTTTGATGCCGACGCTGGACGCCGTTCTTAGTGCCAACGCGGAGTTGGTCTTTAGTATGCCAACGCTGGGCGCCGGTCTTTGTTGCCAACGCGGAGTTGGTCTGATGCCAACGCGGAGTTGGTCTTCGGTGCCGACGCTGGATGCTGGTCTTTAATATTAAGCATACTTATTTAAGAACAAGACCATGTTGATTATTCATGTATCAAACCAATTCCAATTAATGACAATAGGGTTTTATTGATAGTACCGGCGTAAGTTGTCGGCATTCCAAGTGCGAGGGAGCGATTTCCCGTCTAGCTCTTCGACTTTGTATGCCCCATGGTGGAGTACTTCCTTAACACGGTATGGTCCTTCCCATTTTGGTGCCAGCTTGCCCCCCTCTGTTGGCTTTGATACTTCAGCTCTTCGTAGGATAAGGTCTCCCGGCCAGAATGTCTTGGGTCGCACCCGAGAGTTGTAGTGCTTGGCCACTCGCTGATGAAATGCTGCCATGCGAAGCTACGCCTGATCTCGCAATTCTTCCACCAAATCTAGATCAGCCCTTAGCTGGTTTGAGTTGCTTTCTTCGTGGTATAATTCCGTCCGGGGACTAGGAGCTCCTATTTCCATGGGGATGACCGCCTCGGTCCCAAAGACCAAGCTAAAAGGGGTTTCCCCTGTAGGCGCTCGCGGCGTCGTGTGGTAGGCCCACAGCACACTGGAAAGTTCTTCCACCCAGCGCCCTTTGCAGCTATCTAACCGAGCCCTGAGCCCTTGGAGGATAATGCGATTGGCCACCTCGGCTGCGCCATTGGTTTGGGGATGCCCAACTGAGGTGAATTGATGACGAACGCCCAGGCCATCGCAGAATTCTCGAAGGCTGTATTATCAAACTGTTGGCCGTTGTCCGTAACGAGGGTGTGCAGTAGCCCGAACCGGCACACTACGGATTTCCAGAAGAAATTCCTTACTTTGGCTTCCGTGATCTTAGCAAGAGCTTCCACCTCGATCCACTTGGTAAAATGGTCGACTGCCACCATTAGGAACTTGCGTTGTCCGAAGGCAGGAGGGAATGGTCCCAGAATGTCCATGCCCCACTGTGCGAAGGGCCATGGTGCAGCTAGAGGGGTCAGTTGAGACGCCGATTGATGTTGAATATTGGCATACCGCTGGCAGCTGTCACATCTCTTAACGAGTTCGGAGGCATCCTCCTTCATTGTTAGCCAATAATACCCCTGACGTAGAGCTTTATATGCAAGAGCCCTGCCCCCCAGGTGGTTTCCGCATATCCCTTCGTGTATCTCCCGCAGGATATAATTGGCGTCGGTGAGACCGACACACCTGAGAACAGGGTATGAGAACGACCTTCGATAGAGCTTTCTCTCCATAATGAAAAACTTCGGGGCCCGTCTTTTCAGTTTCCTAGCTTCGGCAGGGTCTCCTGGAAGGGTGCCTTCAGTAAAGTACTGGACATAGGCATCCATCCAGGAGGGCTCCTGCTCCACTGGTGCAGTTTCTCTTGGTACTTCAATACTCGGGGCTTCTAAGTGCTCCACATAAGCCTTTCCCAACATCCCGTTAGCTGAGGTGGCAAGACGGGATAAGGCGTCGGCTCTAGCATTCTCCTATCGAGGAATGTAGCTGACACTGAAATGTGTGAAGGGGGAAATTAGCGAGTGCACCATTTCTAAGTAGCGGGCCATTATGGGATCCCTTGCCTCGTATTCTTTTGTAATTTGGCCGGCAACCAATTGGGAGTCGGTGAATGCCCTAAGGCGCTTCACCCCAAGCTCTCGAGCCAACCTCACTCCGGATAGCAAAGCTTCATATTCCGCCTGATTGTTAGTGGCTGGAAAGAGGAAGCGAAGTGCACATTCTGTCACAACCCCATCCGAGTTGGCCAAGATGAGGCCTGCTCCGCTCCCTTGAGAGTTTGATGCCCCATCCACATGGAGAACCCACTCATCGTCACTAGTTCCGAGGGGCTGAGTGTCCGTAGGAGGTTCTTTAGGTGGCTCGATCCCCCCAGTACATTCAACCAAAAAATCTGCCAGGACTTGAGACTTCATGGCCGACCGAGGGCGGAAGGATAAATCAAACTCCCCTAGCTTGAGAGCCCACCTTGCCAGCCGGCCGGAAGTATTCGGACGAGCCAAAACTGCCTTCAGAGACTGGTCTATGATCACCGCGATCGGGTGGGCTTGGAAATACGGCCACAGCCGCTGGGCAGACACGATCAATGCGAAGATGATTTTTTCCATGTTTGAATACCGGGTCTCTGCATCATGAATCACCTTACTCGTATAATATACTGGCCTTTGCGTGCCATTAGTGTCCACACGGACTAGCACAGAGCTAATCGCCTCAGGAGGGGCCGCAAGGTATAGAAGGAGTTCTTCTCCACCCGTCGGCTTGGCTAGTAGTGGCGGGATAGATAAGAATTCCTTTAACCCTTCGAACGCCTCCTAGCATTCTTTCATCCATTCGAACTCGTTGATTCTGCGAAGCACCTTGAAGAAAGGCAGACACCTTTCGGCAGACTTGGATAGGAAGCGGCTTAGGGCGGCTACTCTTCCTATCAAGCGCTGTACTTCCTTCTTATTGGCAGGAGGCCTCATGTCCAAGATGGCTTGGACTTTGTCTGGGTTTGCTTCGATCCCCCTCCGGGTCACCATGAAACCCAAAAACTTCCCAGCGGTCACCCCGAATGCACACTTGCGAGGGTTCAGCTTCATCTGGTACCGACGAAGGCTGTCAAAAGTTTCTGCTAGGTCCGCAATGTGGTCACCGGCATGAACGCTTTTTGTCAGCATGTCATCCACGTACACTTCCATGTTACACCCGATCTGACCTTCAAAGACCTTGTTCATCAGCCTCTGGTAAGTAGCTTCCGCATTCTTTAACCCGAAAGGCATTACCTTGTAGCAATACAGCCCCTTTTCAGTTATGAAGGAGGTGGCTTCTTCATCCGCCGGGTTCATCCGGATCTGGTTGTATCCAGAGAAAGCATCCATGAAGCTAAGGACCTCATGGCCGGATGTAGCGTCCACCAGTTGATCGATTCGAGGCAGGGGAAAGCTGTCTTTGGGGCATGCCTTGTTGAGGTCGGTGAAATCTACGCACATTCTCCAGCTTCCATTGGCCTTGCGGACCAGAACCACATTAGCCAACCATTCAGGGTAGTGGACCTTCCGAATATGATCCGCAGCCATTAACTTGCGGATCTCCTCATCGATAGCTTTCTGTCTGTCTGGAGCAAAGTTTCTCTTTTTCTGTCGGACTGGCCGACACCCTGGCTTGAGGTTAAGTTGATGGGTGATTACTTCTTCAGGGATGCCCGGCATGTCTGAGGATGACCATGCGAAAATGTCAGTGTTGGCACGCAGGAAAGTAAGAAGTTGATGGCGTACTTCCTCTGGGAGCAGTGCCCCCAGCTGAATAGTCCATGCCGGGTCATCACCCAAGGGGAGGGTTAGAAGGTGCTCTGCCGGCTCTCCCCTTCTTCCCAACTCCCTGGGATCGAGTGACTCAGAGGCTGTCACTGACTCCGCGTTCAGTGGGCTGGGAGACAGATGGTAGCAAGGCGGAAGTGGGCTTTGCTCCCCCTTCATTTCTCCGATCCCTTCATTGGTGGGGAACCTTACCAATAATCTCTTAGTGGAGATCACGGCATCCAGCAGATTCAACCTCGGGCTTCCCAAGATGGCGTTATAAGCCAGCGGAACCCGGACCACCAAGAAGTTTATGACCACGGTGCTCTGACATGGAGGAGTTCCAGCCGTGACCGGGAGAGCAATTTCGCCTTCAACGCTCACTGAGTCTCCCGTGAAACCCATTAGCGGTGTGGCAACGGGTCAGAGTAAAGACCTTGATAAGTTTATCCAAACAAAAGCCTCATAACTCAAGACATCCACAGAGCTCCCACTATCAATTAAAATTCTCTTTACAGGGTGTTTGGTTATAGTCATGGACACCACGACGCTGTCGTCATGTTTATTAACTACCCCATCTAGATCCTTTTCGAAGAAAGGCATTACAGAGTCTATTCCCTCTCGCGGCCTCTTCGAACCACCTTTCTCTCCCCAAGAGATCATAGCTATGGTCTTTTCAGTTGGGGTATTATCCACGCCAGCTGGGCGACTCGGAGGCACCGGGGGACTCGACGCAGGGAGATTTCCCTGTCGAACAAATTTGCCCAGGTGACCTTGCTGAACCAGCTCCTCGATGGCCTTTTTTAGGTGGCGGCAGTCCTCGGTGTCGTGACCGTAGTCTCGGTGATACCGGCAGTAGAACTCCTTGTTGCAGGGGGCCCCGGACTTCAAGGGAGCCGGACGCTTGAAATAAGGTTCCTCCTCGATCTCCAGTAGGATGTGAGAGATGGGAGCCATGAGGGGAGTGAACTGCTCTTTAGGAATCAGCACCTGTGGTCGGCGATCTGAGCGTCGTGGAGGCTCGGGCTTTCGAAGTCATGCACCGGCGTGATCAGTGGGCGGTGGTTTGTTACCGGGGTTCTTGTCAACTTCTCTCCTGGAAGAATCCGCCTCGTCAGCGCGGATGTACTTCTGTGCCCAGCTCAGAAGCTCGGCGTAGGAACGCGGAGGCTTCTTATCCAGGGAGTAAGCGAATCTGGATGGGCGAAGCCCCCGCTTCAGGGCCAAGGTGGCTACAGAGTCTTCCAGGTTGTACACCTCCAACGCTGCTTCCTTAAATCGAGCGACGAAATCCTTTAAGGTCTCGCCACTCTTCTGCTGGACAGCAAAGAGGCTATCTGCGACTCGTGAGATCTTTCAACATGCATCAAAATGAGCCAGGAAAGATCGCTCAAGTTGCCGAAACGAGTTGATGCTGCGTGGGGGCAGACGGGAGTACCACGCGTGTGCCGCCTTGCAGAGCGTGGCCAGGAAGGCGACGCATAAAAGGGAGTCTGTCGCTTTCTGGACCTGCATGAGGACCTTGTAGCTTTCCAGATGGTCCAGGGGGTCCGTTGTTCCATCATATGGATCCAATTGAGAGAGACGGAACCGGGGTGGGACCGGTTCCTCCATGATATGGCGAGAAAGCGGGGGGCGACGCTCATACTCCGCCGTGTAAGGATCGGCGATCTGGCGGCTGAGCTCGTCCAACCGTCGATGATACTCGTCAAGCCTTTGCTCAGCCCGACGGGTCATTTTCCGGGGAGTATCACCTCGGGATGAATCGAAAGAAGAGCTGGAGAAGATCGCCGGCGCAAAGAATGTGCCCGCTTGGACTCTTTTTCCTTCGGTCGGTGGTGGGAACGATCGGAGCGGCGGGAGGGAGACCGTCGTCGCTTCGAGGTCCCTTGGTGATGAGGTTCGGGGGGTGAGCGATGGGAGACCTCAGGCGGTGTCCCTCCTTGGTGAGACTAGACTGTCCCTCGCACCCCTTCGTCCAGCACAAGGGGTTGAGTTACAGCAGCCAAATAATGCTCTTGCAGCCCCCGGACCATCGTCGTCAGATCCTGGACCTGGTGGGCTAGAACATCAAGCCGGTCGGGTTGGCTTGCCGGTGCAAGGGGCGGAGCATGGGGATTGGCCTCCGAATGCTCAGCTCGTGGGATGCGCCCGGCTGCCTGACTGGAGGAAGCCTCTTGTGCTCGCGTAGTCACCATCGCTTCCTTTGCAAAATTGGAGGGGTTCCGAGGAGAATTTTCAACCCGGTTTGGCCCCCTACCTGGTGCGCCAATCTGTTACGGTCAAATCACGTACGATGAGCGTCGAGTAGGCTTGGATTGTTGTGTGCGCAGAGAAGTCGCAGTCTTCCTTCTAGAGCCTGCAAAAAGTCCCGGACCGGTGGTTCCGGTGGGGACCCTCCGACGCCCAAGTCAGTGAGTCATCCGACAGGGATATGGTTTCTGTGTAGAATTTTTAAAGAGGAAATCAGAGAAAAGTCCCCTTGCATGGAGCTCGGGTCCTCCTTTTATACCTGTTAGGGATCCTGTTTACCTCGTTCTGTTGGAACCGTCGAATCTGTCCCGTTGTGACGTCTCACCAAACGACAAGTTGTTGGACTGTTGCTGGATAAGGGCCGCTTATAGCGGTAACTGCCGATCAGGCTAACACTTGCCCATGATTTGGGTGAGAGAGGTACTTGGCAGTAGGCCTTAGATCACGGGATCGGTTGCATGAGACTAGTCATTGTGTATGCAGGAGATACTGAAGGCCGACGCTGGACGCCTGTCCTTGGTGCCAACGTGTAGTTGGTCTGTGATGCTGACGTTGGGCGCCGGTCTTTGGTGCCAACGCGGAGTTGGTCTTTGGTACCGACGCTGGAGGCCGACGCTGGAGGCAGCACTGGAGGCCGACGCTGGAGCCGGCACTGGAGGCCGACGCTGGAGGCCGGCACCAGGGGTCGGTGTTGGAGGTCTTGGGTTTTGTTGTCACATCATTACTTTCGAAAACCGCGCAAAAGATAATACTACCTAGGGGAAACGGCCAGCCGTATCAATTATTATTGTTATATTTTTATGAACCGTGAATAAGGGAGACGTGCTCTCTAATGTTTTAAGGGATATTATTTATAAGTAGAGGTTTAAAATGTATAACATGTGTCTTTTTGTGCTGTTCCAAAGTGCTTTACCTTCTTATCTCTCTCATCAAATGTTCGAACTTGATTAAGTACATGATGAGAAAGAACAACAATCTCTCATCCTTTCAATCATCAAAATGATGCCTTCCTGCAGAAAGAATAAACTAAATTAGCTTTTTTCTGTCTTTTGATAATCAATTAGATTTGATAGTCGACTGCCCTCCTGCATCTTCTGACTTTGAACAAAGTAGAGAAGGAAGTGTGTGCAGGAAATGCTATAATGCTGTCATGCCCATTTTCTACAATCATGTCCTTATTTACCACATCACATGAAGAGTTTAGGGTACTTGTTGTCTGATACTTTGTCTGAATCTACTTTCAAATTTTTCTCTCTGATCATGGCCTAAGCTTGGAGCATACCTAGACAATTCCTTAAATTTTATTATGCATCAGACAACCATCATGTTATCCTGGTCAAGCCGATCAAACTCAATAATTTTTGATAGAGAAAAATACGAGGTTATCTTAAATCTCTCCCATATAAAGCATGATGAATTCCATCGTGTCTTGACAATCTTAGATTTTCTTATAGATATATTGGAGGATTTCTTTTAATTGTGCAGTTCAAACCCTAATTTACACAAATCATAATGGCCAAGATCTTAGAATAAAATATTTTTTACAATAAATATTAAATAAAAAAAGTATACCTTGATCCATTAAACTTTCTTAACAAGAAACCGTGTAGAGATTGATCGATTATGGAGGGATTAAGTTTCTCCCTCTTTTTCTTATCTTCCTGCATATTTTTTGATTACAAAACATACTATATTCAGAATAGAGATGACCAATCTAATAACATGTTAAATCACTCTGTCCATCAAAGAGGCGGTTATCGATAACAAATTTTCAAAATAAACCAATAGAAAATTAGTCATTATTTTTATTAAACTATTATTATTATTTAAATTTAAATAAATAATAAAATCAATTATCATAACTATTATTAAATTAAATAAATGATAAAACAATTATATGTCAACGTGGGCCACAAGAGAAAAGCTAACATTCTTCCACTTGGTCCATGTGACATATTGAATATACTAGTTTAAAAAATAAACATAATGCGCATAACAGAAGCTAAAATCCCTCATAATATTGGTCAAATATTAAATTATTATTAAGAAAAACTAATAAGGATCATGGTGATTGTATGTCATTATCTCGACGTACTTCCTTCCATGTATCGCATTACCAGTTTTATACTTAACATAACCTATAATGGGAATTACAGTGAGGTCTAACGGCAAGGTCTTTATCAAAGATAAATACTGTTGATATTCACATAATTCATTTATGTATATACCAGCATAATCTAACAGGATCCATAAGTAAATTAGAAACAATAAGTAATTAACCTCGGAATGTCAAATACATAAGAAACATAAAGCTTTAAACATAACGTCACTAATGGTTTTCAAATAATGCCCATTCTTTTGACATATTCATAAAATATCTTTGGTGGCAACTCTTTAATCAGTAGATCTGCAATCATGAAATTAGTGCTAATATATTCAATTGGCACTATTTATTTCTGAACTTTTTCTTTAACATCAAAGTATTTCAATTTCATATGCTTAGCACACTTTAAATACTTGTCATTTTTAAAAAAGAAGACTGTTGCGGAGTTATCACAATAAATTTTTAGCAGCTTGGTAATATTGTCGATAATCTCAAGTCCTAAAATAAAGTTTCGCAGCCATAAACCATGAACGGTGGCCTCAAAGCATGCCACAAACTCAACTTTCATAATGGATGCAACAATGACAAACTGCTTTGCACTCTTTCATAAGATTGCTCCTTCAGCTAAAAAGAATAAATAGCCAAATGTGGTCTTTCTAATATTAACACACCTAGCAAAATCTAAATCTAAATATTCCTTAACCTCAAGATCATCAAATCTCTTATAAGTGAGTATGTGATCCTTTATTTCTTGCAAGTATCTTAGCACCTTCTTTGCAGCTCTTCAATGATCCATTTATGGATTATTTTGATACATGTCCAGTATCTCAACAGCAAAAATGATGTCTGGTCTAGTACAAGTCTATGCATACATCAAGCTTTCAACAATTGGTGCATAAGAAATTTGTTCCACTTATTTGTGTATCAATTAATTCTTTGGTGATTGCATAAGGCTGAATTTTTCTCTTTTTTGAATTGAAACGACACTTGTAGAGCATTTGTTCAGGTTGAATCTCTCAAGAACTTTATTAATATATGCCTTCTGAGATAATCCTAACAATTCTTATGATCTATCACAAAATAATTCAATTCCAATCACATAAGATGTCTCACCCATATCTTTTATTTTAAAATTCTTAGAGAAAAAATTCTTGGTCTCATATAACAAGCTAAGATCATTAGTAGTTAGCAAAATGTCATCAATATACAGAACCAAAAATATGATCTTGCTTCCACTGACCTTCAGATATATACACTAATCAACGATGTTTTCTTTAAATCAAAAGGATGTAATGGTATCGTTAAACTTAAGATACCATTGTCGAAAAGCTTGCTTAAGTCTGTATATTGATTTCTTCAATTTACACTTCATGCTTTCTTTTCCTTCAGATGAAAAAGCTCTTAGGTTAGTCCATATAAACCTCTTCATTCAAACTCCAATTTAGAAAGGCCATTTTCACATCCATTTGATGTAATTTCAAATGATAATGAGTTAACAGTGCCATAATAATTCTAAATGAGTCGTTCTTAGAGACTAGATAAAAAATCCTTTTGTAGTCAATGCCACCTTCTTAAGAAAAACCTTTGGCAACACGTCTGGCTTTATAACGTTCAATATTGCTATTTGAGTCGCGTTTGGTCTTAAAGACCCATTTACAGCCGACTCTTTTACAACCTTTAGGCAATTCAACAAGATCCCAGATTTCATTGTAATCCATTGATTTTAACTCATCTTTCATGGCATCTAACCATTTAAAAGAATTAGCAGTTTTCATGACTTGTAAAAAAAAAATTGGATCATCATCAATACCTAAATTAAAATCTGACTCTTATAAATAAACTACATAATGATTAGAAATAGTAGCTCATCTTTGTCGTTGAGACCTTCTTAATGCTACTTCATTGGGTTCATTTATTGCAGATTCATTAGTGATATCATCATTGATTTATTATTCTTAAGAGTTATTAAAAGGTCCAACAATTCTAAGAACAATAACTTGAGAAGGAGTCATAAGTGAAGAAACTTGCACCTTAGCTTCTTGGATTTTTACTTTACATGAAAACTTCTACTAACTTCACCATTCTCAATACTTAGTATTTTTAGATTCAATAATTCTTGTACTATGGTTAGGATAATAAAATCTATGCCCTTTTAATTTTTCTAGATAACCAATGAAGAAACCACTAGTTGTTCTTAAGTCCAACTTTCTTTTATGTGGATTGTAAATCCTTACTTTTGCTAGACAATCCCAAATATGTAAATGCCTCAAATTGGGTTTTCTTTCCATCCATAGTTTAAAAGGAGTCTTTGGAATTGCCTTACTAGGAACCTTGTTTAGCAAATACATAATGGTCTTTAAAGCATGCATCCATAATGATAAAGGTAATGATGAATTGCTTAGTATACTCTTAACCATGTCCATTAGAGTTCGATTAAGTCTTTCTGTAATACTATTGTTGACCTCATATTGATTTTGATGACTATAAAATAATTAAGTATAATACTAATGACTTTTTTGTTGAGATAAATTGTTTTCAGGTAAATCATCAAGAAGAAGATACTCTAAATTTCAACAAGTCTAGAGAAAGGTAAAACAAAGGTAAAATGAGTTAAATAGGTCCATACATTTGTATTTTCTAAAGTGGAACATCATTTTCAAAAGGCTAATACACTTGTGTTTCAAAAGAATATTTGTTTTCTAAAAGATCAAAACTTTTTCAGAATGAAATTCAATGTTAAATTGGCTTTAAAATCATTCCATTCCCTTCATTAATTAGCTAATGTCAAGGAGTTTCTACCGCAGAATGTTTTACAGAGAGTTATCACTTTGTAGTCAGCATTATAGTCGACTTTTATGGCTCAGATAGAAGCTTCCTTGGAAGTAATTGGCATGGGCTTGAAGTTCCTTTGCTATTTCCTTCAAGGATAGCTGGCATAGTAGCCGGCTACTAGGGAAAGTAACCAACTACTATGCTGACTACTTGGTGGGAAGTCCCTTTCTTTCCTTATTTTCAAAAGCCTGTGTATCCTCATGTTTTACAGAAGCTCTTTTCCAAATAGCCCACATGGTAGCCGGCTACCTATGCTAGATACTGAGTGGAGAAAGAATTTTTTTTTAATGGGAACAAGTGGCCTATGTCATGCTTTCCTTTTACCAAGGCTATACTTCAAATAGTCTGCATCGTAGTCGGCTATTAGGGAAGTAGCTGGCTATCATGCTGGCTACTGTGTGCTACACAGAAGCTTTAATCAAAATAGCCCGCATAGTAGTTGACTATCAATGGGAAACTAGCACAGTAACAGCTAGTTTTTGACTTTCTAAAACATGCTATTCTTGTCCAACCACCTCCAATGGCTACAAATGGCTAGTGGATTTCAAAAGGCTATAAATGCAACTTCAAATGGTGGTTTTAAGAGTGAAAAAAGAGTAGAAAAAAGAGGAGAGAAGTAATATTGCAAGAGTTATTGAAGCAATAATTGAGAGTTATTGTTGTGGTTATTGAAGATTTTTTGAAGAGCCACTAAGTGTTGAAGTGCATTCAAGAGAGACAGCTCATTTACTATTCCATTGAATTCTATAAAAAAGGAGCTACAATCTCATTGAAGCCCACATTCAAGTAACCAAGGAGGCTTCTATTAATCTGCAAAGCTCTATCTTTGAGAAGGAGAACCCAGAATATTCAAATCTATAAAGTGCTCTTAAATTATTTTATTTGCTCATTCTAGGAGCTACTTGTATTAAATCTTGCTACTTGTAATTCAGTTATATATGTTTCATTCTGCTTGTAACTTGTAAGGATTGCGGTATACTCTTGAAAGATTTATTGAAAGGCTCCCTTGTGCTTGTGAAACAAAAAGCTAGATAGGGAGGCTAGGGTTGTAATCATTTGTATAACGATTGAGAGTAAAAATTCTCAACGGATTCTTGAGAAAGGGATGTAGGTGCTGAGTTTGGCACCGAACCACTGTAAATTGCTTGTGTCTGTGTTTTTGAATTTTGTGTTGCTTAAATATTTCTCTCTTCACCTCATAACACATTCAAATTATCAAACTCTAATTTTTCGTTATTGCACATATCTGCTAAGTTTTTAATTTTTTTTAAAAAAAACCCAATTTATCCTTCTTCCCTTGGGTTGCTATATCTAGGAAACAACTTGTATCAAAGCTAGTGCTCTAGGTCTCATTTGTTCTAATCAACAAAGAGCTAAAGATCATGGCAGCCCATATGGGATCAATGTTGACTGAGAGATAATCAACTAATAGACCTCCTCTATTTAATGGCACAAACTATACTTACTGGAAAGCATGAATGAAATCTTCATTCAAGCAGTAGACTATGATTTATGAAGCATCATAGTCAATGGCCCTCACACACCCACCCTTAGAACTAATAGTATTAATGTTCCCAAATCGAAAACAAAATGGGATGATCATGATAAAAAGATGGCACAGCTAAATGCTAAGGCCATGAATGTGTTGTATTGTTCCTTAGATGCCAATGAGTTTAATCGTATTTCTATATGCATATCAGCTAAAAAAATTTGGGATAGATTTGAAGTTATCCATGGAGGTACCAATCAAGTAAAAAAATCTAAAATTAATATTCTTGTACATAGATATGAACTTTTTAAGATGAATCAAAATGAGTCTATTACTGATATGTTCACTAGATTTATTGATATTGTAAATGGGCTAAAAAGTCTTAGTAAATCTTATTCTAATAGTGAATTTGTAAGAAAAATTCTTAGATCTTTGCCTAGATTTTGGAAGGCCAAAGTTACGGTTATTCAAAAAGCTAAAGATCTTAAAACTCTTCCACTAGAGGATCTATTCGGTTCCCTCATGACTCATGAACTTTAGCTGAAACAATATAATAAAGAAGATGAGCCCAAGAAGAAGAGGATAATGGCACTAAAAGAGTGCCATTCAAAAATGAGAGTGAGGAGACCTCTAGTGAAAGTGAAGGGGATGATGAGATGGCTCTCATTACTTAGAAATTCAAAAGATTCTTGAGAAAGAAAAGACAAAGAGGAACAAAGAGGCAAATGGTTAAAGGAGAACCCAACAAAGAAAAAGAGAAAGATCAGCCTCTAATTTGTTATGAGTGCAAGAAGCCAGGGCATTTCAAATCCGAATGTCCCTAACTAAAGAAGGGTTTCATAAGAACAAAAAAGAAAGCTATGGTGGCAACTTAGAGTAATAGTGATGAGACAAACTCTGAAGAAGAAAAGAATAAAATTGCCAATCTATGTTTCATGGCTAATGATGAAGAGATGTATCTTGTAACCCAAAGAACAAAAGAAAATGATACTTAGACAATAGGTGCTCGAGACACATGATAGGAGATGAATCTCAATTCATCGCTTTGGAAGCAAAAGATGGAGGGATGATCATCTGTGGAGACAATGGCCAAGAAAAAATTATTGGCATTGATAAAACTGGTATCACTCCCTCTACCTTCATTGATAATATACTTTTTGTTGATGGTCTTAAAGATAATTTATTGAGTATTAATCAATTATGTGATAAAGGTTTTAAAGTTATTTTTAAATCTTTTCTTTGCATGGTTACTAATTAAGCTGATAATTGCATAAAATTTATTGGTCATAGGCATGGTAATGTTTATATTATCAATTTGAATAATTTAAATGATCAAAATATGGAATGTCTAGTTGCCATAAATGTTAAAATTGATGAAACTAGTTGGTTATGGCATCGTAGGCTTGCTCATGTTAGTATGAATTTGCTTTCAAAATTAATAAAAAAGGATTTAGCCAAAGGTTTGCCAAAACTAAATTTTTAAAAAGATAAGATTGTGATGCATATTAGTTTAAAAAATAAACTAGAGTCTCTTTCAAATCCAAAAATATGGTTTCAACTTTTAGACCTTTAGAACTTGTACATATAGATTTGTTTGGACCAACTAGAACCATAAGTCTAGGCGGTAAATGTATGGTTTTATTATTATCGATGATTTCTTCCGTTTTGCTTGGATTTTATTTTTAACTAATAAAGATGAAGTATTTTCATCTTTTCTGAAATTATTTAGAAAAATAACAAATAAAAAAGGTTTTCAAGTTTTGTCAATTCATAGTGATTATGAAAAAGAATTTGAAAATCAAAACTTTAAAACTTTTTTGTAATGAAAACAAAATTGATCATAATTTTTCTGCTCCTAGGACTCCTCAACAAATAGTATTGTAGAAAGAAAGAATAGAACTCTTGAAGAAATGGTCCGAACTATGCTGTATGAAAGCAATCTTTCAAAATATTTTTGGGTTGAAGAAATTAATATAGCATGTTATGTTTTAAATCATACTTTAATTAGACCTATTTTGAAAAAAAAAAAAACCTATGAACATTGGAAAGGAAGAAACTAAACATTGAATGTTTTCATATTTTTGGTTGCTGATGTTTTATCCTAAATAATGGTAAAGCTAATCTTGATAAATTTGATGCTAAATTTGATAAAAGAATCTTCCTTGATTATTCATATTCTAGTAGAGCATATAATGTTTTTAATAAGAAAACCTTGGTGGTAGAAGAGTCAATTCATATGGTATTTGATGAAGCTAATGATTTTTCATCAAGAAAGAGAGAGGTAATTGATGATGCAAGTATACTTGAAGATGTAGTAAAGGAGCTCACACTAAAGAAGGAAAGTGAAGATGATCAAGTCAACCAAGATTATGGTAATGATTCATTTCAGCAAGTTGAACCTCAAGGTAATCATAAATTTGAAAAAGAGTGAAGGCATGCACATCATCACCCTAAAGAACTCATTATTGGTAATCCTTCACATGGAGTAAGAACTAGATCCTCCTATAAAGATGCGTGAAATAATTTAGCTTTTGTCTCTCAAATTGAACCTAAATGTTATGATGATGCAAAAGATAATATTGATTGGATTAATGCTATGCATGAAGAATTAAATCAATTTGAAAGAAACAATGTATAGACCTTAGTTGATAAACCTAAAGACTACCCTATAATTGAAACAAAATGGGTGTTTAAAAATAAATTACATAAATATAGAAATATTATTAAAAATAAGGCTAGATTGGTAGCTAAAGGTTATAATATTAATCAAGAAGACATTGATTTTAATGAAACCTTTGCTTCTGTAGCTAGGTTAGAAGCCATTAGATTTCTACTTGCATTTCCATGTTCCATGAATTTTAAATTGTTTCAAATGGATATTACAAGTGCTTTTCTAAATGATCATATTGCTGAAGAAGTATATGTAGAGCAACCATCCAGATTTTAAAATCATGTTTATCCAAACCATGTTTTAAAACTAAATAAAGCTTTATATAGTTTGAAATAAGTACCTTGGGCTTGGTATGAAAGATTAAGTAAGTTCTTGATTTGCAATAATTTTGTTAGAGGTAATGTTGATACTACATTATTTATAAAAAAACAAAATAATAAAATGTTGATTGTATAAATCTATGTGGATGATATTATATTTGATGCCACTAATGAATCTCTTTGTCAAGACTTTGCTAAGCTCATGCAAGGAGAGTTCAAGATGAGCATAATGGAGAGTTCAAGATGAACTTAACTATTTTCTCAGACTTTAAATAAAGCAATCAGAAGATGGAATCTTCGTTAGCCAAAGCAAGTACACCAGGAAGATTCTGAAAAAATTTGTCATGGAGAGTTCCAAATGTGCTGGTACCCTTATGAGCTCTTCTTGAAAACTTGATTTAAATGATAGCAATAAAATTATTGATTTAAAACTTTATAGAGGCATGATAGGTTTCTTATTGTATTTAACTACTAGTAGGCCAGATATTTCATTTAGTGTATGCATGTGTATCAGATTTCAGGCTAATTCTAGGGAAACATACTTAATTATTGTAAAAGAATTTTAAGATACTTGAATAGAGCAAAGAATCTTGGTTTGTGGTATGCTAAACAATCTTCTATCAATTTGATTGGCTATTCTTATTTGATTTTGTTGGTTGTAAAATTGATAAAAAATCAACTAGTGGAATTGCCAAATTTTAGGAGTTAATCTCATGGTTTAGCAGGAAAAATTTTTGTAGCATTATCTACAGCTGAGGTTGAATACATTACAGCTGAAAGTTGTTATGCTTAAATCTTATGGATTAAGCAATAACTGAAAGATTATGGTATTAAACTTAATGACATCCCCATAAGATATGATAATACTAGTGTCCTTAACTTAACTAAAAATCCTATATATTCAACACTCTAGGACTAAGCACATTAAGATTAAACATCATTTCATAAGAGACCATGTTCAAAATAGAGATATAATGCTTGAATTTATTTGTACTAATAAGCAACTCATTGATATTTTCACAAAATCACTTGATGAATCTAAGTTTTATGAAATTAGAAGGAAACTTGGCATGTTTGACCCTTCAATTTAGTGAGTTAGCTTGATTGTTTAATTTTTATACTCTTTGTTTGATATGATTTTGATGTTGAAATTGGTTCATTAGATGCCCAACTAACCCATCTAGATGATCTTAGCACATGCAAATATTTTTTAAGAAACTCTTTTCCACTAAAATCCATTGATTCTATGGGCACCTAAAACATCCTTTGCACTTAAGTCCTTGTATTTTTTAATTGTGGAAGCCTTGGTCCCTCATTAGCCAGCTACCTAGCCAACTAATAAGATGATAGTCGGCATGGTAGCCAGCTATCATAAAGAAAACTATGGTTTTCTTTCCTAGGAGAGTGTCTCTTCACTTCCCACACTCTCATTTCTCCTCCAAAGCTTCCAAGCTCTCTCCCTTGCACTAGTAGAAAAATACTTTTAGCGACCGTCACTGGCGGTCGCTAAAAGTTAAAAAGCAGTCGCTAATAGTTTTTAGCGACCGCCACGTGTTGGCCGTCAGAAACTCGTCGCTAAAGTATTAGCGACCGCTTGAGCGACCGCTAGATGTGGGGGCAGAATTTGACTATTAGCGACCGCCTGAAGATTTTTTATTTTTTATTTTTATTTTCTATTCTGATGACTATTAGCGACCGCCTGAAGGGCCTTTAGCGACCGCCTAGGCGGTTGCTAATACTATTTTTTTTATTTTTTTATTTTCTATTTTCTGTTATGATGGATCATTAGCGACGTCCTTTTAAGCCATTTGCGACCGCCTAGGCGGTCGCTAATTCTAGATTTTATTTTTTTTAATTCATTTAATTTTTGGTTTTTAGATTTTTTTGTTTGGGTACCTATACCTATTTTACAAAATTATATAAACTAAATATTAAAATTAAATTATACACACACAATAAAAGTATAAGCTAATAAAAAAATCATTTATCTATATTAATAAATCTGCAATGTCTTTGATTTTCAATCCAAAATAATAATAAGATCTAATACAATTTCCTAGAAAAAAACATAAAGAAGACAGTAGTCCCAATGCAGCACTAGTCAATCAACTTGAAACAAAAATTAAATTTATTAGTCAATAAAACATAAATATAATTATGTAAAATAAATATTAAAAGTGATACAATTCAAAATTTTAAAATAAAATCATTCTATACGATTCTATACTCCTTGAGTGTCCGATTCACGCTCCGTTTGTTCCTACATGTCACTAATGGCGTAGAGATCGTGCTCCTCAAGTTTGATGAGCATCGGACCTCGTATGCCCCATTTGGGCCGTTAGAGGCCAAGTTCGGTTTTCTAAGTTTTAAGTTTCAACTTAAACATACATTGTCCTATTCCGGGCCCCTCGAGTATCTGATTCATGCGTCGTTTGTTTCTACAAGTCACTAATGGCCTAGAAATCGTGCTCCTAAAGTTTGACGAGCATCGGACCTCGTATGCTCTGTTTGGGCCGTTAGAGGCCAAGTTCGGTTTTCTAAGTTTTAAGTTTCAACTTAAACATACATTGTCCTATTCCGGGCCCCTCGAGTGTCTGATTCACACGCCGTTTGTTCCTACAAGTCACTAATGGCCTAGAGATCGTGCTCCTCAAGTTTGATGAGCATTGGACCTTGTATGCTGTATTTGGGATGTTAGAGGCCAAGTCCGATTTTTTAAGTTTTAAGTTTCAACTTAAACATACATTGTCCTATTCCGGGCCCCTCGAGTGTCCGATTCACGCGCCGTTTGTTCCTACAGGTCACTAAGTGTCTCTATTTTAATGTGCATAAAGAATAATAAGGAATTTATAGATACAGCTGAAAATGGAGTACGATACATTCTTCCATATATACTTAGATTATTTAGAAATTAATAAACTTAAAACATATTCATAAACTCATACTCGATTCTGTTCATTTGAGCCTACTGGATCAGGCATGCCCTCACCAACTGACTCATGTCTCGCCTGGTGACCACTGCCAGTGTCTGGGGCCTACAATATTACAGTATATGATTAACAACAGAAATAAATAATATATATTTTAAAAGTAATTAAATTAAATTTAAATACAGATGTCTGCAATTATGAACCTGAGTATGAATCGGTGGATCTGAATCATCAGCTATAGGGACACCACTCTGAGCTAGTCGATGCTGTAGCTCCGCCTTAAATGCCTGCACCTGCTCATGTACCTGAGCCTGCACCTCGGCCTGCATCGCAACCTGCATCCTTACCCGAAGATCCTCGACACGCGCGTCCATTTGCTGGTGAAGAGACTGATCAGCTCAGCCACCTCCTCGTCAGTTCGTAGGCATGAGCCCTGGGATGAACTACATCTGGATGACTCCGCTCGCATGGTAGTCGAACGTGGTATGCCCGTGCCGTATGTAAGTGTGTATCCGTGCCCATCCTGGCCTATGATGGTGTGGAATATCTCATCCCACCTAGCAACTACCTGTCACTCCTCCTCTGGCAGCTCGGCCAATCGAGCCTCAAACTAGGCCTGTGCAAGAAAGCAACCAAATTAGAATAGTAAATCAATAAATTTACTATGCCGGGAAGTCATTGATTGTCCATAATAATGCAGCGCGAAGTTTGAACATTTCATTTCCTTCAGAATCAAAAGTCATCACACCTTCGGCCCATAATTCATTCAACTCGTCAATTAAAGGCTGCATGTACACGTCAATTTTATCCCCAGGGCCCCTTGGTCCGTCAATAAGAGTGGATAGGATCAGAAAAGGTTGCTTCATACATAACCAAGGAGGAAGATTGTACGGAACCAACACCACTGGCTATGTACTATGAGTTGCCTCGGTCATGGACCTAAAGGGGCTAAAACCATCTGCAGCCACCCAAGCCGCACACTACGACTATCCAAGGCAAAGTCAGGGTGTTTCTTGTCGAAATCCTTCCATGCCGGGGAGTCCACTGGGTGGGTTAACTTTTCATCATCCCTACCATGCTCTGCATGCCATCGCATCAATTTAGAAATTTTAGATGACATAAAAAGCCTCTTTAGCCTTGGCTTGAGTGGAAAATATCGCACTTGCTTTACAGCGACAAGCTTCCCACGATTCGAAACACTTCGCGAATTACTCTGATGATTTTGACCGACCCCATCGTCCTTCCACCTTGAAGTTTTACACACAATACACGTATCGAGGTCGGCATTCTCATTTCTAAACAACATACAATTGTTTGGGCATGCATCGAAAGTCTCATATGTGAAGCCTAAGTTTTTCAGTTAACTTGCCTCACTAGCTTCACTTGACCTCCTGTGTTCTGAAAAAAAAGGGATTAAATTCAAAATTAAGAATATTTTGATTCATAATTTGTTAGAATAAAAATATCGATCATGTATGCTATAAACATTGGAATCATCTTTCATGAGAAAATTTGGACAAGAACAAAATTTCTTGGATGCCTGCTATATTCTTTGTGCAATAAAGAAGGGAACAAGTGGTTCTTATTATGGGCATATTTGATTTGCTTTGAGCCACTGTAGTATAGTAGTCAGTCAAGTCAGAGAGAGAACTCTGACTTAGAAACGAGGATGCCATCGCTATCAGCATAAAGCCACTCTCCTTCTTGGATCATCATACCCCCAATGTCGACCGGAACGTGCTTCTCACCAAGCCCTTTCTTGTTTGATTTTAGGGGATTGGACCCCAAGGCTCTGACTCCAATGCCACAGCCATTTATTTCATCAACATCCCTGATGCAACCATTCACAAGGATGCCAGACCAGCCCTTGTTCTGGGCTAACAATCCCAGGTTCCCTCCAACCAAGGCACATCTCATACTCCCTCCACCATCTACAACTAAAACCCTTCCATCCCCTGGGTTCTCAAGAATATCCCTGACCAACACATTGTCCTCAAACACCTTGAGTGTGACTATGGGACCGGAGAATGCCCGGCACTGGCCGTACGATTTGAAGATTGGTGGAAGAACTTGCAGCTCCCCATTAGAAATGAGAGATGGGTTTTCATCATAAAGTTCAGCAGTTGCTAATAAAGAAGACATCTGCCATAGAGACATGCCAAATACAGTGCCAGTGTATCAATTTCCAAGAGGCAGAGTCATAGAAACTGTGTTTTTATGATATCATTCAATGGCATACCAAGAAAAAAAAAAAGAAAGAAAAAGAAGAAGAAAATAGCTATACTAAAAGGAAAAAAACTAAAGTTACATATAAATACATATTCTGTGTTTCAAAAGACTGCCTTTAAAATGGAGCATCCCTACTAAGCAAACTGTTTGGCCATCCCAATTTTCCAACAAGGTTAGCCACTGTTTCAGTCACAGTCAATAAATGTAGTATAGGATTCCACCTCTATCCAAACTTCTTTTTGAATAGAAAAAATCTACTGAACATGAAAACCTGTTTGGTTGAGTTCATTGAAATGCCATTCAAGCATCTACAACATACCATGCATTGGTGGATGATCAAGAAGACAAATTTCAGTTCTTCTTTGCAGTAATAACATGATACTCTGCAGATTCCTGTTTTAGGACCCAGATGAGGAAACTGTTCTTTTTGTATCTTCCTTCTATTCAAACTTTTTCCTAAATGAATTGTATGTCTAGAAAATCCCTTCACCTCCTAGACAAAAAAGGACCACTTGCCCAACATGTCTATCTTTGGTTTCAGGTGGATGGTGGTCTACTCATTCTAGCTCAGTAATCACTATCAGTATCATATAGTTACCTCCCAGTCTTGCCATATTTACATCTCACTAACCTCATAAATGAAAGAGATGAATTGGGGACAAATGTTTAAATTTTTAGATACTCTGTACGAATAGCACCCACTTCTATTGCTTCGTTCATGAATTGGGGACAAATGTTTAAATTTTGTACACTGTTGATATGAATGAAAGATTTAGACCTACCATTGGTAAAACTATTGAGATAGAACCAAACCTTCCAAGCAAATGATCAGTCAACAGAGGATAACAAATAATCAGTGCAGATAATTAAAATTATCTGCTGTACAAGAAGTTCTGGTAAAGTTTCTTTATTACTCTACTGTAAATTCAAGATCGTGTCTCACGTTTATCAGGATAAGGAGGTTTGGAGTGATGGGAAGGGCTATGTCTCAATCCAAAAAGCTTTTATAAATTATGGCTGAATCCAGATGCAAGCAAGCGTCCACTGCAGGATTAGTCATTGACCACTAAAATGTAAAACTTTCATATGAAAACGAGTTAGTAACAACAAGTAGAGTTACTCAGGCATTTCTCCAAACAGTGAGAATGCATGCTAACCTCGAGAAAGGTCGATGATATCATCTCGTTAGAAAGATGTTAATGCTACCCTTGATTCAGCGATTGAGAGGAGCGACCTTTCCCCCATCGAAACCCTTATAACAACAGATTAACATGACCGTGGGGGGGGAGGAGAACGAATTAAATAATGGAAGAGGTCCCTTTCGGCCCACCCTCCAAAGAGAACCCAACCTAAGAACCCACGAGATCTCTACAGCGAGAACTAACAAACGCAAACAGAGATCAATTGAAAACCGATGGAGAGAGAGATAGGAAGCAAACACGGAAGGAGAGCCCACACCTGCGTCAGGGATTGGAGATCTAGAGCGCGCATGAGATGGGATCAAGGAGGGAGGAATCCAAAGCCAAGGGATTGGAGAGCTCTCACCGCCTCCTCACTTTCCCCTCTTTCGTCCTGCGATCTCAGAGCTCCGAACGATTGAATGGCGGAAGAGCTCCTGTTCTCCTCTCGCAATGGGGAATGAAACGCACCAGCGATAGAGAAAAGGGGAAAGCGGGCGTGATTTAGAATGGGCATTAGGGACCGCCACGGCGACCGCCTGAAGCGGTCGCTAAAGGTGTCTTTTGCGACCCCCCCTTGGCGGTTGCACGATTTCTTCTGCGCCAATGGCTCAGCCTCTAGTAGTGTTGCCAAGAAATCTTCACTCTCTTGCTTCCCTTTCCCTCAAATCCTCTTGTTCTAGCTTTGAGGCCAAGGCACCCCAGATGAGGTTTCTTCACAGAGCTTCTTCTTTATGTGGTCCAGCGGAAGCTTCCTCCCGTACTTCAAGCTTCTCCTCCATGGCAGCTAGATCCATTTGTAATGGGAGGTTAGTAGATTTCAAGTTTCTAGTCAAGGAGCATTTTAACATTGAAAGTTTGTTTGAAAAGCAAGGATGGGGATTTATGTTAAAACTGAGGTACTAATATACCCCAACTTAGTTAGAGAATTTTATCATAATACTTGCGTTGGAGAGGGTTGTGCTTCATCTTCTGTTAAGGGTGTTAAGATTGATTTTGACCACTTTCTAGTAGGATCAATTTTGAAAGTTCCTGCTGAAGGTATCTTTGAGGATAGAGCCTATAGAGTTGAAATAATTCTTGGTGTTGAGGATGAAGTAGGTGTAGATAAAATAGAAGCTAAAAATCTTAATGCAGAGATGAGATTGCTCCATTATATGATAACAAGAATTTTTTTACCCCAGAGTGGCAGCTTCTACCTGGTCACTGATAGAGAGACCTTAGCATCATGTTTCATATAGTTAGTGAGACCCCCATGAACTTCCCAGATTTAATGATTAATGTGACAAAGGAGGCTTTGTGTAAAACCAAGGCAGCCCTACCCTATGGTATGTTGCTCACCCATATATTTAAGCATTTTGGAGTTAGGTTTAAGGGTGAAGAAGCAATAAGATTGCACCATTCGGACTATTACAATGAGCATACTCTTTGTCGGATGAGTATTTTTAAAGTTGATGGTCAATGGACTAGGACTAGAGAGAGGGTACAAGAAGCTGCTGCACCAGCTTAGGGGGAGGGGCCTTTATCATCTCCTGGTATTCCTTTTGATTTTGATTTTGATTTTATTGATGAGGACAATCTTGCTATTCCCCCATATGTGCCTATTGCACCTAAGCCACCTACCACTTTTAATCAATCCAGTCAGCACACAACATCTGTTGAACTGAATGAAGATCAGTTGCAACACTTGATTAGAGAGGTGATAGCTGCAGTATCTAGTAGAAGCTCTAGGAGGAGTGGATCATCAACCAATGATCTCATAATGATCCTCCATATCTCTGCCGTGTATGGGGCACTATCTCAGATTATGATGCGCTTAGAGAGATTGGAGCATACTGTGGACATACTTAGTGTGAGGGTAATGCATCAGGATGATGCTGTGGTAGCCAACATATCTCATGAGATTAATCAACTGAAGGATGAAGTTGGATCTCTTGGAGATAAGGTTGAATAGGTGGCATCTTAGGTGGCATCCAACAAAAATAATACTGCAAATGCAGAAACTGCTTTGGGATATCTTGCAGCTTCTGTCAATAGGCTCACCAACCTGATGGAGCAACATCTAGCTTCAATTCTGTGCAGTCACCTCCTCAGCCCTTCAAATCTGAATACTCTCATGTGCACCTCTATAGAAGGCCACCACCGCATGCTTCTTATAGACCTTCAGCATGGGAATGCGGCACTGGATCATCCTCTCATAATGAAGAATAGATTTTCTAGGATTCTTTTTATGTTTGTATATGTTTTGTACTTGTCTTTGTCGTTTGCACTTGCTTTTGTACCAGTTTGTTGTATTAAGTGTTTTTGATGTAATCATATATGAAACTCTTTTGTGTTTTAATGAAGTGTATGGTTTTCTTACTAATTTGAGCAATGGATGATGAATGCTATGGAATCCTTGATGATATTGTGTTTTATTTCTGTTATTCATTAATTACTATTCCTTGATTACTTATTGAATTCATGAAGGAGAGACAAACAGTAAATTAATGCATATTTTTTCACTTCCTTTTTGATTGATAACAAAAAGGGGGAGAAGAAGATTGCATACATTCAAAATTAAAGAGGAAAAAAACATAGCATTCATTCATTTGAAAACAACAATTGTTTTGAAGAAGAAGATTGCATTCATTCTTTTTGAAAATATCAAGTATTTTGAAACTATTTAAAACCAAATTCAGAGTTTTAGCACAAAAATAGAATTTTGGTATGGAACGCTGAATTTTGGCACGCTTCTCATTTTTGAAACTTCAACCTGATTTGAATTGTAAATTTCTGAATTTAAAACACACAAATGTTGTTTTAACATGAACATTCATTCTCTTGACATAAAATTCATCTGTTGGCACAAAATTCTCATTTTTTAACTCAAAAGCTAATTTTTTTTGAATTTTCCTAAATTTTTTAAATATTTCTGAACTTTGATATTTAGTTTATTGAACCTCTTTAGCTCTGTTTCAAAACTCTATTCTAGTCTCAGTGGAATAAATGTCTCACTTATCTTTTAAGTAATAGTTTTATCATTATCAAAAAGAAAAAAATTATTGACCTCATATTGATTTTGATGACTACAAAACAATTAAGTATAGTACTAATGACTTTGTTGTTGAGATAAATTAATTTTAGGTAAATCATCAAAAAGAAGGAGATATTCTGAATCAAAGATTGATACTCTAAATTTCAATAAGTCCAAAGAAAGGTAAAACAAAGGTAAAATGAGTTACATGGGTCAATACATTTATGTTTTCTAAAGCAGAACATTATTTTCAAAAGGCCAATGCACTTGCGTTTCAAAAGAATATTTGTTTTCTAAAAGACCAAAACTTTTTCAGAATAAAATTTAGTGTTAAAATGACTTTAAAATCATTCCATTTCCTTCATTAGTTGGCTAATGTCAAAGAGTTTTTGCTGCAGAGTATTTTATAGAGAGTTATCACTTTGTAGTTAGTATTCTAGTCGACTTCTGTGGCTCAAACAGAAGCTTCCTTAGAAATAGTCGGCATGGTAGCTGACTGCTTAAAGTTCCTTTGCTATTTTCTCCAAGGATAGCCGGCATAGTACCCGGCTACTAGGTAAAGTAGCCGACTACTATACCAGCTATTGTTGGGAAGTCCGTTTCTTTCCTTATTTGCCAAAATCCTATGTCTCTTCATGTTTTACAGAAACACTTTTTCAAATAGTTGGCATGGTAGCTGACTACTGGGGAAAGTAGCTGGCTACTATGCTGACTACTGAGTGGAGAAAGAATATTTTTTTAATGGAAACAAGTGGCCTATGTCATGCTTTCCTTTTACAGAGGCTATGCTTCAAATAGTCGACTACCATGCTGGCTACTACGTGCTATATAGAAGCTTTAATCAAAATAGCCAGCATAGTAGCTTGCTGTCAATGGGAAACTGGCACAGTAACAGCTAGTTTCTAACTTTCTGAAGCATGCTATTCTTATCCAACCATCTCCAATGGCTACAAATGGCTAGTGGATTTCAAAAGGCTATAAATGCAACTTCAATGGTGGTTTTAAGAGTGAAAAAAGAGTAGAGAAAAGAGGAACAAAGAGCTATTGCAAGAGCTCTTGAAGCAATCATTGAGAGTTATTGCTATGGTTATTGAAAATCTTTTGAAGAGCCACTAAGTATTGAAGTGCATTCAAGAGAGTCAGCTCATTTACTGTTCCATTGAGTGCTGCACAAAGGAGGAGCTGCAATCTCATTGAAGGCCACATTCAAATGACCAAGGAGGCTTCCACTAATTTGCAAAGCTCTATCTTTTAGAAGGAGAAGCTAGAATCTTCAAATATGTAAAGTGCTCTTAAATTATTTTATTTGCTCATTCTAAAAGCTACTTGTACTAAATCTTGCTAATTGTAATTCAGTTAAGTTTCATTCTACTTGAAACTTGTAAGGATTGTGGTATACCCTTGAAAGATTTGTTGAAAGGCTCTCTTGTGCCTATGAAACAAAAAGGTAACCAAAGAGGCTAGGGTTGTAATTGTTTGTATAACGATTGAGAGTGAAAATTTTCAAATGGTTCTTGGCGAGTGGATGGAGGTACTGAGTTTGGCACCGAATCACTATAAATTACTTGTGTCTATGTTATTGAATTCTATGTTGCTTAAATATTTCTCTCTTCACCCCACAACACATTTAAATTATCAAACTTTGATGTCTCGTTATTGCACATATCTACTAATTTTTTAAAATTTTAAAAGAACCCAATTCACCTCCCCTCTTGGGTTGCTATATCTAGGCAATAACCATTTTGTTCTGGTATTTCAAGCTTTGTGTATTGAGCACATATGCCACATTTTTTAGAAATTTGGCCAATGAACTAGGGCATTATCCAGATTCATCATACTTTTCATAATATTAACCACCTCTGTTAGGCTTGATAATTTTTACTTTTCTGTCTAGTTATCTTTCAATCTCATTGATAAACACTTTTAGAGAATTTATGATTGAAATTTTTTATGCAACAAATAGACATAGCCATAACATAAAAAATTATCAATAAAAGTAATAAAATATTTTTTTTACCAAAAGATGGAACATTAAAAGTCCCACATATATCGGTATGTATAATTTCAAGAAGCTATGTACTTCTCATGGCGCTTTTCTTGATTGTTTGTTTTGTATATTTTTCTTTAATACAATCCACACATATCCCATGATCAATAAAATCCAAATCAGGAAAGATTTCATTCTTTACTCTTAATTTTTTTCTTTGGATATAAGACCTAAATGTTTATGCCACAAGTAAGTGATTATTCATTCACTAAACCATGTTTAGTACCAACATTATAATACAAGGTCAACAATGTCTCAGCAAAAATATTATTAGGCTTAAATTTGTATAAACCATCAGAAAAAATACCAGAACCAATGAGATGATTATGTTTCAATAAACTGAAACATCTCTTTTCAAATTTAAACAATATCCAACAGAGTCAAGTTTAGACAAAGAAACCAAATTACAAGAAACAGAAGAGACAAAAACTGTTTGAAAAAGGTCTAAATGATGTCTAGTGTCTAAAATTAAATGATAAGTTCCAGCAACTTTAACTGGAGCTTTGACTCAGTTTCTCATTAAGATAAAGTTTTATTTGGGTTTATGGTTTGGATCGTTAGAAATTTCTTTATCGTATTAGAAACATGAGTGGTACAACTAGTATCAATCCACTAATTAATATAAAGAACTTTTGTTAGATTTGATTTGAAACATATATAAGCACTAGGCTTACCTTTCTTTTTAAACCATGCTTTATGTTTCAAGCAATTTTTTTAATAGTGTCCACACTTTATACAGAAGTGACACTTAACATCCTTTTGTTTCTTCTTGTGGATTTGAGCAGATGACTCATTTATCTTTAGTGGTTATTTCTTGCTCTTTCCTTTCTTATTATTCTTTGATTTCTTTCCAGCTTCTTGTTGACCCATGAGATTGATAGAGCGATTTTCTTGTTTCTTAAGCATTGCTTCCTCTTGAATGAGCATACTTTGTAGTTCATTCATATATCACTTATCCTTCATAGTGTAATAAATCATATAAAATGGACCATACTTAGAGGCAAGGAATTGATTATGAATTGTACAAAGAAATTCTCATTCACTTTCAATCCCATAGACTTCAGTCTTGCTGCTATATTCGTCATTTCAACGATATGCTCATGCATAATATAAGAACCATCAAACTTAATGTTGGTTAAAGTACTTAGTAATGTCCCAGTAAGTGACTTATCAGCAAAGTTAGATTGGGAATATCTTTCATAAACTACATAAATTCCTTAGCACTTTTAGTAATAAGAATTGTAAACTTGATGTTGTTTACTATAGTCATTCGCATGAATATTAGGCTCGATCTGTTTGATCTTTTCCAAGTTGTTAACCTCATATTGATTTTGATGAATACAAAATAATTAAGTATGGTACTAATAATATTATTATTGAGACTAAGTGATTTCAGATAATCCATCATGTAAGATGGTGCTCACTTCCAATTAAGGAAATTTCAAATCAAATAACAGGTAAATAGGTAAAGTGACACTTTTATGAATGCATTTTCAAGTTGAAATAGTTTCTAAGAGTTTGTGATTCAATATGAGTTTTTCAAAGGACTTGGACTTCAAAATTGTTTAACTGATTTCATGTGTCTAGTGTGCATCTATTTTTCAAGATACATAACTGCCTTTGGATGTTTCTCACATAAAAATTATTTTTCAAAGCATCTCACTTTGTTTAGAGTTTTGCTGCATTATACTTAACTGTCTTACAGAGCCTTTATGTAGATTGAGTAGCCAGAACTTCACCCCTGGCCTTGTAAATTTTTTTAAACTTCTGCTTATGCCAGTCCTGCATCGATATT
The DNA here is from genome assembly GCA_900491605.1 of Calamus simplicifolius. NCBI lineage: Eukaryota > Viridiplantae > Streptophyta > Magnoliopsida > Arecales > Arecaceae > Calamus > Calamus simplicifolius. Next base: position 37,827 of record UESW01004221.1, on the reverse strand, counting down.
CTTTGTAATGCAGGTTAGATTCCCAATTGGGTGTCCAACTCATGAAACCAAAGTGTTAAACGCCCAGTTGGGCATCCAACCGCGTCTAACTGGGCATCCAACATGAGGGAACTCAAAGTTAGACACCCAATTGGGCATCCAACTTTTGGGGAGAAAAAGTTAGATGCCCAATTGGGCATCCAACCTTGCAAGGACAAGAAGTTAGATGCCCAATTGGGTGTCCAACGTGTGGAACAAATTAGTTAGACTCCCAGTTGGGCATCCAACTTCTAGAGATTCAAAAGTGGATGCCCAACTGGACGTCCAATTTGAGTTTGCCTTCTGTTTGCTTTCTGATACTTACGTGAAATTTTTTTTGGAACTAATTAGATGTCCACTATTGCAATCTGATACTAAGATGGATAGAAAAAATTTATTGGACGACCAATTGGTCGACCAATCTGTATAAAAATTTTTATAGCGGCTATTTTGTAATGTCTCAATGCAATTCTATTTTCATTCTTTTATCACACAATGGCTGTAAACAACTATATTTTTTCTGTTGTGTATAAATAGTCCATTGCACAGTGATTTGAAGAGAAGAAAATAAGAAGAAAACAAAAGAAAAACAAGAGAAAAGAAAGTAAGAAATATCATTGAAAAGAGAGATTTATTGCAAAAAGAAACAGTTGGAGAGCCACATTGAATATCTTTGAAGCCACTTGAAGAGCATTCATTATCCCATTCTTGGTATGATGTTAAAGCTCCAACTACCTTTTGAAGAGCATTCAAGCTTCATCAAAGACTTCATTCATTGCTCTGGTGTGCTGAAAAGAAAGAAGCCCTCTTAAGGAGTGTTCTTCAAAAGTTGTAAAGTATTTCCTTGAATATCTGCTCATTTAAGGAGCTAATTGTATAAACATTTGATATTCTTGTTACTTGTTCTTAAGTTTTACAGTTGTAAAACGTGTATGGATAGAAGTCTACCCGAGTAATTTCTTGTAAGGCTTACTTGTGCCCTTAAACAAGTTTGCTAGCCAGGTCGGCTAGGGATAGTTAGTGAAATTTTCAAGTGGTTCTTGGGGAGTAGATGTAGGTATTGGGTTTGGCACCAATCACTATAAACTCATTGTGTATAGTTGTGCTATTTTGCTATGATTGCGTGCATATAATTTTTACTATACTACACTTAATTTATTTGTGAAATTTTCTAAGTGCACATACTTGCTAGTTAATTTTTAAAGAACCCAATTCATCCCCCCTCTTGGGTTGCTATATCTGGGCAACACAAGTCTTATGAAAAAACCTCTGTTTAGCACTGCTAGAGTCAGTAAGAGCAGTAGATTTCTTGTTTATGAGTGTCAAATCAAGATTTAGAGTACCAAAGTAAAACTAAACTTGTTCGTACCACTCAGAGAAAAGCCCATTGAATATTTGAACATATATAGTTTGCGAATAAAGAAAAATAGGAACCGATACTTTAATAGAGAATATGCTCACACATTAATGCTTTGAGTAATACACTTAAACAAATATTGAGATTCCACAAAATCAAGTAAACAATAAGTGTATATTGAAGTTTTCCTTTGGGTGTACAATAATATACAACAATAACATAATTGATGCTTAATTTTACATACTTGGCAATTATATATACTCAAATTAGATATCTTTATTATCTTTGGATATACTAAACATACCTAACCAAGCATATCAATTGACCACATCATGCTCATAAATTATAAAATAATTAATCAACCTTTGGGTGATCCTTAAATATTTTATAATCAATGAACTTTAATATACTCATAACAAATAAACAATCATGTCATTCATTTATAAGCACCACATAATCCTGAGTAATTAATTAATTTAATTTATTATTATTATTTTAAAAAATTAGAAAAAAAATGATAGGGGTTCACCCAACCTAGTACTACTCTCGCCCTAATGGGATCTGATGCATTAGTGCTTGTATGATCGCATCCATAAATTTTAATAATTATTTTATTAATCCCTTACTACTGAGCCCAAACTTAGGGACGGGCAAGAGCCAGCTTAATGTATCATCCGCGCCTAGAATCGAGGATGCAACCGACCATCCAAGCTAGCTATCATCTCTTGATCAACAATTTTTTTTTAAAAAATGCATTATTTCAATTCTTTCTTTGTGGCCAAGCCAAAATATTGAAACCAAAATTCAGTTAATTTTCATTGGCCATGGGACAATTGTTCCCTATGGCTTAGACAACGAAACCCAAAATACATTTCCACTTGTTCCTATTATAGAATGGCAGGCATGAAGATGAAGCATCATGGTTTAGTGTGCAATCCTTTTAACTTTAAGGAATGATTCCTTTTAATACACAGTTCTTTAACATTAATAATTTTGACAATCAAATTTCAAGCCTTAGTTTTGAAAAATATGAAATTGCAACGAGAGGAAAAAAAATACAAAAATAGCCAGATAGATAAATTCATAAAGAAAAATCACAAACCCTTCAATCAAGGCTATGATACCACATGTAGATCCATTAGAAGATTTCTTTTAATTGTGTAGTTCAAACCCTAATTTACACAAATCATAATGTCCAAGATCTTAGAATAAAATAATTTTCATAATAAATCTTAAATCAAGAAAGCATACCTTGATCCATTGAAATTTTTTGATAAGAAACCGCATAGATTGATTGATTATGAAGAGATTGAGTTTCTCCTTTTTTCCCTTATCTTCCTATATATATTTTTTTTTCGCGAGAGGACCAATCTGATAATGCGTTAAATCCCTCTTCCCATCAAAGAGACGGTAATTAGAAAACAACTTCCCAAAATGAATCAATAGGAAACTAATTAGTCATTATTTTTTATTAAACAATTATTATCATGTAAAATTAAATAAATAATAAAATTAGTTATCATAATTATTATTTAAATTAAATAAATGATAAAACAGCTATAAGTTCGTGGGCCATAAAAGAGAAAAGCTAACATTTCTCCCATCATTTGCTCTACCTAATAGTATAAAGTTAAGGTGGTAAAAGTGATTGTCTTCCATTTCTTTTAACCAAAAATCATGTGGAATGTGGCAAGAAAAAAATTCAAAAAATTTCACAAATCTTTTATAACATCAGTCCTCCATAAAACTATTGCCATTTTTATTCAGTAAGGTAATTTTTGCTTGGCAAATCTTTGGACTCTCATCGAACTTTTGTAACCTCCTTCCTGTCCTCTTAAATACTTTGTAATTTCTGCAGATTCAATAAAATCTTGTGTTGGAAATTCTCATCCCTCACTGTTAAAAAAGATTGTTGGCTCGATTTCATGTGCAGCTCATGGATGTCATTGGGAATCCATTAAATCACACAATGCAAGTCCATGCAACGTATGGATGCCTACCCGGCACTTTGCATCAACAGGTGTTGTGTTGTGCAACAAGTTATTCCCCAAAGAATGAATATCAAATCGGTTTCAAACAATAAGAATGCCTCATGTACAGGTGCTCGTCGACTTAGAGCGTTGGTGACCTCATTCTCTACTCCTGCAATATGGATTAGATTAAAACTATATTCATACCAGAAATTACACCGGTTGGCATGTTTAGAGTTCATCGATGCTGCCAGGTTTCATGATGTCAATGGGGCCTCCAATGCTTTAATATCTGATGCAAAATGTAGAACAACATCATAAGTTCAATAGTGTCCCTTGGCATCATCAACCTTCTCGCTAAGGTACGCCGCCAGCCATCCTTCCTGATTAAGGACTCACTCCTCCGATGCTTCAACAACTCATGCCTTGAATGTCTTCAAACAAGTGATACCATCTTCAGTCTACTTGAAATCTCTTCATGGACTTGGTATTTGATGCCTCATGGTGCTAAAGTCATGGAACTCATCTAAATATTGTTAACTTTCATAAATAGTTGTATGCCAAAAATGTTAGATGAATGCCCTCTAAAGCCAATTGTTGGCTTACACATTATATTTTATCCAGAACTTATTTGGTACATGATCATTGTCATTAATAAATAAATTTTATTAGGCAATTTTTTCATCATATATCATTCATGGGATTGATGGTCAATGATATGTATTTTTAAGAGTTAAAAATTGAAGACACATCATAATAAATTAACTCCTAAAATGCTCCCAATCAATTGATCAATCACGGAGATAGTGATCAATCCGATTAGACTGGAACATTGATCGCCTAGATACGAGGCTCTTATATGTGGTATGAGTTACCAAGGCGAGAATGCTGGTACATGTAAGACTTCGACTACTTGCATTAGGGTTATTGTAGTTTGACTATATATTACCTTGAACCTCTTAAGCATTAAGGGCCTTCTTTTTTATATTGGCTGCAGTGATCCTAGTGTAGGAGTAGGAAATATTCAATAGGAGTTTCTATGAGTAATCACAAGTTGAACTTAGGTCAAATAAATATTGCATATAACTGGTGCCGAGGGTTTGATGAGTTATCCTTGACCTAGCATCCTGTCGGAATTCTTGATAGAAGGCTAGACATCACTAGTGGATAGTGAGAAGCTCACTGGAATCGATTAGGATTATTGATTCCAAGTTTGAGTAGAGTCAAAATTATTTTGATCCACTGAAAGGAGTTTCGGTGTAATCGTAATGCTGATTAAGAATTATTCTCACTACCAGATAGGTTGAAACCTATGGAGTCACATGCAATAGGGGCTGAACTCGTCAGATTGATCCTTACATTGATCTTTTGGATCAAATTTCTTGAAGATGGATCGCTAATTGTTAGCAACTAGGCCTGACATGATGAGTTTTGGTACACCGAAACTCTCTTCTCTCTTGGATATATATTTTTTGGGTGTTGTGGGGTTTGAACCGTTGACCACTTATGTGGTGGAAGATGTTAAGTCTTCCCCCTTAACAGGTATTTTTTGGTTTAGTTTCCTTGGGTCAAAATATTTTTGTCCTAAACCAGTAAAATAAGTATTTAATAAAAAATGTTGACATGAGGTTTGAACCCATGTGCTAGGAGAGAGAATATTTAGGGATGCATGCCCAATCTGGATCTGGCATGCGGATAAACTCCCGTAGCCTCTCTCTTCTAAAATATCATGATTTGAATATTTGATCTCTAAATTTGCTACGTACATATATGTATTTCGAGCATCCTCACCCCTCCATCCAACTGCCCCTTCTATCCCCTCCTTTCATCTATAAATAGGGAAGGGATGTAGCCTTGAAAAAAAAAAAATAGAATAAGAGGAAATAAAGCGTGAGAGTGGTTTCTAAGAGGAAGAAGGCTATGAGCTTCTTGGCAACTAAGCAAAGGGTTTGCTGCACCATCTTCACCGAAGGAGATCTGTAAGATGCTAGCACTCGATATCCACCCACTTCTGAGGAATATCAGCCATACGTGGATACCTGTAGAGGTCGGATGCATGAACGGCTTCAGTACGGGACCAAAGATCTATCAAAATTTTTGATCCAGTTGAAGAGTTTAACATAAATAGGTAAGTTTAAATGTTAAATTTATCAAAACATTAGATCTGATTGAAAATCATGCGAATAATGAGAAAATAAATTTTTAATAAGATTTAAAATTTATTTGTTTATTTTTAAAATTTTAAATTATATTTCTTATGTTGTATGTGTTTGATTGTGTCGGCACAAATTTAATCCATTAATTTGGTCATCTTAAAAGTGGTATCAGAGTAAGGTTTAATGGACTATGCATGATATAATCAGAACTATTTATTGATTTATGTGATAAATCATGTTATAGTTATAGATTAGATTTGATGGTATGATCATATCTATTTATTGATTTATGTGATAAATCATGTTATAGTTGTAGAGTAAGGTTTGATGGATTATACATGATATGATCAAATTTACTTATTGATTTATGTGATAAATCATGTTATAATTGTAGATTAGATTTGATGATATGATTAGATCTATTTATTAATTTATGCGATAAATCATGTTATAGTTGTAAATTAGATTTGATGTTATGATCAAATCTATTTATTGAGTTATGTAATAAATCATACTATAATTATAGTTAGGTTTGATGGATTATGCATGATATGATCAGATCTTTATTGATTTATGTGATAAATCATGTTATAGTTGTAGATTAGATTTGATGGATTATGCATGATATGATCAGATCTATTTATTGATTTATATGATAAATCATGTTATAGTTGTAGATTATTTTCTAATAATTATTGCAAATAAATGTTATATCTACAACTACCAGAATTAAAACCTAGTCAAAACATCTTATGACACCTAGTCAAATTGATAAAGAAATTGTTTCTTGTCATAGTTTAATTAAATCATGATGGAATTCAATGTTAAAAGTTTTAAAAATTGAATATCACATGATTTAACATGGGTGAAATGGGTCCAAGGACATAGCCTAGTTTAGGGTTACCTGATATGATTAGTAGTTAAACCTTGACTAATTTTGGGAAAACTAATTAAGTCAGATTGGTTCCAAAATTATTTCTAAACATTAGAAGGTCAAATCAACTCACTTCAACATGATTTGATTATGTCAAGACTGATTGTGGCTCAGCGGTTGAGCTCGGTTCAAAAAGTAGTCTATTCTATTCGACTAAACTACTTTGGTGTCTAAGGAAAATCTCGACCGATGGTTTTTAATTGCTCTATTCACTTACCTGGCCAATTTCAATTAGTGTCTAAGGCAATTTAAATAGGACTCCACCGATCTCACTTACCTGGTCATTGTAAGATGGTCTTGAGTGGATAAGATTGCTTGTTGATTTGGCTTCACCCATGCTAACGAGGTAAGTCAGTCATAAGATATATTGACTCCTACCTGATCAAGTCAGGCAAGAGTTGTGCTGACTGGAGTCAGATTAATCAGACATATGATGTGCTGAGTAATTTAATTCAAGACTTGAACCTAAACATCCCCAAGTCAATATTAAGTCTTAGGTCTTCCATTGTTGCATTTGATGTAAGTATAGAAGGGGTTAAACGCAATAACTGTTAGGTGAGGGACTCATGACAGTTATGCTTACATTAGATGTTGCTAAGTTTAGTTGGGGTTAGACCCAATAATCGTTAAGTGAGAGTCCTAATGATGGTTAAGCCTGGCATGAACAGTGTGTTAGACTCAACTAAGAAATATGGGTAATAATTGTTGTTGGGGAAATTATTGAGAAATTATTTACCCAATTATTGATTTTGATGATTAACAAAAGCCATGAGTATATTCCTTGTGTTTTTGATAGATTTGATAAGTGTTTCAGGAATTAAGATCGGTTATTTATCCAAATGGTACTTAGAAATCAGTTTTGAATTTAATTTCAATGGAATTTATTTAAGTTCAGAACTTGGAGCCGATACCTAGAACCACTTGAGCCCACTCCAGAGCGTATCGAAATAGTTCAGAATTTTGGCATGGTTCGGAGCCGACACACGACCTGGCGAGCCAACTCCAACCTGAGATACAGAGAAACTATTTTCTGCTTCAGAAGTCGGAGCCGACTCCACGTTAAATCATTTTTTGCTATTTTTGGGAAGACGATCTGGAGCCAACACATAAAAAGTTGGAGCTGATTCCAACCTATCAAGAACAATTTTTAAAAGTGCAAGATCAGCTCTAACGGATATATTTGTACACCTAACTCTCAACGGATACATTTTCTTGCATGGAGAATCAGTCAAAGTATATTTCCAATGGCTATTTCTCACCTAAGATTCTATAAAAATGGGGGATTCGTCCGTTTGAAAATAAGAAGAAAAATAGAGAGAAAAAATAAGAAAAATATCAAAAAAATCAAGAGATATATCTAGTGAAAAAGAAAGAGTATATTTTGGATCTAGTGTAATCGTAATGCTGATTAAGAATTATTCTCACTACCAGATAGGTTGAAACCTATGGAGTCACATTCAATAGGGGCTGAACTCGTCAGATTGATCCTTACATTGATCTTTTGGATCAAATTTCTTGAAGATGGATCGCTAATTGTTAGCAACTAGGCCTGACATGATGAGTTTTGGTACACCGAAACTCTCTTCTCTCTTGGATATATATTTTTTTGGGTGTTGTGGGGTTTGAACCGTTGACCACTTATGTGGTGGAAGATGTTAAGTCTTCCCCCTTAACAGGTATTTTTTGGTTTAGTTTCCTTGGGTCAAAATATTTTTGTCCTAAACCAGTAAAATAAGTATTTAATAAAAAATGTTGACATGAGGTTTGAACCCATGTGCTAGGAGAGAGAATATTTAGGGATGCATGCCCAATCTGGATCTGGCATGCGGATAAACTCCCGTAGCCTCTCTCTTCTAAAATATCATGATTTGAATATTTGATCTCTAAATTTGCTACGTACATATATGTATTTCGAGCATCCTCACCCCTCCATCCAACTGCCCCTTCTATCCCCTCCTTTCATCTATAAATAGGGAAGGGATGTAGCCTTGAAAAAAAAAAAATAGAATAAGAGGAAATAAAGCGTGAGAGTGGTTTCTAAGAGGAAGAAGGCTATGAGCTTCTTGGCAACTAAGCAAAGGGTTTGCTGCACCATCTTCACCGAAGGAGATCTGTAAGATGCTAGCACTCGATATCCACCCACTTCTGAGGAATATCAGCCATACGTGGATACCTGTAGAGGTCGGATGCATGAACGGCTTCAGTACGGGACCAAAGATCTATCAAAATTTTTGATCCAGTTGAAGAGTTTAACATAAATAGGTAAGTTTAAATGTTAAATTTATCAAAACATTAGATCTGATTGAAAATCATGCGAATAATGAGAAAATAAATTTTTAATAAGATTTAAAATTTATTTGTTTATTTTTAAAATTTTAAATTATATTTCTTATGTTGTATGTGTTTGATTGTGTCGGCACAAATTTAATCCATTAATTCGGTCATCTTAAAAGTGGTATCAGAGTAAGGTTTAATGGACTATGCATGATATAATCAGAACTATTTATTGATTTATGTGATAAATCATGTTATAGTTATAGATTAGATTTGATGGTATGATCATATCTATTTATTGATTTATGTGATAAATCATGTTATAGTTGTAGAGTAAGGTTTGATGGATTATACATGATATGATCAAATTTACTTATTGATTTATGTGATAAATCATGTTATAATTGTAGATTAGATTTGATGATATGATTAGATCTATTTATTAATTTATGCGATAAATCATGTTATAGTTGTAAATTAGATTTGATGTTATGATCAAATCTATTTATTGAGTTATGTAATAAATCATACTATAATTATAGTTAGGTTTGATGGATTATGCATGATATGATCAGATCTATTTATTGATTTATGTGATAAATCATGTTATAGTTGTAGATTAGATTTGATGGATTATGCATGATATGATCAGATCTATTTATTGATTTATATGATAAATCATGTTATAGTTGTAGATTATTTTCTAATAATTATTGCAAATAAATGTTATATCTACAACTACCAGAATTAAAACCTAGTCAAAACATCTTATGACACCTAGTCAAATTGATAAAGAAATTGTTTCTTGTCATAGTTTAATTAAATCATGATGGAATTCAATGTTAAAAGTTTTAAAAATTGAATATCACATGATTTAACATGGGTGAAATGGGTCCAAGGACATAGCCTAGTTTAGGGTTACCTGATATGATTAGTAGTTAAACCTTGACTAATTTTGGGAAAACTAATTAAGTCAGATTGGTTCCAAAATTATTTCTAAACATTAGAAGGTCAAATCAACTCACTTCAACATGATTTGATTATGTCAAGACTGATTGTGGCTCAGCGGTTGAGCTCGGTTCAAAAAGTAGTCTATTCTATTCGACTAAACTACTTTGGTGTCTAAGGAAAATCTCGACCGATGGTTTTTAATTGCTCTATTCACTTACCTGGCCAATTTCAATTAGTGTCTAAGGCAATTTAAATAGGACTCCACCGATCTCACTTACCTGGTCATTGTAAGATGGTCTTGAGTGGATAAGATTGCTTGTTGATTTGGCTTCACCCATGCTAACGAGGTAAGTCAGTCATAAGATATATTGACTCCTACCTGATCAAGTCAGGCAAGAGTTGTGCTGACTGGAGTCAGATTAATCAGACATATGATGTGCTGAGTAATTTAATTCAAGACTTGAACCTAAACATCCCCAAGTCAATATTAAGTCTTAGGTCTTCCATTGTTGCATTTGATGTAAGTATAGAAGGGGTTAAACGCAATAACTGTTAGGTGAGGGACTCATGACAGTTATGCTTACATTAGATGTTGCTAAGTTTAGTTGGGGTTAGACCCAATAATCGTTAAGTGAGAGTCCTAATGATGGTTAAGCCTGGCATGAACAGTGTGTTAGACTCAACTAAGAAATATGGGTAATAATTGTTGTTGGGGAAATTATTGAGAAATTATTTACCCAATTATTGATTTTGATGATTAACAAAAGCCAAGAGTATATTCCTTGTGTTTCTGATAGATTTGATAAGTGTTTCAGGAATTAAGATCGGTTATTTATCCAAATGGTACTTAGAAATCAGTTTTGAATTTAATTTCAATGGAATTTATTTAAGTTCAGAACTTGGAGCCGATACCTAGAACCACTTGAGCCCACTCCAGAGCGTATCGAAATAGTTCAGAATTTTGGCATGGTTCGGAGCCGACACATGACCTGGCGAGCCAACTCCAACCTGAGATACAGAGAAACTATTTTCTGCTTCAGAAGTCGGAGCCGACTCCACGTTAAATCATTTTTTGCTATTTTTGGGAAGACGATCTGGAGCCGACACATAAAAAGTTGGAGCTGATTCCAACCTATCAAGAACGATTTTTAAAAGTGCAAGATCAGCTCTAACGGATATATTTGTACACCTAACTCTCAACGGATACATTTTCTTGCATGGAGAATCAGTCAAAGTATATTTCCAATGGCTATTTCTCACCTAAGATTCTATAAAAATGGGGGATTCGTCCGTTTGAAAATAAGAAGAAAAATAGAGAGAAAAAATAAGAAAAATATCAAAAAATCAAGAGATATATCTAGTGAAAAAGAAAGAGAAAAATCTCTGAGTCCATGCCTATCATTCAAAGAGAGATTCAAGAGAAATCTCAAGCCCTAAAAGTTCAAATTAGAAGGATTCTCAAAGGAGAAGAAAAAAAGAGCAAAAGCCCTATTTCCTCAAAGTTCTCTCCAACCGATTTCGGTCAAGAATCAGAGCTGAAGCTTGATTCATCTATTCAAAAGAGAGGAGGAAAAGAAGAAAAGCTCAAATCCACTTGGCTTCAATCAGGCTTTTCTTACCCTTGTTTATTTACATTGCACATTTGCTCAGTTTAAGGAGCTTTACTTTGTTGTAAACATTATCTTGATTTGTTGTTTACTAATTCAATCCGGTGGATTGAATTAGTTGAGGTAGTTTACCTCAGGGACAAGCTAGTTTAGCTTTAGTTAAGGTTTTATGCTGGTGAACCTATGAAACCGGCTGGGTTCGTTGTGACCTCGTGTAAAACAATAAGTTAGAGTTGTGAGCTTGTAAAACAACTCAACTGTAATCAGGAGATTATAGTGTGGACCCAAGAGTTGCTTGAAAGTGGATGTAGGTGTGGGATACACCGAACCACTATAAATCTTTGTGTGTTTATCGTGCCTTTGTCTCTCTCTCTCTCTCATTTACATTGAGTTCATTACTTACTGCATCACTTCACTAGTGCACTTAATTGTTGTGAAATTGGTTTTAAGTTTTAAAGTGTTAATTTTTTAAAAAGAACCCAATTCACCCCCCTTTGGGTTACCATCTGGGCTTGTGCTCATTTTTATTTGATCTAACAATCAAGAGTTAAAGATCCAAATGGCAACACAAGCTGAATCATCCTTTGCTGAAGGTCAATCCACTAATAGGCCACTTTGTTTAATGGCTCTAATTATTCATATTGGAAAGCAAGAATGAGGATTTTTATTCAAGCTTTAGATTATGAATTGTGGAGTGTCATTACAAATGAACCTAGCACACCCACACACATTGTAGATGGTTCAATCATTCCTAAGCCCGAAAGGGATTGGAATGAGAACGATAGAAAAATGGCTTAGCTTAATGCCAAAGCCATGAATGTTTTATATTGTTCTTTAGATGCTAATGAATTTAATCGTATATCTACTTATTTATCTACCAAAGAAATATGGGATAAATTAGAAGTTGCCCATGAGGGTACTAACCAAGTAAAAGAATCTAAAATTAACATTCTAGTGCACAAATATGAATTGTTTAGCATAGAATAAACTGAATCAATCACATGTATGTACACTAGATTTACAGATATTGTTAATGGTTTGAAAAGTCTTGGTAAGACTTATACTAATTCTGATTTGGTGCGTAAAATTCTTAGATCTCTTCCAAGATCATGGGAAGCAAAAGTAACTTCAATCCAAGAAGCCAAAGATTTGAATGCACTACCTTTGGAGGAGCTACTTGGATCTTTGATGACCCATGAATTGACAATGAAACAACATCAAGAGAAAGAAGTCAAGAAGAAAAGAACCATAGCACTCAAGGCTACAGAACATGATAAGAGCAGCAGCGAGGAAGAAGAAGAAGCTGATGAAACAGCTCTTCTTGCAAAGAAGTTTAGAAAGTTTATGCAAAGAAGGAGACCATTCCATAAAAGGAAATCAGGAATTAAAATGGAAGGAGAAAAGGAAAAAGAAAGGGATAAAGATGAAGAAAAAGAACCCTTGACATGTTATGAATACAAAAAGTCGAGGCATTTTTGATATGAATGTCCTCAACTAAAGAAGGGTTACAAGAAGAAGAAGAAGGCCTATGTTGCAACATGAAGTGATAGTGAAGAATCTTTATCCGAAAAAGATCAAAAAGAAGTTGCAAACATATGCTTCATGGAAAACGACGAAAATGAGGTATGTATTGAAACCCCTAATGATGACTTTACATTTGATGAATTATCTGATGCTTTCAATGAGTTAGTTAGTGATTTTAAGGTTTTGAGAATGAAAAACAAATCCTTGAAAACTGAAAATATAAATCTTCTCAAAGAGAAAAATGAACTTATTCTTGAGGTTAAAAATCTAAAATCTGAAAGTGAAGTTTTACTAAAAGAAAAAGAATCAATTTCTAATGAAAACATTAACTTAACGAAAGAAATTGATAAATATAAGAATATTATTGATGATTTACATATAGCTCAGAAAAATTAAATTTACTTTTAAGTAATCAACGAGCTGTATTTGATAAAGCTGAATTAGGATATAGACCTCACATGAAGCAAAAGTATGTAAACAATTTCTTCAATAAGAAACCAAGTAAAAATGATATTTCATGTTATCATTGCAACAAAAGGGACATAAATCATATGAATGTAATTTTAGAAAATCTAATAAGAATTTAATGCTTAAAGGTAAGAAAATATGGGTTCAAAAGGAACAATATTTATTGCTACTAACCATGAAGGACCCAAGAAAGCTTGGGTACCTAAACAAAAGATTTGATTATCTTGCAGGAGTGTCTTGCGGTCAAAGGATAAAAAGAAAGCGGTATCTTGATAGTGGCTGTTCAAGACACATGACGGATGACAAGGAGTAATTCATCACCCTTGAAGATAAAAGAGGAGTTGTTACTTTTAGAGATAATGGCAAAGGCCAAATTATGGGATTTGGTAAAATTCAAATAACTCCATCCACTTTTATAGAAAATATTTTATATGTTGTTGGTTTAAAGCATAATTTAATTAGCATTAGTCAATTGTGTGATAAAGGTTTCAAAGTTTCATTTGAAGCTTCTATCTGCACTATTTCTAATCCCATTGACAATAGCATTATATTTGTTGGAAATAGAAATGGCAATGTATACTTAATTGATTTGGACAACTTGTCTACTAGTAATCCTTGCTTAATTGTTGATAATGCTAAGGTAAATAAGATTGGATGGCTATGGCATCGTAGATTAGGTCATGCAAGCATACACTTAATTTCAAAATTAATTAGAATGGATTTAGTTAAAGGACTTCCAAAGTTAGATTTTGAAAACAATAGAATTTATGATGCATGTCAATTTGGAAAACAAACTAGAAATTCTTTCAAATCTAAAAATATTATTTCAACTACTAGGCTACTTGAACTACTACATATGGACCTTTTTGGACCTACTAGAACCACTAGTCTACGAGGAAAGAAATATGGTCTTGTAATAGTAGATGATTATTCTAGATTCACTTGGGTATTATTTTTAGCTCACAAAGATGAGACTTTCCTTATATTTCTGAAATTCTTCAAGAAAGTCACAAATGAGAAAAACAACACCATAGTGTCTCTTAGAAGTGATCATGGAACAGAATTTAAAAATCATTTATTTAAAAAATTTTGTATTGAAAATGATATTCATCATAATTTCTCTGCACCTAGAACACCACAATAAAATGGAGTCGTAGAAAGAAAAAATAGGACTCTAGAAGATATGGCACGTACCATGCTATGTGAAAGCCAACTCTCAAAGTACTTATGGGCAAAAGCTATAAACACAGCATGTTACATCCTTAATAGAGCTTTAATTAGGCCAATTCTTAAGAAAACTCCCTATAAATTATGGCATAATAGGGAACCTAAGATTAGTTACTTTCACGCATTTGGCTGTCAATGTTTTATTCATAATAATGGTAAGGACAATCTTGAAAAGTTTGACACTAAATTCGATGAAGGCATATTCTTAGGATATTTTATATCTAGTAAAGCCTATAGAGTATTTAACAAAAAGTATTTAATTATAGAAGAGTCAATTCATGTAGTATTTGATGAGTCTTTAGCATCAAGTTCTAAAAAGATTGATGATGAGGAAGATATAAATTTGCTTGAAAGAGATATTAAAAAATTGAATATAGATGTATCTTCAGACCATGAGCCAAAAGCTAAAGATGATGACTCACATAAGGATGATGTTATTGATACTACTCATAATGATGTAGATCTACCTAGAGATTGGAGATATGCTTATGGTCATCCTAAGAATTTAATCATAGGTGATCCATCTTAAGGAGTAAGAACTAGATCATCAATGAGAAACATCAATAATCATCTTGCATTTGTATCTCATATAGAACCCAAAACTATTGAAGAAGCTGAAAAAGATAGTAATTAGATGTTAGCTATGCAAGAAGAATTAAATCAATTTACTAGGAATAATGTATGGTCCTTAGTTGATAGACCCAAAGGTCATTCTGTTATAGGATCTAAATGGGTATTTAGAAATAAATTAGATGAAAATGGCATAGTAATTAGAAATAAAGCTAGATTAGTTGCAAAAGGATATAATCAAGAAGAAGGAATTGATTTTGATGAAACTTTTGCACCTGTTGCTAGATTAGAAGCAATTAGACTATTACTTGCATTTGCATGTCATATGAACATTAATTTATTTTAAATGGATGTTAAAAGTGCATTTTTAAATGGTTTTATAAATGAGAAAGTTTTTCTAGAACAACCACCAGGTTTTAAAGATCATGAATTTTTAAATCATGTTTTTAAATTACACAAAGCACTTTATGGTTTAAAACAAGCACCTAGAGCTTGGTATGATAGATTAAGTAAATTTTTTATTAAAAATAATTTTTCTAGAGGAAACGTTGATAAAACTCTATTTTTAAAAAGAAAAGATAAAGATTTATTAGTAGTACAAATCTATGTAGATTATATTGTATTCGGTGCTACTAACAATCTTTGTGTCAAGAATTTGCAAAGTTAATGCAGGGTAAATTCGAGATGAGCATGATGGGAGAACTCAACTTCTTCCTAGGACTACAAATCAAACAAGAAAGAGAGGGGATTTTCATCAACCAAATAAAGTACACACAAAAAAATTCTCAAGAAGTTTGGCATGGAACTAGTCAAACCTCTCGGAACACCAATGAGTCCTTCATGCAAGTTAGATAAAGATGAAGACGGTAAGCCTGTTGATCAAAAACATTATAGAGGTATGATCGGCTCATTACTTTGCTGTATGTTTATGTGCACGATATCAATCTGAACCTAAAGAATCTCACTTAATTGCAGTAAAAAGAATACTTAGATATCTAAATGGAACTAAAAATGTAGGATTATGGTATTCTAGAGACTCAACACTAAAGTTGATTGCATATTCTAATTTTGATTATGCTGGTTATAAATTGGATAGAAAAAGTACAAGTGGTACATGCCAATTCTTAGGAAGTAACTTAATCTCTTGGTTTAGAAAAAAGCAAAATTTGATTGCATTATCAACTGCTGAAGCTGAATATGTTGCAGCTAAAAGTTGTTGTGCTCAAATCCTTTGGATTAAGCGACAACTTGAAAATTATGGTATAACACTTGATAAAACACCAATTAGATGTGATAACACAAATGCAATAAACTTAACTAAAAATTCTATTTAATACTCAAGAACTAAACACATTGAAATTAGATACCATTTTATTAGAGAACATGTAGCTAATAATGACATTTGTCTTGATTATGTTTGTACTGATGAACAATTAGCTGACATTTTTACAAAACCCCTAAGTGAAGAGAGATTTTGTTATCTTAAAGAAGAATTAGGAGTCTGTGATCCATTGGAATGAATCTTAAATCTCTTAGAAATAATTATCTAGAATTCAATCATTTTCTTTTAATTTTCTTGTGATTTTAAGGAAAATTTATCTAGAAATTTGAACCCCTTGATTCATCACATTCCAAAGTTGATTTATCCAAAATTTAATGACATTTTGGACAAGTTTCAGATTCTTTGAAACTCTTATTTTTTTACTGAAACTGTCTTGGAGCCGACACCTCTGTTATTGGAGTCGACTCCAGTTTTGTCTGAGATTTTGGAGCCAACACCTGCCTTTCCTAAGTCAACTCCACTTCGGGCACTAACTGTGTTAGCGACCTGAAGCCGACACCTTGCTTTGCGGGAGTCGAGTCTAAGTGGTCCCAGGTTGATTTATTAGGGCAAAGTCGACACATTTTTCATTTCTATTCGACTCCTAACCTTTCCAAACTTTTCCAAATCCTTCCCAACTCTTCCCAAAACCCAAGATTTCTCAAATTAACCATTCCCTAGCACTCAATGGCATCCAAACATAGGGGATCCATGTTCGGTGGACCGATGACGATTGAGAAACAGACCATGAGGCAACCGGTGCGGCAGCCCTCTCCAAGTTCATCCTCCACTTCGTCTGCCTCCACTCCGAGCGCCATCCCAAGTCCTTCTTCGCCTTAGGTTGACACCCTAGCTGGCCGTGTGATTACCATGGGTAGAAAAGTCGATTTTTACTTCTTTGAGGCTAAGAGTTTTTCTATTGGGAGGCAGTTAAAGGAGTTAGGATGGGAGAAGGTTTGTTCTCTTGATGTACCTACTTATCCCGCTTTAGTTAAAGAGTTTTATCATAATCTTTCTAGAGGAGATGGAGGAATCATAAGTTTTGTTAGAGGAAAAAGGATACATTTAACTTCTGAGATATTAGGAAATCTTTTAGAGATTCCTATTGTTGGATTAATAGCTAATTCCCACAGTGAGAGAGCAGGAGCATTATCTAGAATGCTTGGAAGGGAAGTCACAGAATTTGAAGAGGTTAGGGTAAACCAGTTGCCCCTAGAGCTCAGATTATTACATAATATATGTAGCAGGATACTATTTCCAAAGACTGGTCGTTTTGAGTATGTCTCAGAGCGAGACATCTTGCTTATGGACTGTATTTTGATAGGTCAGCCTATAAATTTAGCTGGGATGATGATATGGTATATGGCTGAGGCTGGTAACAAGAAGAGATCAACTTTGCCTTACGGCATGATTTTGACTATAGCATTTCAAAACCAAGGTGTAGTTATTTCTGACAGTGAGCCTATGAAGAACTTAAGGCACACTGATTATTATAACATTGCTACTATGCACCATATGGGGTTCATGAAGGTGAATGGTAGATGGGAAAGGAAGGGTCACCTAGATGACAGGGCAGCTGATATTGGAGCTACTGCACCATCAGAGGCTGGACCATCTATGAAGCATCCTTCACTTGAGCCCAGTAGACCATCACCACCACCACCTGTATCTGCACCTGTTCTGTTCCTACTTCTAGATTTTCTGCAATTCAATTGGAGCAGCTGAAAGAGCTTTTTGCAAGTCATGAAGAGAAAATGAAAATTGAATTGGACAATAGATTTTTAAGTATAAGGGAGCTCTTCTATTCTTTGGAAGATAAGGTGAACAGGATAGAGTCATCCTTTGACACTTTATATGAAGCCTTGAAGATTGATCTCATGCAGATTTTGATAAAATCAAGGATATTGGAGGAGACTCTGAGATTTATTCCAAGTGTAATACGGAGCTACAAGAAAAAGTGACTGTTGCTGCTGCCTTGATAGATAAAAGGTTAAATGACTTTATGAAGATATAAGAAAGTGGCATGGGAAAGATACTAGAAGAACTTAAGAGACTTCTTAAATTTTGATCTTCTTAGATTTTGATGTTTAGTTTACTTTTTAATGTAATAGAATGTTTATATGAATGAAGTAATGAAATATTTTAAAGTAAATATTTTGATACTTTGTTGAATGATGTAATGAACATTTTGATGTAATATTTCAGTATTCAATGATTATGATACTTGAATTTTGATAATTGACTTGGACTTTGTTTTGAACTTTGACTTTGATACTTAATTCCTACAATTGATGTTAATTTAAGCCTTAATGCACCTTCTTCTAAACCTTTTTGTTGATTATAAAAAAGGGGAGAGAAGAGATATTTGTATATGCATAAAAGTAATGAGAGAAGAGATATTTGTATATGCATAAAAGTATTTGTAAGAAGAGGTATTTGTATATGCATAAAAGTGATGGAAGAATAATATATGTTTATGCATGTTAAGCAATTAAAAGAATGAATAAGAATAGTACTTCAAGTATGCATGTTGAAAGGAATTAATGTCAAAAGGAATAGAATTTCAATAGACTTAACATATGCACATACATAGGGGGAGCTACCTTATTAAGGGGGAGCTTAACCTTAATTTAGAATGTTTTGACAATTATGGATTAATTGATTATGCATATACTCAATGTTTTTGTCATCATCAAAAAGGGAAAGATTGTTGGAGAAATTATTTAGAATTTATTTACTCAATTATTGATTTTGATGATTAATAAAAGCCATGAGTATATTCCTTGTGTTTCTGATAGATTTGATAAGTATTTCAGGAATTAAGATCGGTTATTTATCCAAATGGTACTTAGAAATCAGTTTTGAATTGAATTTCAATGGAATTTATTTAAGTTCAGAACTTGGAGCCGACACCTAGAACCACTCGAGCCGACTCCAGAGCATATCGAAACAGTTCAGAATTTTGGCACGGTTCGGAGCCGACACCCGACCTGGCGGAGCCGACTCCAACATGAGATACAGAGAAATTATTTTCTGCTTCAGAAGTCGGAGCCGACTCCACGTTGAATCATTTTTTTGCTATTTTTGGGAAGACGATCTGGAGCCGACACATGAAAAGTTGGAGCCAACTCCAATCTGTTAAGGACGATTTTCAAAAGTGCCAGATCAACTCTAACGAATATAGTTTTTCACCTAACTCTCAACGGATACATTTTCTTGCATGGAGAATCAGTCAAAGTACATTTCCAATGGCTATTTCTCACCTAAGATTCTATAAAAATGGGGGATTCGTCCGTTCGAAAATAAGAAGAAAATAGAGAGGAAAAATGAGAAAAATATTGAAAAAAATTAAGAGATATATCCAGTGAAAAAGAGAGAGAAAAATCTCTGAGTCCATGCCTATCATTCAAAGAGAGATTCAAGAGAAATCCCAAGCCCTAAAAGTTCAAATTCGAAGGATTCTCAAAGGAGAAGAAAAGAAGAGCAAAAGTTCTATTTCCTCAAAGTTCTCTCCAACAGATTTCAGTCAAGAATCAGAGCTGAAGCTTGATTCATCTATTCAAAAGAGAGGAGGAAAAGAAGAAAAAAAGAAAAACTCAAATCCACTTGGCTTCAATCAGGCTTTTCTTACCCTTGTTTATTTACATTGCACATTTGCTCAGTTTAAGGAGCTTTACTTTGTTGTAAACATTATCTTGATTTGTTGTTTACTAATTCAATTAGGGGGATTGAATTAGTTGAGATAGTTTACCTCGGGGACAAGCTAGTTTAGCTTGAGTTAAGATTTTGTGCTGGTGAACCTGTGAAAACCGACTGGATTCGTTGTGACCCTGTGTAAAATAACAAGTTAGAGTTGTGAGCTTGTAAAACAACTCAACTATAATCAGGGGATTATAGTGTGGACCTAAGAGTTGCTTGGGAGTGGACGTAGGTGTGGGATACACCAAACACTATAAATCTTGGTGTGTTTGTCGTGCCTTTGTCTCTCTCTCTCATTTACATTGAGTTCATTACTTACTGCATCACTTCACTAGTGCACTTAATTGTTGTGAAATTGGTTTTAAGTTTTAAAGTGTTAATTTTTTAAAAAGAACCCAATTCAACCCTCCCCCTCTTGGGTTGCCATCTGGGCCAACAACTGTTAGGTGAGCCCTCATGACTTAAAGACCAAGGGTTACATCGTACCTGAGATGTACTAGACAAGAGTTGTCCACTAATATGATATTGTAGGTTACTAATAACTGTTAGGTGAGGTGCCCCATATTAGGTCAGATCGCAACACCCACTAGGAACCTTAGTCGCATAGGGGTTCTCGCATCTTCACAGTAAAGTGTGTTAGATCCGTGTAAATAGTGAGAGACGATTAATTTGTATCTAAAAGTCCCTAAATACAAAATTATTAATCATGTACAACATCTAATTAGAAATTTTAACTCTTTGCAGTGATTTTATTATGTCTGCCTCAAACCCCTTATTTCGCATCCTAGAGTTAAACCGCCTAATCAATATAAATTTCAAGGACTGGTTCAAAAACTTAAGGATTGTTTGTTGGCACCCCTCTCCCTAGGCGCCGATAAAACATGATAACTTATAAAAATTGGATGGAGTCTACTAGTCTTTACGTTGTACACTATAAAGTATTAGGGAACTCAATCTAAATATTGCCATAAATCACTGGCTCAAAAATTCATCCTGATAAAAACTTTTTCTTTAACCTAATAAAATAAAAAAAAATTCAATATCATCCTTTGGCAATTTATAAGATCATATTACAATTGGCACATGAAACTCAATTATACATAGATTATACTCATAATTTTCTTCAAAATAAAAGCCTTTATCTCATTTCATATGGATCCATGGTACATCACATAGTCTCAACTATATATACAGATATACACAAATACATACATGCTCTATTTTCATATACAAATAAGCCTCTAGATAACTTTACATCCATTTTATATTTCCCAAGATAATAAATATTAAAACTTATATATATACCACCTCTCAGACTGGAACCAATGTTAGCCAACCACTTAGTCCTACCAACTAGAACACTTATATGCAATAAAAATATTAACCAAATAGAGGGGCGAGCCCGAAGTCCTAGTGACTGAATAACCATCTAACCATGGGAAAACTGAGAACATCAATACCATTTTAAACTATTAACACTATATAGCATGAATGTAATTTACATCTTTGTACAAGATATCAGAAAATATAACATATAGCTTATGCTTCCAATAATATATCAAACTGAATTACAAATACACTATCAATCATTTTCTTTTTTGAAACATAAACCATGCATATGACTTTGCTTTATAAAACATGTAATGTCTTTTTTTATAGCCCAGCCTATATGTTCTTTTCTTTTAAATCTCCACTGGGATAAAATTTGCCCACTAGCCCTTTTGAAACATCATGCTTTTAAAACTTTCCCCATTGGGAATGTAAACCATTTATATATAAAAATCTACAAATGATGCATTACTTTATAAAATATAAAATCTCTTTTCAAATCATTTTTTTATACTACTACAAAAAGTTAAACAGACTACAGTAGGTTTTAGGAAAAAGACTACGTTTTTCATAAAAAATATAGTTAAATGTTTTAGACTATGTTTTCATAATTTTTCACAAATTAAAAGATTACGTTTTTAAATAAGACGCAGTCTTATATTATCTGATAATATAAAAAAACTATTTTTAAATAAGACGTAGTCTTATGTTATCTGATAATATAAAAAGACTACGTTTTTAAATAAGATGTAGTCTTATGTTATCTGATAATATAAAAAGACTACTTTTTAAATAAGATGTAGTCTTATGTTATCTGATAATATAAAAAGATAATGTTTTTAAATAAGATGTAGTCTTATATTATCTAATAATATAAAAAGACTACATTTTTAATTAAGATGTAATCTTATATTATTTTATAATATAAAAAGACTACATTTATAATTAAGACATTGTCTTATATTATTTTATAATGTAAAAAGACTATGTTTTTAATTAAGATATAGTTTAATATAAAACTAAAAATTTATCTTTTTTCTCCTCCTAATTCATTTTCCTCCTTTTTCTTAAATAAAACCCTCGATATCCCGCTGTAGTTTTATTCTGTATTAGGGTTTTGTTTGCGGAGACTTTACCGGCCACCACGTAGGATTAAGGTTGAGGAGACTCCACCATCACCACCATCAAAGTTTGGTTTACAAAGACTCCATCACCATGCAGGATTAGGATTTTGTTTGCTGTCTCTTCACCAGGCTGATTCAGCTGTAGGTAATCTTTCTTTTTTTTAATCTAAAGATTGATCGGAAGGGAGAGAGAGAGAGAGGCTGTGAAAGGGCCAGATTGCATCTTGATCAGATACAGTTTGGCTTGGGCCCGACGATGTGCTCACCGACTTGCTGGGCTCGGGCCATGGGCGGCAGCCCCCACCAGCATCTGTTCGGCATCCGATGAGGTTCAGCCGGCTGAAGGAGGTCGACTGTGCTGCTACCAGATGATCTATTACGGGAGCCAAATTGGCTTTCATGTTTTGCTTGGGCCCAACGACGTGCCTGACGATGTGTCGTCGGCTCGCTGGGCTCATGCCATGGGTAGCAGCCCCCACCGGCGTCCGTGCGGCATCTGATGGGGTTCGGTCGGCTAAGGAGGCCAACCGTGCCACTACTCAGGGAGGAGGAGCGAAGAAGAAGAAGAAGAGAGGGAAAGAAAGAAAAAATTAGGAAGGGGTGTCGCCATCGGTCAGCACTAGGCCGATCATCAATGGCCGGCCAGGCACCCCCGAAAGAGGTGGCGGCGGCCCTTGGCTGTCGACACCTTCCCCTGGTTCGGATGAACCAGGGGCTGCGAAACAGGGGATCTGCTAGCCTGGGTAGGCTGGGCCTGGGCTCGGCCTGGCCCATTCATACCATTTTTTTTCTTTTTTTTGAAAATAAGATGATTGTTAATTTTTTTTAAATAAAAAAGACTAAATTAAGGTGAAATTAATCCTTACCATTTAAATTAAGCATTAAAAAATAGAAAAATGATCTCATAACTTGATTCATGCATTTTTGTTAAGGATGTGGGAATATTTGTTTCCTAAATCATAACCACACCTGATTCATATTCTATTCTAAGGACATGATAATAACATAATTTCTTACTAGTTATAGATTCATGGCCACTTCTTTATCCTGGGATTTTAGAAATGTAATGCAATCCAGGTCAATATTTTTGCTCTTGAATATTGGAAGTTTCTTCATGTACGTCATGTCTTAGATGTGATGCATATTGAGAAAAATATATATGAGAGCATCATGGGAACCCTTCTTGTTATACCTAAAAAGTCAAAGGATGGATTAAGCAGTCATTTAGATCTAGTAAATTTGAGAATTCGAAGTGAGCTATAGCCAATAATGGATGAAAAAAGGACATATTTTCCTGCTGCAAGTTACACACTTTCTAAGGCTGAGAAAATTAAATTTTATAAAATGTTATCTGCACTTAAAGTTTCATATAGATACTGCTCTAACTTAAGAAATTATGTTTCTATGGAAGAATTGAAGCTTTATGACCTAAAATCTCATGACTACCACACTTTGATCCAACAAATTCTTCCATTGGCATTACGAGGATTGTTGAATAAGAACATGAGATCTACAATAACTAGACTAAGTTTGTTCTTCAATGCACTTTGCAACAAAGTTGTGAATACTTGCTATCTCAGTTTGATACAAGAAAAACTTGTGAAAACTTTATTTCAGATGGAAAAGAATTATCCTCCTTCATTTTTTGACATAATGGTTCATTTAACAGTACACCTTGTACACGAAGTTCAGTTATATAGACCAATTTATTTAAGATGGATGTATCATTTTGAAAGATTCATGAAGATCTTAAAAGGATATGTATGCAATGCAATAGGCCAAAAGGTTGCATTGCATAATGTTATATTGTTGAAGAAGCTATAGAATATTGTTTGGAGTACTTATCAAATATAAAAGCTGTTAGGATCCCATCAATGAAAATGAGTGTGGTGGTCAACACAGTATTGAAAAACCACTTTCTGGTTCTCATGTATTTATAGCTGGTGCGAAAGAGTTAGAGCAAGCACATCTTATGTATTGAAAAATACAACAGAAGTTGCAGCCTATGTAGAGTAAGTCAGACCCATCACATGTTATTTGAGTCTCATTAAATGTTCTTATTTTTAAAGTAGGTGGTCATAACTGAATAAATTCTAATATATAGGCAACACATGGAAGAATTGAAGGCAGCTAATCCAAATAAAATAAGAAGACAAAAGTGGCTTCAGGATGAGCATAATCAAACGTTCATAAATTGATTGCATAAAAAGGTATATGAATATGTGCTTGGCATCTTTTAGGAGATTATTATTTATTTTTACTTAACTACCATTTATATTATTGAATCTTAAAAATGAATGTAGGTTGCGTCTGAGATTAAGGAATCCAGTAACGTAATTTCTAATATGCTGAGGTGGATATCTCATGGA
The DNA here is from genome assembly GCA_900491605.1 of Calamus simplicifolius. Lineage (NCBI taxonomy): Eukaryota > Viridiplantae > Streptophyta > Magnoliopsida > Arecales > Arecaceae > Calamus > Calamus simplicifolius. The sequence continues at coordinate 12,929 of UESW01004221.1, read as the reverse complement.
CCCCAATCCCAAGTGATAAGATATGATGGATATCTTATAAATGAAGTTCGATTTTACACCCAAAAATGTGATAGTACCTGATGTGTTCAGAATAGTGGTGTCACCTTAACTGCTAAAACAATGCAAGTGACTAGCTCGAAGGACAAGAATCCAATAATTTCAAACATGTCCTTTTATGGGGTTCTTTAGGATATATGGGAACTTGATTATATTGAATTTAAGGTGGTAGTTTTTAAGTGTCAGTAGGTTGAGAGCTCTAGTAGAGTTAAAGAAGATGAATCTGGATGCACATTGGTTGATCTTACTAAAATCGAACATAAGTCAGATTCTTTTATTTTGTCTACTAATGCCCAGCAAGTGATTTATGTAGAAGACAAAAATGATCCAGCTTGATCGATTGTAGTTCCAAACTCAAGGCACATGTTTAATGGTTATTCAAATGATGATGAGTTAGGTGAAATGATATTAGAACATTGTGTTATCAGATCATTGCCTGATATACAGTCTTTTGATATTATGGATGATTCTCATCTATCTTATGTGCGGGATGATAAGGATGGTACTTGGATTGCCAATAACTATCATGAAATAAGGATGGTACTTGGATTGCCAATAACTATCATGAAATGGTAATAGCTTTGTTAATCCTATATTTGCTTATTTTTGTTATCTTATTATATTTATTTTTATATATTATGCTTTTTGTTAAAATAATGATAATTTACTCTTATTGTATAGATTGCTAATTGCGAATGAAGAACCCATGTCAAGTGTGGAAAAGGTCAAAAAAAAAGGGGTTCAACAACTATGCCTAGAGTAGTAAAAGCTAGGTCTCATGAAGAAGTAAAGGAGGTGACTTACAATAGAAGATGACAATCTTTAGGAAAGATTAATATGGAAATGCAAAGTAATATAGGTGTTATTGCCAGAAACATTGTGCCTATTGATTTCAAAAATTGGCTTTCAGTTCCTGAAGAACTAAAAAATAAAATTTGGATTCAAATAAAGGTGAGTTTTTTCTTAATTTTTTTAATTGAATTTTGATTTCATTAATATGCTCTTATGTATTTCTATGTTTTTGTAGAAAACTTATAATGTGCCATTTGAAGAAAAGAAACATATTTTGTCATCTGCTTGTACAAAATGGAGACAATTTAAGAGCGACTTGAGGATAAAATTCTTGAATCCATTGGAGGATAGGTGATCCTTATTTAACAATCCTCCTAAGTACTACCCATTCATAAAAAAAGATGTTTGGAATGCCTTTGTCAGCAGGTATAGTTCTTCAAAATTTTAGGAATGGAGTAGGTTGCAAAGTGAAAGAGCAAAAAGTAATGAGTATTGACATCATTCATCTAGGCATGGATTTGTTAATATGGAAGAAAAGATAGTAAGTGTTGAATATTTAGTTCTACATCGTTAAATAATTATTAGCTAATTTTTTATTAATATATTCGTTGTCTAATAACTATGGAAAAAAGAGATGGGCATCGATGAAGACATTGGACAAAGTCTTGCATGGAAAGCTGTTTATTCAAAAGGTGATGGTTCTGATAGTAAAGTCATTCAAAAAGTCATACAGAAGATTGTAAGTAAAAATATTATTATTCATTTAATAGCTAATTATAGATTCTTTTATAACTTTGTAATGTATGGTTCGTTTTGTCTATATATCAGGATGAATATACAATGAAGGTGAAAGATGGATCAATATAAGAATCGGGACAAAATATATACTAGGAATGGCATTGGGAAATTTTGAATATGGTGGTCGAGTGAGGGGTGTTGGAGGCTACGTCAACCCTACAACCTATTTCAATCTTCCGAAAAGAACAAAAACAAGCGAACTCTTACAATATTTGTTAGAAGAACAAAAAAAACTGAACCAACGATAAAAAGAAGATGCTGAGAAAAGAAAATCATTACTTAATCAGCTATGTCAACTTCATGAAGAAAATATAAAGTTGAGAGAAATTTCTAAAATTGCTACAAGTGCTCACTATGTTTCAAACAAAGTTAGCTGTTGTTCAGTTAAAAAACTGCATCTAAATAAATCTGTAGCTGATTCTGATACAAAAATGATGCAAATATAGAATTTGTTGTCATTGAACAAAGAGACATGCAAAAGGTATGTTAATATTTACTTATATTTGTAGCATTTTATTTAAATTTATAGTACTTATATTTTCTAATGTTATTGCTTTAAAGGAAAAATCATGCAAATTAGCAGTAGGATCTATTAATAATATAGTTGGACATGGTACAGTGATTGAGAATGTAGCACCGAACTCTATTGTACATGGAGTTTCTTTGGGTGATCAGAATTATCATGTATCTATTGATGTTTGTTTTGACAATGATGCTCTCCTTCCAATAATAATTAGTGATGGTCATGTGAAAGTTAAAGATTTTGTTGGTTCTCATTTTGCATGGCCTCGATCATTAGTTATTGATGATCGAGTCTGTTGACCCAATTATTGATTTTGATGATTAACAAAAGACATAAGTATATTCATTATGTTTCTGATAAATTTGAGAAGTGTTTCAAGCATTAAGAATGGTTAATCAGTCAAAAGGAATAAGGAAATAAGTTTTGAATCAAATTTTAATGAAAATTATTTAAGTTCAGAACTTAGAGTCGCACCTCAACAGTCTGGAGCCGACCCCAGGGCTATCAGAACCTTTTTAGAATTTTGGCATGGTTTGGAGTCGACACCTGAAACTATGGAGTCGACTCTAACCTGAGATATAGAGAAGTGCCTTTTGCATCAGTTTTTGGAGCCAATACCTGAAAGTTGCGAAGCCAACACCTAAGTTTCTAAAGCCGACTCTAACCTGAGTACAGATAGCATATTTTTTGGACATCGTTAGAGTCGACACCTTTGGATTCTGGAGCCGACTCCCGAAAGCGCCGAGCTAACACATTGCTTTTTCGGAGCCGACTTCTCAACAACTTTTATTTACTATTCTTGGACATCCCGATCTGGAGCCGACACATGAAAAGTTGGAGCCGACTCCAACATGTCAGATGCGGATTTTCAAAAGTGACAGATCAGCTCCAACGGTAATATTTTTCTCACTTAACTTCTAACGGCTATTTTCTTTGTGTGTAGAAACATCCAAGCATCTCACAACGGCTAGTTTTCCATCAAAAACCTTGGATTAAGAAGTCTATAAAAGGGGATTTGTCCATTTAAAAAAGAGGGACAATAAAAGAGAAATATTTTATGAAAAATTGAAAAATCTTGTAAAAGAAAGAGAGAGAAATCAAGGAAGAAAGACTCAGAGCTCAAATCCATCAATCCTAGAGAGTCCAAAGAGAAATCCAAAGCATTCAAGCTCAAAATCGAAGGATTTCCCAAGTGAAAAGGAAGAAAGCAAAAGCCCTGTTTTTTTTCAACTTCTCAACTATGATTTTTGCGAGGAATCAGAGCTGAGGCCTGATTCAATCATCAAGGGAGAAGAGGAAAAGAAGAAAAGCACACATCCAAATCGCTTCAAACAGGCTTTTCTTACCTTTGTTTATTTAATTGCATATTTGCTCATTTGAGGAGTTTTTTTGTATTCAAAACTATATTTTTCATTGTTGTTTGCTTATTTAATCAGGGGATTGAATTAGTGGAGGTAGTATACCTCGGGACAGGCTAAGGATAGCTTGTGGTTAGGTTTTGTGCTGGTGAGCCTGTGAAAACTAGTTGGGTTGTTGTAATCCTGGGCAAAACAATAAGTTAGAGTTGTGAGCTTGTAAAACAACTCGATTGTAATCGGTGGGATTATAGTGTGGACCCAAGTGTTGCTTGGGAGTGGACGTAAGTGTTGGATACACCAAACCACTATAAAATCTTTGTGTTTGCTGTGCTTTTGTCTCTATCTCTCTATCTCTCTCACTATATTATGCTCTTTACTTACTACATCACCTTCACTTGTGCACCTAATTGGCTTTAAGTTTTAAAGTGTTTAAATTTTTTAAAGAACCCAATTCACCCCCTCCCCCTCTTGGGTTGCCATCTGGGCCAACAGAGTCAAGGTATCTGAAACTTTTTAACTTATCCATAAATTTATGATTCATGTATATTGATAAACTATTTGCTATGTAGCATTTGTGAATTGAATTTCATTATTATTAACAGGTTAAGATTATCCCACAAAAGTTATAGATTAAAAGCAAAGAAAAGGGTCCACAGAGTTTGTCATATTTAAAGAATCATATTGCAAAAAGTTTGGAAGATACAAATATAATAACTGTGGTATTGGATGTTGGTATCTTTGATCATGAATGGGTATATTATATTATTTGAAAATATATCAAAAACTTTTGCTCAATGGAGTAGATTACTTCTAGTTATATTGTGCTATATAAGGTAAGAAGATATTTTTATATTTTTTGTGTTTTATATGCAATTACTAGATGTTACAAGTTTTTAATAATAACCGTGGAATTGAATAATTTGATTTGTGTAGCTATTTGTACAATCAACTCAAGAAATCAAAATTGCTCAATATGTATGGCTTCATAGACCCTAGACAGATCTCTATACACTCTGTATTGGCTGAAGTACGATCAGATTTGATTGCTAAAAGATTAGAGCGTTGTTATGTAGATCAATTGTTTCTAGCTCCTTATAACTCTGGATAAGTGCTTTTTTAATAAAAATTGATACTTTTGATATTAAGTTGTTATTGTTATTATGTTTATGAAGGGATCACTAGTCCTTGGTGGTTATTAACCATCATGGGAACAAAGTATATTTTTATGATTCTATTGGAATTCAGTAGGAAAAGAATTGAAAGGTGTTATTAATACGTAAGTATTTATTTCTTTATAATTTTATTAATTTATCTGGATTACATCATTTGAGTCTCACACTATTATTATACTTTGCTATATCAGTGCACTTAAAATATACAACACTAAAGCTGATCAGTTGCAAAAAAAATACTTACTTGGGAGTCAGTTAAGGTATATTGAGTTGCACATTATTTTTATAATTCATAAAATTAGATATTATTTGTTTGAATCTTATAAAAATTTTAAATTCATTTTTCAAGTGTCCCAAGCAACCATCAGGTGTTGAATGTGGCTAATATGTCATCATGTATATGAAAGAGATCATTGAGAATCATATTATTTTAACTGATGAAAAGGTAAGTTATTATTGCATACGTGATTCATATAAGTACTACTTTTTATGGTTTTAAATTTTTATGTCATATGTTATTTAGTGCTCTTTTTCTGAGTAACTTATGTATATATATAGTTTGGCGAGAATAAAACTTATAAACAAGAAGAGATCGACATTATGCGTGGAGAATGGGTCGAGTACTTACAAGGTTTCATTTGAAGAAATATTATGGAAATGTTTATTGAAGTTGAATGTTATAAAAATGTTATGGATGTTTGTATGACAGTATTAGATATTTTAATTTAATGTATTTAGAGTTTTTTTGGATTTAAGGTATATGTTTGTATGACAGTATTGGATATTTCAATTCAATATTTTTAGGATTTTTTAGAATTGAAAGTATATGTTTGTATGACATGATTGGATATTATATAGAGTTTTCAATATAAAAATGTAGTCTAAATGTACAATTATAGACTACATTTTTGGATAAAAACATAGTCTAAATATACATAATAGACTAGGTTTTTCAATGAAAAGTAGTCTAAATGTATTTAAAGACTATATTTTTTAAAATTTTAACTACAATTTTTGATAAAAACGTAGTCTAAATGTATTTAAAGACTATATTTTTTTTGACTTTTAACTTCAATTTCTGATAAAAACGTAGTCTTTTGTATAGTTATAGAATATAATTTCTGATTAAAATGTAGTCTAAATGTATTTAAAGACTATATTTTTTTAACTTTGAACTACGTCTATAAATGTAATCTAAAAGAGGGACTTTTAACTACAGTCATACTTTTAACTGCACTCACCTAGACAATAGTTTAGGAAACGTAGTCTATATATAAAAGACTACAGTTTTTAGACGTAGTCTATTTAACTTTTTCTAGTAGTGTCACTGAAAAAATAAGCCATTTGTATAGAACCTATGTATGATGCATTACTTTATAAAACAAAAATCTCTTTTTATGTAGCCCAACCTTTCTTTACTCATTTCTTTGATTCCCATTGAGATCTACTTTGCCCACTGGCATCTCTTTTTAAAAATCATTCCCACTGGGATATTGCTTGCCTATCGGCATTTCTTTTGAAACTTTTTCCCATTGGAAACATCTTTGGCCCACCGGCCCCTTTGAAACATCATGCATGTTTTTTAAATCTTGCCCATCGACATTTCTTTTTGAAAAACGCTTCCCCACTAGGAATATAATTGGCCCACCAACCTTTTTTAAAAACCAATGCAAGTTTTCAAAATTTTATGATGTTGGGTTGTGTGTGATGCCTCCGAGGTACCACCCTACAGTTGCCCTCCTGCAGGTGTACTCTCATCGGGTGTATGAACTGGCAATAGGATCCCCGCACAAACAGCACCCCTTACTCGTGCAGTTCACCTGGCAAAGTGCTCTTTTGTTTCTTAACCCTGGGATCTTGGGTTTTTCCTCTGCCCCCATGGGCCATATAGTAACCAGCTCCACTGAGCTATGATTCTTTGCTCCCATGGGCTGCTTGCAACCTGCCCTACTGGGCTTGGTCTAGCTGGTATTCATTCCTAGCCATGAGATCATCATACTATCGCAAGGAGGTATCGTTGTATCTGTAGTGTGCAAATGCTCATGCTACGACACAACATACAGAGTGATCAGCCCCATAGCTATCCGAATGCTCTATATGATACATGCATCAAAACATAGTCTTTTTAATAATTTTACCATGCATATATACCATGCATGCCTCTGAAACTCATACATTAAAACTCATACTCAAATCTTTTGTTTTAAATACATGCTCAACTCATGCTTTAAAAACATGCTGAATAACCATGCTTTAAACACATGCTCAAAACTCATGCTATAAAATCTCAAGCTTGAAACTCATGCTATAAAACTCATGCCCAAAACTCATGCTTTGAACCCATGTTCAAGAATCATGCTTTAAAAACTTAGGCTTTAAGCACATATTTTATTTTATAATGTACTTTACATTTATACCTTGTATAATATACATATATACATGCCTATGCATGCTTCTCAATTCATAGCATCTCTGAACCTCCTGTTACACTTTAACTCAAGCTATAGCTTATGCTTTGCTTTCAACAAGCTATAAACATTTTCCTTTTTCCTGAAACTCTTGCTTTAATTCATGCTTTGAATTCATGCTATGCTTTACATATAATGTGTACCCAAGCTTTCTTTAAATCAAGCTTTAAGCTTATGCCATACTTTACATATGTTATGCCCATAGGCTTTCTTTAATTTCTGCCTTGTCCTCAGGCTTTCTTTCAATCATTTCTTATACTCATGCTTGCTTTAAATCTATGCCTTGCACTCAAGCTCTCTTTTCAATCTTGCCTTATACTCAATCTTTATCTTACATATAATATACCTCTAGGATTTCTTTTCTTTTTACCAATTTATACTCTATTATGAAACCCATAACCCTTTCTTGAACTTGTATTCTTACCTCAATTCATGATCTTTACTCAGCTTATACTTTTTTTTCTCTTTCAAATTCTTTACTCATTTCATGCTTTGTCATGAATCTCATGTTCTTTTTATGAAATCCATGGTTTTTCCTTATGTTTGAATTTTATTATGACACTCAAGTCCTTTTCCCCAAACTCGCATTCTTTTCTTAATGTAGGCTTTTACCTCAATCTCATGTTCTTTTGTGCAGCTCATGATCTTTCCTCATATCCATGCTCTTTTTATGAATTCCATGTTCTTTTCTTTATTTCATATTCTTTTCCTCATTTGTTGCCCTTTGTCCTCACAATCATATTCCTTTATGAATTATAATTCTTTTCCCAAATTTATACTCTTTATGAACTAACATTCTTTCTTCTATTTCAAGGTTTTGTTATAAAACTTAAGTTTTTTTCCAATCTTATCTTCTTTTCTCTAATTCATGCCATCTCCTCATACTCAGATTCTTTTATACAACCCATATTCTTTTCCCAAATTCATGTTTATTCTTCTAGGAAGTTCACATTCTTTCTAAAGTCATATCCCTGTTTGACTCTCAATTCTTTTCAAACTCAAATTTTTTGGACAATTTCAGACTATACTTTAAGGCATGATGTATATTTATTCTTTTCTTTTAAAACTTATGCTTTATGAAAATACACATAAATTTCGTTCTCATTCCCCATATTAATAAAACCCCTTTTTTAAACACTATGTCATCATGGCATAATTTAGATACATAGAAAAAATATTTGTACCATAATTTTTTTCATAAATTTAGCATGCTTGAGGTTAAAAAGACTTTGCGTAAAATAAAAAATGCAAAGGTATTAGGACCAGATGCGATCCTTATTGAGGTTTGGAAAAGCTTAGGAGAAATTAAAGTCATGTGGTTAACCAATTTATTTAATAGGATTGTAGCAACTAAAAAAAAGCTAAATGATGGAAGAAAAAGCATATTAATACCTATATATAAAAATAAAGAAGATATTTAAAATTAAGCAAATTATAGAGGGATTAAGCTAATAAGTCATACATAAAATTATGAAAAAGAGTTGTTGAGATTGTTGACCCCTGAATTGATTTTGATGATTACAAAACAAATTAGGCCTGAATAAATTGTGATATTACAAGAATATTCATGTATCTTACAAATTACAATTGTCAAGAATATTTCATGTGAAGTCTATTTTATATTGTTTAGAGTATAGAAACTTAATTGCTTACTAGAAGTGTTGCATGGTTTGTTAGCTAGCTTCCTTCATATGCTAGCTAACTATTTTTTCCTTCACTCTTTGTGCCAGCCGTGAGATTGAAATTTCTAGTTAACTAGGGAGCTAACTTGCCCCTTCCAAGGAGCTAACTTCTTTGTTTTGCAGGTTGGCTAGACAAATGAATTGGTTAACTAGTTAGCTGAGGAGCTAACTTGTTTATCCTCCCATTGTTCTTCCTGTTGCTGGCCGAATGCTTTTGAAAATAAGTTAGCTAGGAAGCTAACTTCCCTTCTTGCTGGCCGATTTCTTCTCTTTGGAAAGCTAGCTTGTTTCCTCATATTTTCTCCTTGGCCGAATGCCTTGTTGAAGCAGTTAGCTTGCAAGCTAACTTGTTTCATCCATTCCATCTTACGTAGCATGAAAACTCCTTGTTATAGCTAGCTATGTGTTAGCTATCTTTTCATCCAGTTAGCTAACAAGCTAACTAGCTTTTTGCATGATAGAATACCTTTTAAAATAGCTAGCTGGTTAGTTAACTTCTTTCCTCCCTTTTTCAAATCAGCCGCATGGTTTTTATAATAAGTTAGCTCACAAGCTAACTATCTTTTTATCATGGCTTCACACCTTTATGGATAGCTAACTTATGAGTTAGCTGGATGACAAGAATTCCTTTTCATGAAACCATCTCCCGTAGCTTTTATTGAGAAAGCTAGCTTACAAGCTAACCATCTTTTCATGATTCCCTTTGGGAGTTAGCTTATAAGCTAACTATCTTTATTGTTTTCATGGCTTGGGAGTTAGCTATTTTGTCATGAATAGGTTTGCCTTTTATCTAGTTAGCTCATAAGCTAACTATCTTTTTGCATGACTCCCTACACTTTTTAAATAGCTAACTAGTAAGTTAGCTAGATTTTAAAAGTTGACCTTCATGAAAGGATTCCACCGTGCATTTTTGAAAATAAGCTAGCTTACAAGCTAACTTGCTCTCTCTTTTTTACATGCTATGTGGCTCCAAGCTAGCTATTCTTGAACGAATTTTCACCCAAACCGTATGACTCCTTGAGAGAGCTAGCTAACAAGCTAGCTCCCTTGCATTGTTGGTTTGTGGGCTGATCACTTCAGCCGTGGGATTTTGGAAACAAGCTAGCTAGCTTGGGAGAAAAGCTAGCTTACTGGTTTCTCCTTTTCCATTGTTGGCCGGACGTTTCTCTTTGGGAGTTGCTGAAAATTTATTTCAGCCAACTTTGTTTTAATGCTTACTCTCTCTCTCTCTCATTAATGCTCTTTCTCTCTCTCATTTCTATTTTGATGAATGCTGACCGTTTCCTTTTGATTATGGACAGGAATCCCTCACTAGCAATGGGTTTAATGCTTTCATCATTTGGGAAAATATTTCAAACGGTTTTATTTCTTCCCGTTTTTCTTTTCTTCTATTTACCAATGAATCTAACGGATAGTTTTTTGATTGGTTTAAATAGAGATGTTCAGAAGAAAACCTTGACGAATCTCTTACATTTTTTTGACACATCAAGAATACAAAAGAGAGAAAAGAAAGAAATCAAAAGAGAGTGTTTATTGCTTACAACTTTCGGATCTTGAGAAGCAAGTCTTTGTGCTGCGAAGTTTCATCCTTCAACACTTGCTCAAAAATCGTCCAAGCCTTTGAAGCAAGATTCAAATCTCAGCTGCGTCGACATTCTACATTTGCTGCTGGTTATTGCTTCTAAAAATTGTAAAGTTCTTATTTGAATATCTGCTCATATTTGGAGCTATCTGTTATTCTTTGATAAATCTTGTATTAGGGTTAGAGATAACCCTAGTTTCTTGATTGGCTTCCTTGTGCCATTAAAACAAGAGGACTAGCCGGGAAGGCTAGGGGATTGGCTTCCTTGTGCCAGTAAAACAAGAGGACTAGCCGGGAAGGCTAGGGGATTTGGCTGCCTTGTGCCGTGAAAACAAGAGGACTAGCCGGGGAAGGCTAGGGGTTGTAATCGTTGTGATACGATTAGTGAAATTCCCAAGGGTTTTTGGGGAGTGGATGTAGGAGCCGAGTTTGGCACCGAACCACTATAAACCCTGCTGTGTTTGTGTTTGATTGATCTGTGTATTTTCTATTTTGTGCACTCCACTACACCGCTGCAAATTAACTTTTGATTAAGCACATATCTGCGTTAGTCAATATCATCCATTGAATTAATTTTTAAAATACCCAATTCACCCCCCTCTTGGGCTACTACATCTGGGCAACAAGTGGTATCAGAGCAGCGTGCTCTTGATTCCTATAGCTTTGATAAGCTTGGAGCTAAAGATCAGTAGTAATCCAAATGGGATCTATGTTGACCGAAGGACAGTCAACTAATAGACCACCTTTGTTCAATGGAACAAATTACACTTATTGGAAAGCACGAATGAAAATATTCATTCAAGCACTTGATTATGATTTATGGGGAATCATAATTAATGGACCTCACACACCCACTGTTAAGATTGATAATATTGATATTGCAAAGCCTGAATCTGAATGGGATGAGCAAGATAAGAAATTAGCTCAATTAAATGCAAAAGCAATGAATGTTCTTTATTGTTCTCTTGATGCAAATGAGTTTAATCGTATATCTACATGCATGTCTGCTAAAGAGATTTGGGATAGACTTGAAGTTACCCATGAGGGTACTAACCAAGTCAAGGAATCCAAAATTAATATGCTTGTTCATAAGTATGAACTATTTAAAATGGATTCATCTGAAAATATCACTGATATGTTTACTAGATTTACCGACATTATTAATGGTTTAAAAAGTTTGGGTAAGTCTTATGCTAACAGTGATCTTGTGAGAAAAATTTTGAGATCTTTGCCTAGATCATGGGAAGCAAAAGTCACAGCTATACAAGAAGCTAAAGACCTCAACAATCTATCACTTGAAGAATTGGTCGGATCTTTGATGACTCATGAACTACAACAACGTCAACACATTGATGAAGACGATTCAAAGAAGAGAAGGACCATGGCATTGAAAGGTAATGTTCAAAATGAGGAAAGTGAAGATGAAACTAGTGAGAGTGAAAAAGATGATGATATGGCTCTCATCTCTAGAAAGTTCAAGAAATTTATGAGAAGAAAAAGATTTGGAAAAAGAAAAATATTCACCAAAGGAGATCATAGCAAAGAAAAGGAAAGAAGTGAACCTCCTATATGCTATGAGTGTAAGAAGCCTGGACATATCAAACCAGAATGTCCACTGTTGAAGAAAGGTTTTAAGAAAGTAAAGAAGAAGGCTATGTTGGCTACATGGAGTGACAGTGAAGCAACAAGTTCGGAAGAAGAAGAAAAGACTGAAGTTGCAAATGTATGCTTCATGGCTGATGAAAATGAGGTAAGTCCTAGCTTTCTAGATGACTTTACTTTTGATGAATTGCATGGTGCTTTTATGAACTTGTAGATGATTTTGCTAAATTAAGTTCAAAGAATAAAGACTTGAGAAATGAAATTAAGGAACTTACTCTTGAAAAAGAAAGAATTTCAAATAACAATGATTCTTTACTAAAGGAAAACCAAGATTTGAAAGATGAAGTAAATAAATTAAAACCTATTATTGATAAATTTACTTTGAGTTCAGAAAAGTTAGAAATGATATTAAATAGTCAAAGGGCTGTTTACAATAGAGCTGGTCTTGGATACAATCCTATTGAAAGACAAAAATTTTTGAAAAATATTTATGTGCATGCTGATGATTCAACTAGAATTACTTGCTTTAAATGTGGTAAATTTGGACACAAAGCATATACTTGTCACACACACAAAGTTAAACAAATATGGGTTCCAAAAGGAACTATTTTAACTAACCCGAAAGGACCCAAGAAAGCTTGGGTACCTAAGAGCAAAACTTAAAATTGTGTATGCAGGTGTGTCTTGCAACCCGAGCAACTAAAAGACAATGGTACTTGGATAGCGGGTGTTCAAGACACATGACGGGTGATGAGTCTCAATTCATCACTTTAGAGGCAAAAGATGGAGGTGTTGTTACTTTTGGTGATAATGGCCAAGGAAAAATTATTGGCATTGGAAAAATAGGTATCACACCTCATACTTTTATTGACAATGTCTTACTTGTGAAAGGTTT